>CM070028.1:14149818-14508215 GCA_036247105.1 Cirrhinus mrigala
TCGGGCCGACGTCGACCCGATTTACAAAATTCCATCGGCACGATGTCGCTCAGGGAGCGTTTGCTAATCGGCAAGATGTCGCCGCGACGTCGGCATTTGATCGCAAATGACTTCCGGCCGACGTTCGGCCGATGCAGCCGTAAATCCCGGCTGCACTGCGTGTGCGCTCACTGGCGTTTTGCTCATCGTTATTCTAGGATCACCCGCGGCAGAAGCCGCCGGTTTATAATAAAACAACACACACCACTCTCAATAACAGTCGCAAATTTATTAATATTTTCAATAAACATATTAAACATACAAATACATTAACATTTATCAGATGCTTTTATCAAAAGTGACATACAAATGAGAAGCATTACATCCAGTGTGTACTCTTTCAAAGATTAACCATGGTTTTACCGCAGCATTTGCAGTAAAACCATACTAAAACAAAATCAACCATAGATTTACTACAATACCAATGGTTTAACTGACTGTTGCAGTAAAACCATATTAAGTACAAAAATAACCATTACTACAGTATTTGCAGTAAAACCATAGTTACTACAAATTTTACCATGATTTTAAAAATATGATTACTATAGTCATGGTAACCACAGTTTTACTGTAGTATTACTACAATATAACTATAGTAGAACCATGGCATCAAACCTTGGTATGAACCAAAAAACACAAAAACTAAACTTGTTAAAACACTTATGGTTGCTACAGTTTTACTATAGTAAAACCATTGTTAACTGTTGTATAAGTACAAGCAACTTTTCAAATACTTATTTCAAAGTAGGTTTGCAGAAAATGCATTTTTTCAGGATTACAATAAAAAAAAAAAAAATTTTAATTAGCCAGAGGTGACTGAGACTTACTGGGGAAGATCTTCTGGCAACAAAGTAATGTCCATATGACAGCAGCTCAAACATAAAACATGTCATGTGTTCAGTACTAGTAATTACCTATTTTCATTGCCACACCAGAATCTAAGACTATTTTCATGGCAAAAATACAAGACACAATAATACAGTTACAATAATACAAGAATGACATAAATAAAATAAAAACAAAGCAAACACTACAGCAGTTAAAATGTTTGAAATTATATGATACAAATAATTTATATATATATATATATATATATATATATATATATATATATATATATATATATATATTACTAAGGTCTCTAGTCATGTGCTCACACACTATCCTTTAAGATTATTAAAGTTCAACAATTTTCAATCCAATTTGTATTGTTACAGTGTTGGAAATATATGTAAAAGAACAATGTTTAATCTTTCTCAGAGATACCCAGTTTATTTGTCAGCAAAACTCAGCATTTTGATGATCCAAAAAGTGCGTTTTTGCCATTTTGTCATTTCTTTTTCTTCATCCTGCAGAGTGTTGCTTACAAATAAAAGGGATAGGTACACATAACTCAGAGAAAGATTAAATATTGTTCATTTACAGATATTAGAAACACTGCAGTAATACAAAGCAGGTTGAAAATCGTCAAACTTACTAGTAAAGGCAATATAAGATTAATATTTGTCAGTTTTGTATGTCCAGTTGCCATCATCTGAAGTCTTGTTGAGTGTTGTCATCATCTGAAGTCTTCACAAGTGAGGCTGGATCCAATCTGGAACTGGCGTAAACTCTAGTAACCTTGGGATGGGCATCCAGAGATAGAAACAGTAAAGCAAAAGGAGAAAGATTAGTATAGCAGCTTTTATTATTTATTTCAGAGAAAGGTGATTTATTTAAGTCCACTTCCAAAACAAAGATTCACATATGATGTACTCACCCCATTGTCATCCAAGATGTTCATGTCTTTCTTTCTTCAGTCGTAAAGAAATTATTTTTTTGGAGAAAAACATTTCAGCATTTTTTTCCATATAATGGACTGATATGGTGCCCTGAGTTTGAACTTCCAAAATGCAGTTTAAATGCAGCTTTAAACGATCCCTAATGTGGTTGTAAATGATCCCAGTCAAGGAAGAACGGAATTATCTAGTGAAACGGTTATTTTAAAAAAAACAAAAAAACAATTCAAATACTTTTTATTCTCAAACGCTCGTCTTGCCTTGCTTTAATTGAACTCTGTGTATTCTGATTCAAGACAGTTAGGTTATGTCGAAAAACTCCATCACTGCAGAAGCACCGACAGAGTCTTTGCAAAGTGAACATGCAAAGAGGATCAACACCCTTAACAAAAAGGTAAAACAGCGATATATGATGATTTCAAAGTTGAGGGAGAACATGAGATGGGAGTTTTTCGACATGAATAAGAAAAAAAAAAAACAGTCCAGGCAGAGTAAGACAAGACGGGTGTTTGACATTAAAAAGTAAAGAAATTGTATTATTTTGTACTTTGCAATTTTGTTTTTACTGTAATTTGCTATTGTGCAATAATTGTGTATTGTGTAGTAGGAATAGTACATACAAATAGTTAGTAAAATTGTGATACTACTAAAACTCAAATCAAAAGACAATCCAAACATATTTACAAAAGTATTTTTATTAAAACATTTCAAAACATTTTAGTATTGTGTTTGCTACCCAGAGCACAGTGCATCAACATTTTACAGCCATGAAAGCATTTTAAGTGTGCAAGAATATACATGAAACAAACACATGAATCTTGAGAGCTGGATTTGGAATCAATGTCCTAAGAGAGAACTTGATTTATCTTAAAACTATCTAAAAAGTAAACCATCTTAAAATTAGCAAAAACAACAACAAGTGTCTTATAACTCTCACCCCTAAATGCAGGACACATGGGTGGTGACAAACAGGCCACTGACCCTCTCTGTGAAGTCCTCCATTTAAACATCATTTTGGACTGAATGAAGCTGTTGACATGCAGGGCTGATGGCCATCACTCTGCACCACCGTCCTAATCTTCTGCTCACTCCCCGTCTGGCAGTATACTTATTCCCATCAGTGGTGAAACTGAAACAGTCATGGAACACACAAAGACAAAATCTGTTATCCACAGCACCAGGAAAAATGAACAGAGCATGGGAAAAAAATAGTGAATAAAAATTCTGTAGCATAGATGAAAAATAAATGAAAGAATAAATACAGTTGAATTCAAAAGTTTACATACACCTTGCCTTTAATCTGCAAAATTTTAAGAGAGATTATCATACAAAATGCATGTTATTGTTTAGTCCAAAAGAGAAAAGAACTTATAAAAGAACTTATAAAAATGACCCGTTTAAAAGTTTACATACACTTGATTCTTAATACTGTGTTGTTACCTGAATGATCCACAGCTGTTTTTTTGTTTACTGATTGTTGTTCATGTTCCGGAACAGTTAAACCACCTGTTCTTCAGAAAAATTTGAAGATCAGGTAAATTTAACATAAAAAAAGAAAGAAAAAAAAGAAAGAAAACTGATGTGGATCATGTGGATCAAATCAAGTGTATGAAAACTTTTGAATGTGGTCATTTTTATAAATTCCACTATTATTTTTTCTTGTGGACTATATGTAAACATCTTTTATTTGAAATATCTTATTCAGGCCAGTACTAAATAAAAACAACATGCATTTTTTTTTATAAGCCCTCTTATTTTGTTTTTTAAAAAAAGTAATGTTTTGCAGATACTGCAAGGTGTATGTAAACTTTTGATGACCTTAAATAAAAATTTAATTAATTTAAATGAAACTTACAAAATACTGCCATGCGACAGCATTGCCCTTCCCAGGGTGCAAAGACAAGTGGACCACATTGTAGACCTGCAAAAAAAAAATCAAATAAATTTGATTCAATAATGTGTTTGACTACTTGTTGACGATGTATAGGCTAAAGTCACGTAGACTGTTGCATATACATGTGTATTTCATACACTCCAACAATACATCAGTTATTTAAAAAAAGAAACATATTATGCTTGACTTTGCTGAAGATTTTGGCATGCATTTTACTTATCTTTGTTGACTAATAGCGACTATGTCCAGTATTAACCGCGACCGTGAACCTGACTTTTTTTTTGACGCACCGTAAATGTATGTATTAAAAAGTGCTCATTTTTGTCATTGACAGGCTCGAATCAGAGGTTATTTTACCTCGCATACCACAGTAAAGCAAGTTTTGTTTAAACTCAACAGAATACAAAATAAAACTAACCAAAATGGCCTCGGTTTGTCTTTCCAGAGTTCCAACAAACATTGACTCTAGTTTTGGTGGAAATAAACCATAAGCTAACGTTAATTTACTAGATATGAAAAGTTCAGCGGGTGAATGAGCGCGTAACTCACGGAGTTTCGACCACAGCTTTGAGGGAGTTAGATAATAACGTTTGCAGCTAAACTTGCAGTTTCATTCCAAACTAAAAATATAATCAAATATGAACTTACCGAATTTGCAGTAATCAGCCGTTCTGCTTCTCTCTCCGGTCAGCAGCAGTTGTGTTCTGTCTGTGTGATGCGCTATTTACAGCAGTCCTGTATTATTGCCTGGCATATTACAGTCAGGCTACAGCAAGGTTACAGCAACACTAAAATATACTGTAAAATATTCCCGCCAAGTCAAAATTACCCAGAATGCAATATAAATTACAGTATTTTACTGTAATGTATAAATGTGGTATTGTACTGTTTTTACAGTACTATGCTGCTAAATCTACGGCGATTTGGAAGTTCAAAATCGGGCCACCATATCAGTACATTATAAGAAGAAAAATGCTGAAATGTTTTCCTCAGAAAACAATTTCTTTATGACTGAAGAAAGAAAGACATAAACGTTATGGATGACAAGGGGGTGAGTACATCATATGTGAATCTTTGTTTTGGAAATGGACTTTTCCTTTAAATCACATATAACTGTAGTGCAGTGCTATGAGATGTGTTATGTTAATACTTGACTAAAAATGTGTATTTCAATCTAATTTAAACTAAAAGATTGTGCCAGAACAATTAATAGGAAGGCTATTCAAAAGTTAAGCAATAAAATACAAAAACACATTTCATATAATTTAAATGGTTAGTTCAGCCAAAAATGAAGATTCTGTCATTAATTACTCACCCTCATCTCATTCCAAAACCATAAGACCTTTGTTCATCTTCAGAACACAAATTAAGATAATTTTGATGAAATCCGAGAGCTTTCTGACCCTGCATAGACAGCAAGGGTCCTACCACGGTCAAGACACAGAAAGGTAGTAAGGACATCTGTAAAATAGTCCATGTGACATTAGCGGTTCAACCATACTTTTATGAACCTATAAGAATAATTTTATGGGCTAAAATAACAACTATATTCAACGATTTCTATTTCTTTTCTTCTGGTCCAGTTTGCCGCCATTATGGAGAGTGTAGTGGACATGAAAAAGTTAACATGTTTTTGTCTCTGTCACATGTTTGTGGTGGAGAGTCACAGGGTTACGTGGGAATGAGAATATTAATCACCTGTTCAATTAGAGAAGGAGGGAGAGGGGGTGAGCAGGGGTGATGTATTCTTTGTTGATCAACATAATACAATAAATCTTTATGCCATAAGTCTGTGCAATAAAGAAGAACAAAAAAGATAATTTTTCCTTACCAACACTGTATTCTTGTTGTGTCGCAAATGCAATGGGTTCCTGTTTTAGCCTCTCAGAGGTGTTTGGTAACTACAGAGTACAGACAGTATAACGACTCACGTGTGTAATTGCTGATGTAGTACATGCATGTGCTGCGCCTTGTTTACAAGCAGAGGAAAGCACAGGCATACATCGTGGTACTCTTGATAATGACAACAGACTGTCCCAGAAGGGAAGAAATCATTTAATAAAGTCATTATTTTTGTTTCCTTGGCAAACAAAAAGCATTCTCATAGCTTCATAAAATTACAGTTGAGCCACTGATGCCAGATGGACTATTTTAACAATGTCTTTACTACCTTTCTGTGTCTTGACCGTGGTGGTACCCTTGCTGTCTATGGAGGGTGAGAAAGCTCTCGGATTTCATCAAAAATATCTTAATTTCTGTTCAGAAGATGAACGGAGGTCTTACGGGTTAGGAACGGCATGAGGGTGAGTAATTAATGACAAAACTTTTATTTTTAGGTGACCTATCCCTTTAAGTGGGAGGAACATTCATTTGGAGGAACTGCACTACCTTTCAAAAGTTTGTAAATTCATAAACTTTTATTTACATCTTTGAAAGAGGTCTCTTCTGCTCACCAAGGCTGCATTTATTTGGTCAACAATAAATGTAAAAACAATAATATTGTGTAATATTGTTAGAATTTAACATAACAGTTTCTATGCAAATATACTGTGAAATGTAATTTCTGTTATCAAAGCTGTATTTTCAGCTTCATTACTCCAGTCTTCAGTGTCACATGATCTTCAGAAATCATTCTAATATGCTGATTTAATGCTCAAGAAACATTTAATTATTATCAATATCTTATCATTATCAAACGTTACAGCAAACATTTCTGTTTCAAATAAATGCTGTAATTTTTAAACCCTGACAACTGGAGTAATGATGCTGAATATGTAGCTTTGCAACACAGGAATCAAATAAATGCTGTAATTTTTAAACCCTGAAGACTGGAGTAATGATGCTGAATATGTAGCTTTGCAACACAGGAATAAATGACTTCTCTAAGAATATAAAAATACAAAATTATTTTAAAAATTATATTAATTTCACAATATTATTGTTTAACTGTATTATTAATCAAATACACAAAGTTGTGGCAGGCAGAAAATACTTTACCATGTACCAAAACTTATGAAACAGTAGTGTATGTTTGAGATTTTACTTACTAGTCCAATGGTTTATAGTTCTTTGGAGAAGGAGGTTCACTCTGAGTCTGTTGATGTGCAGCAGGCCATCAGCATGGAAAAATCTAGGAACAAAACAAGCAATTTGTCACAGAGACAACATTATTTAGTATGCAGTTGCTGGTTTATTAGGAGGAAATAAGCTAAACAGGTAAAATGCAGAAAATAGAAAGAATATACAGAATATATAATATACTACAACTAGATAACAGAATCAATGTTTTTAGTTTCTTAAAATTACTGTAATAAATATGTATATAACTCTGCAGAAAAAAAAGAAAATAATAATGATGCATGGTGATATAGGTGAAATATATTTTGTGGAAAAAAAATGCATATTTAGCTATTTCATGAGCTTCTTCAGTTCTCCTGTATATTTCCTACTGAAATTTTGAAACCTTGCAGCTTCGCATCTGTTGTGGAGGGTTTATTTCTGTCCTCCTGAAACCACAGAACCATTTTTATCAATATTCGTTTAATTTAAAAGATCAAAACGCATTTGAACTTGTTTTCAGCCATTTAGGTTAAATAAATTTGCCTACTTCCAATAACCCATATCAAAATGGCAGTAAAACCTTTACACTTCAGTCAAAACCTGCTATATACACACGAGAAGATTTGATTAAAAGGCCAACGTTTCATAAACAAGAGCTCAATCTCTAACGTTAGCCTACCTCGTCTGTGAGATGATAACGGACTTTGTCGAAGACATTAAACCATTTCTATAAAGTAAATATTCGACAGAAACCTGTCAATTACAAGTACGAAAGGAGTCAGGAACAGTTTTATGTAACATTTGT
Organism: Cirrhinus mrigala; assembly: GCA_036247105.1. NCBI lineage: Eukaryota > Metazoa > Chordata > Actinopteri > Cypriniformes > Cyprinidae > Cirrhinus > Cirrhinus mrigala. The sequence continues at coordinate 14,157,395 of CM070028.1, forward strand.
ATGATTTAAGGCACGTAACTTACCTAAAAGCAGTGACAACATCAGCGAGAGACCGAGTTTTCCTGTCAGGTGTCGTGTTGCCGCCCCGTTTCCATGGCAACTCCTTAAAACGTCAAAGTCACACAGTTTTTACATAAGTAAACGTCTAGAATTAAAACATTACATGAACAATTCACAGTCTCATTCAATCATTATCCAATAATGACTTTAAAACTCATTTATTTCGAAAAGGAACCGCAACAATAGCTCACTGTGGAGACGCTGTTACCGTTAGCTAAGCAGCTAAACAAGTTAACATTAGTTGTAAATGAGTCAAAATCAAACAGGGCTCGCTGCAAAGCATTTTTCCCTGTACTACAGTGCACCGAGCGTTTACTAGTTACTAAGTAACACGTAATTCACAAAATAAGACTTTTTTTTCCCAATTTAACTCAAGCGAAAACTTACCTGAACGCCACAGATGTCCCGGATGAGTCGCCTTCTCTCTGGTGGGTTGCTAAGAGACGAATAACCGTCCACATTCAAACAGAAAAGAGCGGCATCGGCCTTCGGTCGTCAGCAAACTCATGGGCCGACCTTTGATGAGCTGGCGAAATAGAGCACACTCGCCTATACCTGGCCGATCCTTATTAGATCTTATAGTTTATGAGGCCGACGTTCTGCTCACGGGCCGACGTCGGCCAGACGTACGTGTGCTGTCTGGGTGCCGTTTGTGTCGATTACATTGTTTTACCTGTAGGTGGCAACAAGTAACTGTTAAAAAATGTATTTGTCATTGAATAAAGAGATTCGTTCAAAAACACTGATTCATCCAGTAAAAAAACGAGTTAAGTATTTATGAGTGGGTCATTGAACCATTCATTCAAACCACTTTTATTTAATATAAAAAAAAATGGTGTAATAAATGAAGAGTTCAGATGCAAAACCAGCTAAAAGCCATCTCAGTCAAAAATGAGATAATGATACTGAGTGAATGCTCTGGACGCATATTATACGTCCATCAAATACTTTTCCTTCAAACTCGCTAAAATACCAGCCTCAGCCCAATCAGAAGTACCAGTACTTACATAGAAACCTATATATCTGAGCCTGATAAAAATGCATTTTTTAAGAAAAGATGTCAGATGGATTTAGCTGGTTTTGCATCTGAACTCTTCAAACATATATTTAAATACATGTATATTAAAACGTTTAATAATTCATTCAAATTAATTAAACACTTTCATCCCCTTGGTCACCCACCATTTTTGAACATAGATAAATAAATAAATAAAATTAAAGAAGTTTAAATTTACTGTAAAAATGTACTGTACTATTTGTTTTATTTTTATATAAAATAAAATATTTTACAAAATACTTTTTCATCCAAAATTGCTATAAAAATAAATGTTATGATTTAGATTTTTTGACGTGCACTCTTGTTGTAAATTAATGTATTACTGTTCCTAAATAATTTGTAACAAAGAAAAAAAAAAAAAACAGTGGTAAAATATCTATTTAGCAGTCTTAGACCTTTCCAACAATATATATTTTATCATGATTAGATTTAATTGTAATATAGTGAAGGCGTCCCGCAAGTGGGATGGTGACAGTTACTATATAGACTGCAGCAATTAATACTTTGTCACACACTATTTTGTTCAGAACTGTGGGAGAATCATGATCTCTATTTGAGATTTAAAAAAAAAAAAAAAAAAAAAAAAGGGATTTTCAATTTATCCAGACTCGTGCAGCTCTACTTTTCACAAAAATTTTGATTACAAGGCCAGATTTATCATTAAAAAATGGGTTATTTTTCCATAGTTTCTTGCACAATATATGTTATGACCTCAAAATGCTTTTACCACAGTGTATGATTTGAAAAAATATGTTTAATGTTTGTGCCACATAAGAAGCTCCATATGTATGGCTTTTCTGATAAGGTAAACTTGCTCAATAGCTCACCTGGTACAGCACTGCACCTGCAGCTTTCGCTCCAGTGAAACATGAGTCGCGATAAAAATAATAAATGTAGACATAGCCTCTAATATTCAGTTGTTTCAAACAGAGAGTCTGGTGTTAGCATGCTGCTAAGCTAATGGCTCAATAGCCACTCTGATAATCTCAAAATATTAAAAATACAAAACGCAAGAATTTAGGGAGAAATTTCAGTATTTAATTAAATTCAGTGCTTCCCTTAATTTCAGGGTTGTCAGGTTTTCACAACAAAAAATGCACAATTGCTACTCAAAACTACAAAAAACTAAAAATCTCATTCCACGTGATAAAAAAGTACATGTTTTTTACATAGATGTTTTTTGGTGGGGTTAATGGCCATGAACCAATTGTAGCCCATAGGTGTTTAGGAAAAAGTTCGCTTTGGTGAGCTGTTTAGAACTTTTTGTTCGAAATGACGTCATATCAGTTCGTTCTTTGATTTCGTTTGAAGTGTATCGGGGCCTTAAAACTTGTGTTCCACTCTTTTCGACGCCATCGACCCAGGTTCAACTTTTTTTTTCTCCCTTTTAAAAAATAATATCACATTGGAAAGGCATTTATTTTAAATAAAAATGAAGGAAATAATTGAAAAGTTGAAAATAAAGTATCTTGTTAGGGTAGGTGTAGGGAGGGCTTATTGTCCCAAAAAAGGCAGCATCCATTTAATAAACTGAGCTAAAACTATAATTTACATTCAATACGTTATTACTGCATACTGTTTTAATGTACTACAGTACTGAGGTACAGATAATTGCGTCTATTCGCAATAAGTATTATAAATCACAGAAAATTCTGCTATTTTAACACAGTGTAAATAGCATCTATAGCTATTTGCTCTTAGTGTAAATAGCATCTCTCACTAAGAAAATATGCTATTTTCACGTAGTTTAAACATAATGTGAGTACTAAGTACGCTATTTCAGAAACACCTTTTTTATTTCTTTGGCATATTTTTTATATTATGTAAGGGGCCATATGAATGCATATATACATTTATAGATGTAAACATCATTATTTCTCCTATACTATGTCTTGTTTTACCAGTGCAATCATTTCCTCAGTGCACATTCAGTCTAGTACCAGAGGAAACTAACATACACTCAAACACATTATCCTCTGTCTTTGAGGTAAAGAGGTCATTGTGTTCGGCAGAGAGCGCTGTGGACAGATGGGTAATTGTGAGTATATCTCTCCGTCCTGTGCTACAAAGAGATATGGGCACTTCCAAGGCCATGGCGGGTGTTTGTATTGTTTTTATTTGTGTTGTGCACATTAAAGTTGGCCTTCCCAGCACCTGCATGGGATGAGAGGACTGGGTATGTGGGAATTTGACTGACCTTAAACTCAAACTTACTGTAGAAATCAATTGGGGTTTTTTTGCCTCGCTTTTTTCTCGAGAAAAGAACATTCTCAAAAAGCAGATGCAAAACATTACTGAATCGTCTGTCATCCTTACAGCTTCCAAGACTACCATTTTTGCAAATCTGAGAAAATCTCAGTCTGTTTTGCATTTAGTAGCTGTTTACATCATGTGGTACGCATCTGCTTGTCAGAGAGCGTTTGTCATTGGCATACCGACCGCGACACTAGCAGCGCTCCACGCCCTCCCCTACCACACGGCCCCAAGCATGTCTTAACCTGCGTTATATTGCTCATGACTAGTGCCATAGAAATTGGGTTTATTTTGCGGGTGGCCGTTTTGTAGCTAAATTGAACCTCGTATAAAGCAGCCCAGAGGCCTTGAGCAGCGTCTATAGAAATTGAAAGTCTTGTGGTTGCAGCAACAAGTAGCCTTGTGCATAAAAACCACACCATGTGAGCACGCGTGCATGAGAATGTCCCTGACGTGCCTCAGCGGCGCACCTTATTGCATGAGATTAAAGGTCAGACGTGGGGGTACGAGCCCTGAGGCAGTAATGTGTGTTACAGAGTTTTTATCCATTCCGGTCAGCAAGAAATGAGGTAGTGCACATCTGTGGTGTGTATATTTAGGTTTGGCGTTTATAATAAATGTTGTCTATAATGAATTACTCAGTATTTTTGTCTTGTTCTCCAGTGGAAATATCTAACATTCTTAAATCAAGACTTTTACTTAAGACGCAAAATGAAGGACATTAAAGTGATTGTTTATCCAAAAATGAAAACTCTGTCATTATTTATTCACCCTCAATTTGTTTGAAACCTGCATGAGAAGATATTTTGAAAAATGTTGGTAACCAAAGAGTTGACGGTAGCCATTGACTTCCGTAGTATGAAAGAAAATACTATGGAAATCAATGGCTAGCATTAACTGTTTAGTTACTTTCTTAAAAATATCTTTTTTTTTTTTTTTTCTGTTCTACAGAAGAAAGAAACTTATATGGTTTTGGAACAACTTGAGGGTGAGTAAATGATGTCAGAATTTTCATTTTTGTATAAACTATTATTTCAAGTCTTGTTTTCTTTATAGCTGTTAAGTAAATTTGTGCTTAAAATAGGAAATATATCTGTGAGTTAATCTTGTTTTCCTTATGAATTAAGTTTTACTTATTTTCCTTAGCTTGCTGACAGATTTTTTTCCCTTGTTATAAGCGTTAAGTCACTTAATTTTGTTCATTTTTTTTAGAAAACAAAAAATAAATATGTTGTGTCAATCACCTTTTGAAATTTTGGTCCGTCATTAAAAAAAATTCAAACTGGGTTCAATTTTCTGCATTTTTCGCATTTATGGTAAGCATTTTGAGAGGAGTTTTGACAATTCAGAGCCTGATGATTTGGACTCAGTGTGCAAGGACCTTAAGATCAAACAAGACTAGATAAGGCAAGACTAAGACTAAATTTAAAGACTTTTAAATATATTTGTACTAGAAAAACATGACAAGAGTAACTTATTTTTTCTTTTTCTTTTTGCAGTGTACAATTTGTTTTTGTTCTTCTCTTATATTTTTCAGTCCTGTTCTGAATACTGTTAAATTTAAAGGATTTGTTATGAATATATATATATATATATATATATATATATATGTATATATATATATATAATTATCTTAAATTCATAGCAAAAATGCAAAACTAGTTAAGTGAATACATTATTTTTTGTTCTTTTTGTATTTTATGTTGTTTTTTTTTTTGTTTTTTTTGTTTTTGTTTTTTACTTTCATGATTCATGAAGTCTAAATATAAAAGTTATACATTCTGAAGTTTGGTTTGGGGCTGTTTGAATGTTGTTTTCTTTTGTTCTTTTGTAAACTCTCATTTTAATTTTAATTGGTTTTGTCTTTTTGCTAATCATCTTTGTGTGTTGCGGTCTTGGCCTGTTCAAAGCTGTCATCAATTGTAGGAGCGCTGCTGAACTAAGCTCTCTCAGCCTTTGTTATCTTAATCCATAATCATAACAGCTGCACACAGCCCAGCTAGTTAAAACAGCCCATCTAAATCATACTTTGGAGGTTTGGCTGCTTTTTTAAGTGGAGGAACTAAAGCCCTGGATGGTGCCTTCAGAAGTCAGCTCCATGTAAACACACAATTACGTCATGTACCTTCCTGGTACCCCCGCACACATGCTAAGTAAGCAGGTTTACTTTATCATACAGACATGGTTGTAAACCTGACTGTTACTGGCCGTTTCTACCATAACAACTAACTGATGCCAACCAACCTAGACTCATTGGAAAAACTTGCCTGTGCCGTCACTTCTGCAAAAAGCCTGAATCACAAACACAGCACAGAGGAAGGGTATTTATAGAATCACTTTCAGTACAAATTTTCCATCTGATGCACACTAAAATTGACAGATAATCAGAATCTGCATGATCTTAAAGAGTTTGAGTATTTAAAGTGACAGACAAAACTGCAGCATATGCTTATATATATATATATATATATATATAGTTGACCCAATAAAGGGATAGTAAAAGCAATACTTCCTCTTATATATGTGGAAGCCAGAGATTATGGTTTAGAATTTTTTTTATTTTTTGGTTTTAAATATGGATATTTTTCTTACACAAATGCATCAATTTGCTTCAGAAGGCCCTTATTAATCTGTGTGGAGTACTTTTTATGATGGATTGATGCACTTTATTGGACTTCAAAATCTCAACACCCATTCACTGCCATTATAAAGGTTGGAAAAGCTAGGGTACAACAGAATACAACAGTTATATAGCACAAGTGCATGGCAAAGATGAAATAATTCATTTTTTTTCTAATATAATTGGTTCTTCTTATGTGCAGTTGAGCAAACCTCCCCTTTGTTATTGGCAAAACCAATTAGATTTTGTGATTTCAGCTCATTACTCATGTCATCGGCTGTTATGGTTATTTTTATATTCAGACAGACATTTAGTCATCTTGTCCAAATGCATCCATTATTGCAACACACTAACTAAAGTGCTGATACATTTTTTAAATAAAAAATATTTTAACTTTCAGTGATGTTATAGTATAATTTTACAATTTCTGTATTAAATATTCCAGATCCAACAAAGACCAGATCAGACAAAGAACTGAACGACAGGCAGTGTATATACACAGACTAAACTAGGGAACTGAGTACATGAACAGCAGGTGAATGGAATGAATAACTAATAAGTAACCAAAGAAACTAATAAGAACTCTGACAGGCACAACAGAAACTAGACAAAGCAGAATTAAACCAAACATTGCACCATAACAGTGAATTCACCTGAAGAAAGAGGGCAGAGGCTTTGGAGGAGGGCGTGGAACTGGTGAAGGACAAGAAACAGGAGGAGCAGGCCATGGTGGAGCCAAACGGCGTGAGGAGCCAGGGTGGCGCTTTGGCTGAAGGGCTGGGTGGAAGAGGGGGACCAACTGACGAAGGCAGAACCAGGGTACGTGGAGGAACTGGCAGAGCAGAGAGGCAGATGGACTAGTGCAATATAAGTGGCCTGGAAACCTAAGGTGGAGTTGCTGGCTTGTGTAACTGAGGCATAGACAAGAACTTGGCTGACCGGGGCAATGACAGAGCAAGCGAGGATGACGGGGAAACCGGAGGAAGGGAGGAGCCAGGTGGAGCCAAAGGGGTGGAAGTCCGTGGCAGAGACTGAGCAACGACTGACTGAGATTAATCCGGAAGGATGAGGGAGCCTGGAGGAGTCCAAGTGGAATAGAGACAAGGGAATGTGGAGGCTGACAGGTCGAGGTGGCGACATGGGTCTGGAGACCTGAGGTGTAGCCGGCATCTCAGCCTCATGCTGAGCTGGTGGACGGGAAGCCCAAGACAAAGTTGTATGGAGCTAGTGGCGTAGACTGAGCAATAACTGATCAAGGTTGATCCAAAGGGACAAAGGAGCCCAGAGGAGTCCCAGCACAGACAGGCCACAGTGGAGACAAGGGAATGGAGAGCTGGGGCGGAGCAGAAAGGCTGACAGATTGAGGTGGCAACATGGGCCTTGATACCTGACGTGTATCCGGGGACTCGCACTAAGCTGGTGAATGGGAAGCCCAAGGCGAAGCTGTACCGGGGGCAGAGCCGAGGAGCTGGATGACACCAGTGGGGCGGACTGATCAAAGGGAACTGGCCAAAACCAACAGAGGTGATGGGATCAGGAAATCAGACAGGAACATCGCAAGAGAAAGGTCTCAGGACTGGGACCGGAGCATCTAAATATCTGGACAGGACCAGCAAAGAAGACAAGAGTTTGAGGGTGGGGACTTGGGTGGAAACTGGACCTGCGGACCACAGATCAGTCAAGTGCTGGTCCGCTCCTGGCTCTGGGACGGACTGAGCAGCATGCATATGGTTCTTTTTCACTGCATGGTACGGCTAGGCACGACTACATGACACTTTTTCAACTACATTGTACGGCTTGGTACGGCTCGCTTAAATAGTACCACCTCAGTTCTCAGTAGGGTGACCACCTGCCAATAAATCTGTTGCGGGACATAGATGTGAATTTGCGGGACAATGCGGGACACGTGTGAGATAGATACATTTTCTACTGTTATGCTAAGTAAATGCTGATTACATCCATTGTCATATGCGCTGAATAATGTTTTTGAGCGCACACATGCAAGTGAGAAAAAGCGTGTCTTTTTTATTGAGAATTAGGAGAACCCACCTGCGAGAGAAGAGATTTTTCCGCGTGCGCTTGATCATTTCTGTTGGTGGTGCCAGATCACTTGATGAGGTCCGTGCATCCTTTGCGCGCAAACTACGGCGCAAAAAGAATAAATAAAATGCTTTCTTAAAAAGGCAAAAGAACGCATGGACGTTTTCTCAATATAATAATTAAAAACCAACAGACTGCTGGTAATGTGGGACGTTTTCTCAATATGCAACTTGCGGGACAAGGGGTAAAAATGCTGTGCGGCACAACGCAAAGTGGGACAGGTGATCACCCTAGTACAAATACTAATCACCGATCACTGATTGGTCAAAGAGAATCGTCACTACCAGCATCACTGGATTTGTGACACGAGACACAATGGTTCCAGGACGACCTTAGTAACTGCCTTGGAGACAAGGGAATGTGGAGGCTGGCTGGCTGTGAGGGAGAGGCCACCGTGCCGGAGCATCCAGTCCAAATACCCTAGCGCATATATATATTTGCCTTTCAGTTTATGGTTTTAGCTTTAGTTAACGATAATAACTCTACTTCATGAGTGTGTTTGACTCAAAATCTCACTATTCACTGAAATCTGCAGTTCATTGTTATGGGATGATATAAGATAAGACAAGTTAAGAAAAGTGTAGTCGAGACAAGAAACAATGGGGAGGATAAAGGGAAACAGGACAGGCAAAGAACCTCAATTTGGGACTCTGACGCACATGCGGGTATTGCTCTGACAGTTTTTTTAATGCATATTTAAACTTCAGCATAGGCTGGTCTTTCCAAAAGCTAAATCTGCTGTTGCTGTGTCTTTGATAGTCACCGGCAATTTAGCATTCAAGTCCACTTTATCTTATCTGTCTTTACAGTTAATGGTCCACGAAACCTGATTCATTCTTTTTATTTGCTGTTTTCATCTTCCTCGCTCTCTTTCCCACTCTTCACCCCAGATTTGTTTTGAGAAGTGTGGAGTTTGATGCTGTATATCTGCCAGCGCTGACCTGCGTATGAGCGCAGGAGGGGGCCGCTGAACGAGGGGCCCGTTTGAGCCATTATCAGGCCCAACCATCAGTCTGAACTCAAATTTCATCCATCCCCCACCTCCCCATACCTTCTTACACTCCACGCACCTCCTCTTTTCTACCTTCCTCCACGTTGTGACCCCCTGCAACCCTGACCCTGTATTATCAGCGCCAGCTTTTTCAAATAAATAAAATTCCTCCGTCGTTCCCCGTTTTCCCTACTGAGCACCATATAATGGGAACCACATTAGACGCGCTGCTGCGTTTACTTTTTTGAAGTGATTTAAGGCTCATTTTGGATTGCGTCTGCTGGGACCGTTTCACAGTGTGCTGTGACATACATCCACACAAATCTGCTACGAATGAACTGCATGTTCTGCTCCAGAAACATTATTGTCTTTGTCTTCATTTCATCTCAGACTCTTGGTCTTGGATTCAACTTCTTCTCTGGAGTTGAAACTCTTGCTAGTCCTCATTTAAGCCCAGTCTTATTAAAACATTGTCATTCTGCCATGACATACAAAAACTGCATTTCTGGCAGGAGCTTTTCAATGCCTGCCCATTTAATTTCTCCATTCCTTCATTTTTAGGCATGAACAAAACAAGACGTGGAGGCCATTAGCTGTGTTTTTTCCTCTTGTTGCTTTTCTTTGCGGGTCATTATGACAATACAAACCCTGACAAGATGATTAGGACCTTAATGTGAAGGAGTGTAGTGAAGCGAAGGGGTTTGTTTTGCGATTTAAAAACAGCTTGGCTGTACATTATCCCACTTATTACATCCATTTACCAAAAAAAAAAAAGACTTTACATATCTTTGTGTTATTATTGTAAATGTAGACTCTAAATCATGTATTCTAGAGTTCCATGTAATGAAGCAACAAAACACTGTATTAGTAAATAACGAATGTTGTAGCTTAATTTTACTCAATTTTCAGAAAATTCCTGAAAAATTCTCAAAATGTTTGTCTTGATTAAACTAAAGCCTTCAAATTTAGGATTAAACCTCCAAAATCTAGAAAAGCACAGAAAAATTTGTATACATGAGATCTTTGCAGTCACGCTGTTTGAGTTACATAGTACAAGCATAACGTTTCGGCAGGGAATAACAGTCACAGAAGAGTGGTTTTTCCATTTTATTTTCTCAACAGATGTCACATTTTTCTTCCAAAGAGTACACTTTTTACATCCAAAAAAAGAGAAGACTTGGCTTTGTGCACAACAAAAGAGAGAAACAACAAGCATCCCAAAGTAAGCATGGGACTTGAAAGCGATTTTGAAAATGTTTCAAATATTTGAAGCCCCTCATGCTGTGTAAAGCTGTTCCTCTTTCCAGTTCAAACGTTTAGATGTGCTAGACGCTGACATCTTCAGCGCACATACTGCATACGGTCACAAATATGTGAGATGTGGGGCTAAAAAAAGAGGCTGCTGAGAGTGGGGAGAATTTGACAATTGACCTTTCCTCACTTTGGATTAGATTACTGGCTCCATTTCTCTTAACACAAATTTACTGCATTGATAATGCTCATAAACATGCAATTCCACAGTGACACTTTTGGCTTCGACACATTCGCAATTTCACAGAGAAAAACTATCAGTCTCGTTGTACTTGGATCTTGTTATATTTTTTTCTTAAGTAAAAGCTTGAAGATTCAAGCTGAGGTGATTAATTTTGCTAAACAAATTGAATTTGAAAGTTTTTTGGCATAATAATTTTTTTTTATCATTCTGTACCATGGTATTACCACTTGATACCATCACTGTGTCACAGTACGCTTCTGTAAGTTTTCATAGTCTGGTTGAAACAAATGAGCAAAGACATCTGCGTTCAGCTTGGAAACGAATACAAAAAAACCCGGCTTTGAAGCCTTCCACTAGTTAGTCTGTGTTTGGGGCCCAGTCTGAATCATGACTACAGGACATTTTTAGAAAAGCTGGCACGTAAAAAAACAGCTTTGTTAAAAGCGTTTGTTATTGATATCCTTATATAGTACTTGCGTGTTTGTTAATGTGTGGAATTTGTTGGAGGTCAAAAATTGCTGAGGGTGTTTATAGTCTTGCAAAGTGTTTCTTTGTCAGATGCAGGGTGAAGACTTCACTCATGTAAAGTGTGTTTGTTTTCATTTAGAAGTAAAAGCATTTTAACTTGTTGCACTCAAGTGAGAGGAGAAAGAATGTCTGCTACAGTCTCATGTTTACAAGTCAAAACAAACACAACAACTAAACACAAAAAGGGACATAGAAAGAGTTTCACCTAAAAACGAAAATTCTGTTTTCATTTACACACCCTAATCTCTTCCCAAACTCATGTGACTTTCTTTCTACAAAGATCTGTGGAAGACAGTCAGTCAGGTTTGGAATGACGTGAGGGTGAGTCAATGCCAGAATTTATTTTTGGTGAACTGTTCCTTTAAAAATCCAAAAACATATAAACACAGTTTTAACATAACAGCGTAAACTAGACAAGGTAAGAAAATGTCTCTTCATGTTTTTTTTTCTTTTCACAGCAAATAATCTCCTGTGCGGGGACAGATGGGGTAGAGGGACAGAGGGATGCTTTGATGCTGTATAAAACCTATTTGTAGCATCTTTTAAGAGGCTGATCACTTTCAGCTTCTACAGGCACCTCTTAGGCACAGTCCCAGTGTCTCTGATCAGTGCAATTTGTTTCTGGACAAAAAAAAATGTCCAGGCGTCCAGGCATGACCTTTTGACTCCTGTCTACCACTTCCAGAGCCAGCTACACAATTAATGAGCTACCTCTAAAGAAACCTCTTTTCCAGCCTATCAATACTGTGATCAGTAATGTCTGGCTACTTCTTAGAGAGAAATTCTTGATAGAGTCTGATATTTATGGTTATAAAAGGCACTTGAAGGCATCTGTAAAAAATGTTGATGGCAAATGCGCCTGGTTTAAATACTGGCAGTCAGTATAAGCGTTTGTCTGGGATGCATTAAAAATGTTCATCCAACCCACCAGAGTCTATCTAGTGTCTGCATCGCACCCGCCTGCAGGAGTCATGGAGCACATTGCCCTCTGTGGGCTGGAGGTATGAATAGCGCAATACGGCTTTTACACGTACAAAGGTTTCATACAAGCTACATTATTATTGGCTGGACACTGTCCTTGTATTAAAGGTGCCCCGTATTCCAAGCTATTTTGTGCTAAAGATGGGCAAGGGGTGATGTCGGGTTGTTTCGGATGAATCGTCAGACCATTCTCTGGACTGGTTTTTACTCCCTCCAACTCCAGAGGAGATGTCTCATGTAAGTCCATATCTACTGGAGCCTTGGATCTCCTCCTGCGGCGGATGACCACCACAGTAGCTACGATGGCTGCAATCATCACCACCGCCACAGCTGCCACGATGGGTATGAGAGAGGAAGAAGGTTCGGTCCTGTCAACACTTGGCTCGTGGGATGATGGTGGGATTCCTGCTGTCCGAGCCTCCATGCAGGCACTGGCCGAGGCTTGGACAGGCTCTCCCAGAGGACTAGCACATACAGAATAGGTGCTATTTGGCTGTAGTCCTCTAAGCGTGTATTCAGGGTAAGTTGGAGGCACATTCAGCTGTAGTGGTCGCCGGTCGGGGCCTGACAAGTTTCGGTAAGTCAGACGGATTCCACGGATATGCGGTCTTGTGTGGATGTAACGGTGAAGGTCTAGTGAAATGGAAGTGCTGGTTATGTGAAGGGAGCTGATTGTGTTGGGCTGGACCGTAGCAATGGTCTCGATAGAAACCCTCGGTGAAGGTGGAGGAAGAAAACTTGGATTTTGAATCTCACAGTAGAGTCCTGACATCGAAGGCGGGCACAGGCAAACAACCACCCCATTAGAGTCAAATATGCATGTTCCCCCATTTAAACAGATATTGGAAGGGCAAATAATTTCCTCTTCTTCAGAATCTTCTATGATTTCTCTGGGGAAGGCAGTGGTCTGGGAAAGAGGGAAGCTGTCGAAGTCTACCGAGGGCATCTCACTTGGTGGCGCTGGAGAAATGGCATGCGTTGTGCCTGATGGTGTGGTCGAGTTTGTGGGCTTGCTTGTAGTACTACTTGTCCCTGCGCTTGTTAACTCAATTGTTGTCGTGGGACAGCCAAAATCTTTATGCTCCAACTTTGCCAAAACCTTTCCCGAGTTTATTGGCGGAAAGTGGCAACGAGTCTCCTCCATTCTCAGCAGCTCTACATTTGCATCTTTTAGCCATGCTGGAAACCAAGCCAGTGGGCAGAGGCAGTTAAAGGGGTTTTCAGCTGCAGTGAGCTTCTCGAGTTTGGGGAAAAGGTTGAAGAAGCCTTCGGGGAAGCCTTGCAAATTTAGGTTGCTCAAGTCCAGCTCTAGCAAGTTAACCAGATTTTGGAAGTCCTCTCGTTTTAGGGATCCCAAGGGATTCCCAGTTAAATTGAGGTTTCGTAGACCCCCCATTGCCTTCAGTGTAGGCTGTATCTCTACAAGCAGGTTCTGGGAGACATCCAGAACATGTAGGTTCTCCAGGCTGCTTAGCAGCCCCTCATCCAGGCTGTTCAGCCGCAGTCCAGCTATTTTAAGCGACTCAAGGTGTGGCGTCTGTAAATCTTGAGGTCCAATAGGTGGGATGCTATTATAACTAAGGTCCAAGTGGAGTAGTCTTGGCAGTTGCAGAGCTGGCAGCACTCTTATCTGATTCCCCTGTAGCTTCAGCTCCAGTAGGTTCTCTAGTCCCTCAAAGGCAGCTGAGTGGATGCTCTGAATGCGATTGCTGTAGAGATACAACCTTTCCAGGTTGACCAGTCCAGCAAAGCTGTCTTTGGAAATGTGGACAATGTGGTTTGAGGAGAGATCAAGGTTGTGTAGAGAGGAGAGTGGGCTGAACACCCCATCAGGGACTTCGCTGAGGGCATTCTGACTCAAGTCTAGCATTCCAAGCTCGCCAAGCTCTACAAAGTCCTGCTGTTGCAAGGTGTTGATGTTGTTCTGAAACACGTAGAGGTGCTTTGTGGAAGAGGGGAGGCCACGAGGCATGTAGCTCAAGTTCCGCTGGACGCAGAAGATGTAACCAGGGGGGTTGCACGAGCACTCTTGAGGACATCTGCTGCTCAGAGATCCACACAGTAAGTGAAACAAAATGAGATGAGAGAGGGGAGATATTGGCCGCATTGTCAATCACTGTCTGGCCTTGGATTGAATCCTGCAAAAAAAAAAAAAAAAAAACAGAAACCCAATGTCAAAAATACATCTTGATCTTTTAACTGTGTATGTGAGCCTTTGGCCTTTGACATGGGTGTCCAGTCCTGCTCCTGGAGGGCTACTGTCCTGTCCAGTCTTGCAGAGTTCAACTCCAAACCCCATTAAACATACCTGAAACAGCAAATCAAGTTTTTCAGGACCGTTTTCAGTGCTGGAGCAGATTGGGGCTAAACTCTGCAGGACACTTGCCCTCTAGGAGCAGGGTGGGACACCCCTGGTCTACACAGATCATGGTAGAATTAATAAACAACACTTCAATGTTTGATGTTCAGATGCTTCTCCAAGCTAAACCATTTTGGTACTCTTTTGGGACAATGCGTAAAATCTAAATATGGGTCTTGAAGCAAAACCAGTTTTGAACAATTTCTTTACATGGCTTATTTATACAAATGGCAAACTTTAAGCTTTTGCCAAGGCTTTGAAACTCCATCTTTACACAGAGAAAACAACAACAATCATCATGCAGGGCAAACCTCCAGTTGTGATGACCAGAATGGTCTTGCTCAATGCAACTTTGATATTTACAGTACATTGCACAAGTACTGCTTGGTCTGAAACACTGTGGCAGAACGTTTGTAAAAGTGTCAGTTCTGAATTAGTCACTGGTGCCTCCTTAGTAAAAATGAATAAATAGGTGCATGACTCTCTGCGCTATAATTGAAGCTTGTGTCATGGTGTAGCTAAACAACTTTTGCCTTTATTTTCCTTCTGAAATTATCCAACAATGGCTGTGGTATATGGCCCAGCTGACCGAATGTCTGTTGACCTGCCTTGCACTCAGTTTCACTCTTTCCACTGTTTGCTTAATGAGTTCATCTCAGAGACTTTAGACCTCATCCCAGAATGTGTCCTTAGAGGAGCCCACCCAGCATTTCGATGCCTAGAGCACACACACACACACAAACCTGTTTGATTCTTTATTGAAACAGCTTGTCTGAAGATAAGTAGCTTTCTAAAATAAAAAAAAAAATAAAAAATTAATTACCAGCTTAAGTGCTTCAAGTGGCTCCCCTTAATTTTAATGAAAGTCCTTGTGTCATTTTGTGTGTGTCCTTTTTTGCTGATTGTTCAACAATCTTTTTGATTTCCTGGTGAACAAAGGGCAAGGCCAAGCCTCTGCCATCTTCTCCACTGTTGAACAATGTGTATGTTTGTGAGTACAAAGAATAGTTGACTGTTCCAACAAGGAACAGTCCTGGCTGCTAAAGGGCCAGTCTATTGAGGGAGATGAACAACCATTCGTTTGGCAGGTACTCTCGATCTTTTCATCCTTTTTTTTCTTTCGGAGTTTCCTTTTGTGAGTCGCTTTTTCTCACATCAAACATTTATCTTTTTTCTCTTTCTTCCTCCGCTTGAAGGCCAATGCCATGGTTATTAGGACAGCTTGTGATTATATTTGGTCATAGTCTTGTGATTATATTTGCTCTCTCTGTTTTGTTTTAATCTGATCTGATAATGTTCTGTAGAAGCCTGCTTGACTCATTGTTGGGTTGCTGTGTTTTGGAACATGATATCTACTTATTAGCTGGTCCAAACTAGTCATTGGCTGGTCGACCAGGCACCACGTTTCACGAAGCAGCTTGACCAGCTAGTTTGGTACTGGTACAAGTTGGTCTAACAGCTTATTGCCAGCTGGGATCGGCTAGAAACCAGCTACCAGATGAATAGCTTAAGCTTGACCTTCCTCTAGGGATGGGAACGAAAGTGAGTATGTATGAATTTGCTTTGTGATTAGATGATCTGCCAGTCAATTTAGTCCAATTATTAAAATTATAATTATTCTACCATTTTATCTTAGTCAGATAATTTATCTTTCGGTTTTCTTCTCCAGCTAATTGAAGTAATATATGAAGTAATATTTTAGTGACTGTGTTTTAGTTGCCATTTAAAAATCTCTTGTATGTTTAGCTTTGTCCCTTCACTTTGGCTCAACATGTTTGGACCCTTGCTTGATTTTAAACAGAAACTAGAGCTTTTTCATAAAAGGGGGTTGCTACCTTCCCTTCTTTTCTCTCCTGTCTTCTTTCACCCTCCTTCCATTCTCCTTTTTTTCTCCGGCGTATGAACAATCCCACCAGCACGGCAGGAATTTTGCAATAACCCTAAAAATCCATCTTCATCACAGGAAGGCATGGGGCCTCCTAAGGGTTTGACATTTGTCTCTCTCACTCTTCTTTATTTGTTTAAGGGTTCATGTACTTGTTTGCCAATCTTCTGTCAGAACTGATTGCATGAAAACAGGTTTGACGAGAACGGCATGAGGTGCAGAAGGTGAAGCAGAGCTGAATGGCATCGAGACTTGTTTTCTTTATAGGTCACATATCAGAGTGATCTTAATCTTAGTCGCTAATTTAATGATAATGAGCAAATTTACAGAATGCTGTTTATTAAGGGATTAAGGGACAGTTCACCCAAAAATTAAAATTTAATTAGAGTTGTCTAATTGTCTAATATCTTCACAAAAGAAAAAAATGTGAAATTTTACAATGAAAGTCAAACAAAGTTGTTTTGGACCCCATTGAATTTCATTGTATGGACAAAATTGGGTGACGTTTTAATTTTTTTCAGTGAACTATCTCTTTAAGTCTGTCTGTTGATTTACGGCACTTTTTTAGCCTCTCGCCAGACACGAGAACACCAGCATGCTTACACGCACCCAAAAATCAACACAGGTATCACTCCACTCCACCACACACACACACACACACACACAAACTCACACTCACATTCACACTCACACACACTCCCTCTGGGTTTGGCTCAGCTTCGTTTTATTTATAAGCCGTGAATGATGAATGAATGCCCAGCCGAACGAAACCAAAAAAAACAACATCCGTTTGTATTCTTCTTAGACTTCTCATTACTT
Organism: Cirrhinus mrigala; assembly: GCA_036247105.1. Classification (NCBI taxonomy): domain Eukaryota; kingdom Metazoa; phylum Chordata; class Actinopteri; order Cypriniformes; family Cyprinidae; genus Cirrhinus; species Cirrhinus mrigala. The sequence continues at coordinate 14,174,543 of CM070028.1, forward strand.
CTGACAAGAATGTTTTTTAATATTAGTCTGTGATGAGAGAGAAGACTTGGAGAGGGGGATAAAACGAGATTTAGAAAGTGGAGAGAGACAATATCAGATACCTCGAATGACCCTGTTTACATAGAATTTTGTATTTGTGTGGGTTTTGTTTTTCACTCGTTCCTTTTCATCCTTTATCCTTCCTTTAAAACTGCTTTTGAATGGTAAAGTTCTAAATAAATATAGCCGAAAGAGGCTAATAAATTGCAGTATGTGTGTATTTTGTGAATGTCTTTGTCATGAAGAGAGTCCAGAGACAGTAAAACAGTTGTTGGGGAACTAACTAAACTTAACTTAATTACATATGTAATGTTACAGTAGCTTAGTTGTTAACTTTTTCAAACAAGAGATATGGATATGTACTGTCCCTGTTGAAAACAGAAAAACGCATATGCTGGTTTTGCTGTCACAAAAGTATGTTTTGAAGCATGGCAGCTGGTTTGAGCTGGTTTAAGCTGGTCCTGAGCTGGTTTAACCTGGTCACATGCTGGTCCTAAGCAAGTAACTCCTGCTCAGGACTAGCTCATAACCAGCTCAGAACCAGTTTAAACCAGCTCATAACCTACTAAGGACCAGCATAAACCAGCTCAAACCAGGTACCATGCTTCAAACCATACCTAACCAGCATATGCAACAGGGGTAGCATTAGGACGTGATTTATTTCAGTGATTCAGTTCATTAATTTAAATGAACCAGTAGAAAAAAGATTTACTGATTCAATATAAACTTTATCCTCCTGAAAAACAGCTAAAACCAGCCTAAGCTGGTTGGCTGGTCTTAGCTAGTTGAAGCTGGACAGTTCTGGTCTCCCAGCCTGACCAGCTAAAGAAGTGGCCAAAAGCTCTCTAAAACCAGCCTGCTGAACAGCTTAAACTAGCTTTGACCAGCTAAAACCTACCAACCAGCTTAGGCTGGTTCTATCTTTTTTTTTTTTTTTTTTCAGTCCCTGGTGAAAAGACCAGCATATGCTGGTAGGTATGTTTTGATGCTGGTTTATGCTGGTCCTTAGCTGGTTTAAGCAGGTCCTTTGCTGGTTTTTGCTGGTCATATTGCTGGTCAAGGACCAGCATGAACCAGCATAAACCAGCAAAGCACAAGCTTAAACCAGCATCAAAACCTACCTAACCAGCATCCCAGCATCAAAACATACCTACCAGCATATGCTGTTTTTTTCACCAGGGGTTTCACTAAATTTGAAGCATTTTGTTAAATACTGCTGTTAATCAACATTTTTGACTGAAATGAAATAAAATGAAACATGGCTGGTGGTAGTTAGTTATTTGTTATATTTATGTAAATATAATCTATTTGTTCTAGTCTAATATTGTTAAATACTCTATATCTGGTAGATATTTGCTTTTAGAGATATCGAATAAAACATCCCCTTAAATAGTTAGCTAAAAGTAGTTAGCTACTTAATGTTGATAGACTGTAGTGTAGCTAACTTTTAATAATTTGCAAGACATTTATCTATATGACAGGTTACTAATAATAAAAATATTTAGCTCAGTTTTTGCAAGTAGCATGTGGTATAGCTAAACAGTAGCTTGTGGTATAGCTTACTGCTAGTTACTAGCTTGCGGTCTTGCTAACTATATTTGTTAGATTTTAGTTACACCACAAGCTACTAACCAAGGTATTTAGCTGCAGTTTTTGCTAGTGTAGCTAACTATTTCCATTAGCAGGTTGTAGTGTAGTTACACTACAGTTTTTTTGATAGTAGCTTACAATGTAGCTAACATGTAGCTTAGCTAAATATTTTTGTTAGTGTTAGCTCCACCACCAGCAGCTTGTGGGATAGCTATATAGTTTTGTTATTAGTTTAGCTAACTGCAAAATGCTAGTAGTTTGCAGTGTAACCAACTACTTATTCTTAGTATCTGTAGTGTAATTACTTTATCTAAATAGCAGCTTGACTCTAGCAGTTGGCCTGTTGTAAAAATGTGGGACTCACACACAAACACACTCATCATTTGACGTTTCCTCAAACAGACAGAGGTGTGAATGCGTGTTTCTTTAAATAACATATTTGTAATGCTACTGTCCTGAGATTACTCAGCCACACACACATTGACACACAGATAAATATACATTTCCGTCAGCAGTGCCTAAGCACAGCTGGATTGTGTTACCCAGAATGCACTGGGGCGGACTCTCCGGGTGACAGCGCGCTCCCATTAAGTAACTGTTTTGCGATTAGGGTAGGGGGAGGATGTCAGGGAGGGAAACCAAAAGAGAAACAGGCATGTGCAGTTAAATGTGGATTCTGTACGAGTGCGTACATGCCCGTAAGCAGCTGTTTGTGTTTACGCATGCTTGAATCGTGCTCATGAACATGTGGCTGATTTACAATATGAAACAGATTCATCAAGGCAACTGTGATTTTTCCTCATGCTTCGCTTCAACCACAACAGAAGCTTCTAAAGCAGAGCCAAAGCCAAGTTCTTGCTGTCCTCAACTAGAACTAAAATCACAAGTAAGATCGCTTCAGATCACATCTTAACTGTTTCTCCCTAGACATCAGTACGAGTAAATGCAGAGCAAATGGAGACTAAAAAACTATTTTCTCTGTGTTGAGATCTAAATATGAACTCAAATATTTCTTATCAATTTTTTCAGAGACTAAATGATCTGAGCTCTGTTATCCACATTAATGCTGTAGTGCTAGTTTACTGCAAGTCCACACTTTTCAGCATGTGCAACCCATCTTTTTTGGATGGATTTTATCCACTGAGAATTGGAAATGAAGAAATACTTTGAGGTCAATTGTGTGAAAAAAGCCAAAAATCAATTTGCTGAAATGTAGTCTTCAAAAAAAAAAACTTAAAAACTTCTTTTAAAGGGTAAGTGAATGGATTTTCAACAAGCTTTGTATTCCCAGAGGGAAAAAAAAATGCTTTTGAGTTTGCTTTTCCTACTATCAGGAGAGTTGTTATTATCATATTTCTCAATTTAGTATCCTAAAATTCCTTAGGTGAAATAAAAGCAGACAGAAATGAGACATGAGAAATACTGAATACTGACTTGCTGCAGTCTCTTTCAAAACTGCATTTTAGGAAATTTTTATTGCTCAGAGTTTGCTATTTTTAGGCTCAGGAGACTTTTGTGATTCTCATATATCTCTCATTGTAGTATCAACAGTGCCTCAGATGTTTCTCCCAAAATTTCTTTAGGAAAAATAAAAGTAGACACAATTGAGACATGACAAATCTCGGAGAAAAACTGAGACAGTCTCTTTATTGTCTTGTATTATCTCTCGAAATACTATTATTAAAATGTTTTATTGCTCTTCTTCTTCTGTTGCTTACACTTGGGTTTTGTACCTTTAATAGAACAGTAGGAGGTGAGACAGGAAACCGTGGGAGATGTGAGAATGGTACAGAGGTAGGAAAGTACCTTTAGCTGGGACCCAAACTCATGCTGCGGTTGTGCCACAAGGCTAATACTCTGATAGAGATTACTCTACACTCAGGATATTAAGGGGTGATTCTCTTATATGTCTCATTTAGGTATCAGCTTTGTCTTCAGATATCTTAAATTTTATTTAAGAGAAGAGTCAAACCTTTACTAATATTGTAAGTACTAAAACTATCGTTTCCTTTAAAGCCTTAGAAAAGATCTCATCAACATTACAAACTATGCTCAGATTTTTTTTCTTAGCTAGAGACTCTGAATCTCTCACATTTGTCTCTTTAAAAGTTTAGAAGAGATCTCAACAACATCACATACTGTGCTCAGGCTTTCCACTTCCTGTACTAAAGAATTGTGAGCTCTCACGTGTCTCTAAATTTCAGAAGTGACCTGAACAACTTAACAAAGTGTGCAGCAAGTCAAATGTCCCAATAATAGCTCAAACATTTTTACCATATAATATGTATTAATAATCAGATTAGTCAAGGATTGAGTCATAAGCTATTTAATGGTGCCGTTCAGCAAAGAAAGCTCCAGGGTTACTGTTTCTGTAAGTCAGTTTTGAAAAAGGCATGGGGTAAATGACTATTTCCAAGAGCAAATGATGTGACCTACACTGTAAAAAACACTTTGTTGAGTCAACTTAAAATAATTTGTAACCTGGCTGCCTTGAAGTTTAGTCAACTCAACAAAAGTTTATTCAACTTGAAATGTTAAATTATACTAAGTGACAACTTAGATATTTGAGTTGAATCATCTTAAAATTTGAAGGCAGCTGGGTTACTTACCCGTCTGTTAAGTTTAGCAAGCACAAATATCTAAGTTGTTACTTAGTACAACTTAACATTTCAAGTTGAATAAACCTATTTTAGTTGACTGAACTTAAAATTTTAAGGCAGCAGGGTAACAAATTATTTTAAGCTGACTCAACAAATTGTGTTTTTTTTTTTACAGTGTATGCACATAAACTGTACAGCTCTTTTCTTTTATTGTATGTCAACAATTAAAAGTAACGTTATCCTTGTTTCTGCATAATTTAACTCTTAATATAGGCTTAAACTTTTTTTTTAACTTCATTTAGAGCCTTCAAGTACTAGACTTGGTGCACACTATGTAAAGTTGTTAAAATATTAAAAGAGACATTGAGCGAGATCCAGAGTCTCTAGAGACAAATCTGAGCACAGTGTGTGATGTTATTGAGATCTTGTGTGTGGGTGTTTAAAGGGATAGTTCACCCAAAAATGAAAATTCAGTCACTGACTCACCTTCATGTTGTTCCAAACCTGTACAATCTTCATTCATCTTCAGAACACAAATTAAGATATTTTGATGAAATCCGAGAGCTTTCTGACCCTGCATAGACAGCAACATAACTACTACGTTCAAGGCCCAAAAAGGTAGTAAGGACATTGTTAAAACATGCGTTAAAGACTGACACAATAAATAGTTGAATAAAGTCGTTATTTTTGTTTTCTTTGCACACAAAAAGTATTCATGTAGCTTCATTAAATTAAGGTTGAACCACTGAAGTCACATGGACCATTTTAACAATGTCCTTACTGCCTTTCTGCGCTTTGAACATTTCAGTTGCGTTGCTGTCTGTGCAAGCTCTCGGAGTTCATCAAAAATATCTTCATTTCTGTTCCAAAGATAAACGAAAGTCTTGTGGGTTTGGAATGAAATGAGGATGAATAATTAATTACAGAATTTTCATTTTTTTGGTGAACTAACCCTTTAAGTTTTCCTACCTCTTTTCAACATCGTGCCTTTGCTCTGTTGTCTCTAAATGTAATTTAATAATGTTACAATGTCAAGAACTCAAATTTTAGGTTCATATTTCTTTGGACTATTATTAAATAACCATAATTAGGTCCTTATAACAAGTAGTTTCACCCAAAGCATTCATACAAACACCCTCCAGACAAACACACTCTCAAATACACACAAAAGACACTAAAAAGGCGGAGAGTGGCTTAAACCAGACAGGGTGCAATAAAGGTAGACCGTCCTCCCCCAACTTTGCCCAGGGCCTGCAGGCAGTTCAAGTTACAATCTACTCTGTGTGCATGTGCACACCTGCTAGCCATGCACATCGGCGGGGATACCACATTTCTGTGTGAAACGTGAGAAACTTAACAAGACAAAAGACCAAAGTAGACCAACTTACACATGCCGCTGACACACGCCAGCCTGGCATATACTGTTACAAAGGTGCCTCTATCTATCTATCTATCTATCTATCTATCTATCTATCTATCTATCTATATATCTATCTATCTACTGTGGTAAAAACTATGCCTAGAAACTGTAGCATGTCTGGTACGAGAAGCATTTTAGAATGGGTGTGTTTAGGACAAATGTCATTTAGTGTTCTTAGCATCCTTTTGTGTTGTACATTTCTTTCTGAAGGGCTTCATTTGAAAGTTCAGCACGATCACGACTGGACTACCTGTAATAAGTTGCTGCTATGACTAGCATGCTGTCAGGTGGCATAATCTTGAGGCATGGCATTGCATGTGCATGATTCATATTTGCCCTGTGCCTCTCTCCTTATGAATATGCACTACAAAAAATACAGTTTTCCAATTTAAATATGAGACATCCATAAAACATGTTGGATTTAGTTCAGAAACACATTTGCATGCAGATATTAAGACCTGTTTGAAGTTTATTTTCATAGCCCATTGGGCAAAAAGTTGCTGTGAAAGTAGTTGTGGTAGTAGTAAGATTACCGTTTATTTAAGGTAATAAAGTTATATATATATATATATATAACAGCATGTATTAATATTTTGGTTATGAAATGATCCAATTTGTAAGAGTTGTATTGAGATTTATGAACAACTTTTATAACGCTTTGTATCTCTTTTAAAGCATGAAAGCTTGTTTATTGTAACTACATTCAAAATAGATTAAAATAAGCCTCAAATATTAATATCATTTTAACTATCCTCTCAGTTAATCATTAAAACATTCAAATAGGCATTGAAATTATTCAATAACTTTATTTTTGACAAAACATCCCATAACATCCCCAAAACATCCCATATTTTGATTGTGAAACTTCACCAAATGTTTCGGTTGTGACTGTTACGGTAGTGACAATTTTATTAGATAACACCCAAAAAAACAAAGATGTCACTACCAAAACTTTACCAAATGTTTCGGTCGTGACTGTTACGGTAGTGACAATTTTATTAGATAACACCCAAAAAAACAAAGATGTCACTACCAAAACTTCAGCAAATGTTTAGTTTGTGACTGTTACGGTAGTGACATTTTTATAGGACAACACCCCAAAAAAACAAAGATGTCACTACCAAAACTTCAGCAAATGTTTAGTTCGTGACTGTTACGGTAGTGACAATTTTATTAGATAACACCCAAAAAACAAAGATGTCACTACCAAAACTTCAGCAAATGTTTAGTTCGTGACTGTTACGGTAGTGACAATTTTATTAGATAACACCCAAAAAACAAAGATGTCACTACCAAAACTTTACCAAATGTTTCAGTCGTGACTGTTACGGTAGTGAAAATTTTATTAGATAACACCCAAAAAACAAAGATGTCACTACCAAAACTTCAGCAAATGTTTAGTTCGTGACTGTTACGGTAGTGACAATTTTATTGGATAACACCCAAAAAACAAAGATGTCACTACCAAAACTTTACCAAATGTTTCAGTCGTGACTGTTACGGTAGTGACAATTTTATTGGATAACACCCAAAAAACAAAGATGTCACTACCAAAACTTTACCAAATGTTTCAGTCGTGACTGTTACGGTAGTGACAATTTTATTAGATAACACCCAAAAAACAAAGATGTCACTACCAAAACTTCAGCAAATGTTTAGTTCGTGACTGTTACGGTAGTGACAATTTTATAGGACAACACCCCAAAAAAACAAAGATGTCACTACCAAAACTTTACCAAATGTTTCAGTCGTGACTGTTACGGTAGTGAAATTTTTATTAGATAACACCCAAAAAAACATAGATGTCACTACCAAAACTTCAGCAAATGTTTAGTTTGTGACTGTTACGGTAGTGACATTTTTATAGGACAACACCCCAAAAAAACAAATATGTCACTACCAAAACTTTAGCAAATGTTTAGTTCGTGACTGTTACGGTAGTGACAATTTTATTAGATAACACCCAAAAAACAAAGATGTCACTACCAAAACTTCAGCAAATGTTTAGTTCGTGACTGTTACGGTAGTGACAATTTTATTAGATAACACCCAAAAAACAAAGATGTCACTACCAAAACTTTACCAAATGTTTCAGTCGTGACTGTTACGGTAGTGACAATTTTATTAGATAACACCCAAAAAAACAAAGATGTCACTACCGAAACTTTACCAAATGTTTCAGTCGTGACTGTTACGGTAGTGAAAATTTTATTAGATAACACCCAAAAAAAACAAAGATGTCACTACCAAAACTTTACCAAATGTTTCAGTCGTGACTGTTACGGTAGTGACAATTTTATTGGATAACACCCAAAAAACAAAGATGTCACTACCAAAACTACAGCAAATGTTTATTTCGTGACTGTTACGGTAGTGACAATTTTATAGGACAACACCCCAAAAAAACAAAGATGTCACTACCAAAACTTTACCAAATGTTTCAGTCGTGACTGTTACGGTAGTGACAATTTTATTGGATAACACCCAAAAAACAAAGATGTCACTACCAAAACTTCAGCAAATGTTTAGTTCGTGACTGTTACGGTAGTGACAATTTTATTGGATAACACCCAAAAAACAAAGATGTCACTACCAAAACTTTACCAAATGTTTCAGTCGTGACTGTTACGGTAGTGACAATTTTATTGGATAACACCCAAAAAAACAAAGATGTCACTACCAAAACTTTACCAAATGTTTCAGTCGTGACTGTTACGGTAGTGACAATTTTATTAGATAACACCCAAAAAACAAAGATGTCACTACCAAAACTTCAGCAAATGTTTAGTTCGTGACTGTTACGGTAGTGACAATTTTATAGGACAACACCCCAAAAAAACAAAGATGTCACTACCAAAACTTTACCAAATGTTTCAGTCGTGACTGTTACGGTAGTGAAATTTTTATTAGATAACACCCAATAAAACATAGATGTCACTACCAAAACTTCAGCAAATGTTTAGTTTGTGACTGTTACGGTAGTGACATTTTTATAGGACAACACCCCAAAAAAACAAATATGTCACTACCAAAACTTCAGCAAATGTTTAGTTCGTGACTGTTACGGTAGTGACAATTTTATTAGATAACACCCAAAAAACAAAGATGTCACTACCAAAACTTCAGCAAATGTTTAGTTCGTGACTGTTACGGTAGTGACAATTTTATAGGACAACACCCCAAAAAAACAAAGATGTCACTACCAAAACTTTACCAAATGTTTCAGTCGTGACTGTTACGGTAGTGAAATTTTTATTAGATAACACCCAATAAAACATAGATGTCACTACCAAAACTTCAGCAAATGTTTAGTTTGTGACTGTTACGGTAGTGACATTTTTATAGGACAACACCCCAAAAAAACAAATATGTCACTACCAAAACTTCAGCAAATGTTTAGTTCGTGACTGTTACGGTAGTGACAATTTTATTAGATAACACCCAAAAAACAAAGATGTCACTACCAAAACTTCAGCAAATGTTTAGTTCGTGACTGTTACGGTAGTGACAATTTTATTAGATAACACCCAAAAAACAAAGATGTCACTACCAAAACTTTACCAAATGTTTCAGTCGTGACTGTTACGGTAGTGACAATTTTATTAGATAACACCCAAAAAAACAAAGATGTCACTACCGAAACTTTACCAAATGTTTCAGTCGTGACTGTTACGGTAGTGAAAATTTTATTAGATAACACCCAAAAAAACAAAGATGTCACTACCAAAACTTTACCAAATGTTTCAGTCGTGACTGTTACGGTAGTGACAATTTTATTGGATAACACCCAAAAAACAAAGATGTCACTACCAAAACTACAGCAAATGTTTATTTCGTGACTGTTACGGTAGTGACAATTTTATAGGACAACACCCAAAAAAAACAAAGATGTCACTACCAAAACTTTACCAAATGTTTCAGTCGTGACTGTTACGGTAGTGACAATTTTATTGGATAACACCCAAAAAACAAAGATGTCACTACCAAAACTTCAGCAAATGTTTAGTTTGTGACTGTTACGGTAGTGACAATTTTATTAGATAACACCCAAAAAACAAAGATGTCACTACCAAAACTTCAGCAAATGTTTAGTTTGTGACTGTTACGGTAGTGACAATTTTATTAGATAACACCCAAAAAACAAAGATGTCACTACCGAAACTTTACCAAATGTTTCAGTCGTGACTGTTACGGTAGTGACAATTTTATAGGACAACACCCCAAAAAAACAAAGATGTCACTACCAAAACTTTACCAAATGTTTCAGTCGTGACTGTTACGGTAGTGACAATTTTATTAGATAACACCCAAAAAACAATGATGTCACTACCGAAACTTCAGCAAATGTTTTGATCGTGACTGTTACGGTAGTGACAATTTTATTAGATAACACCCAAAAAACAAAGATGTCACTACCGAAACTTTACCAAATGTTTCAGTCGTGACTGTTACGGTAGTGACAATTTTATAGGACAACACCCCAAAAAAACAAAGATGTCACTACCAAAACTTTACCAAATGTTTCAGTCGTGACTGTTACGGTAGTGACAATTTTATTAGATAACACCCAAAAAACAATGATGTCACTACCGAAACTTCAGCAAATGTTTTGATCGTGACTGTTTCGGTAGAGACAGTTTTAGATTCTTTTGAACGTAGCTTAAAGATGCTAATCAACACATGATTAGCTAGCACAGTTGTGCACATATAAGAACTAAATGTTATGGAATAACTCCCAAAAAAATATGTTTAATTATAGAAAGATGGTGCTCAGTAGTGATACTGAAGTTACACACAAATTTTCAGACTTTTGAACACATTTACCTCAAAATGATGGGATCTATCTACTCACCATGTAGCTGTGAGAGAGAGTGACACATAAATATTTCCTGATCATAAAGTAGTTAAAATCAGTCTCAGCCAATAGACTAAAACATACACTGATGTGACGTGAAAATGCGGGACACATTTTTTTTTTTTACATAAAGTTTTATAACTTACAAAGAAACTATAAAATAAATATTTATTTTGAAGTACCCACTAAATGATAATTTTATATATAATAAGCTTACTGATATTTGACAGTATTATTGTGGGTTTCAACAGATAATAAAAGGAGTAAACATAGTAAATATCCAAGATTTAAAAACTTAAATGCTTTTTAAATGTGTTTTTTGGTTGTGGGACAGCAGTTTGCGCAAATTCTGTAGAATGGCCCATATATAAATACGCAATCAATCGTTGATCTGTTTACTATCACTGTAAGAGGCAAAATGCACTTGCTTTGTGTTGTGATAAATGAAGAGTGAGGAAGAGCTGTTTGTTCTTGTCTATACATGTCTCTTGCTCTCTCTTACTATCTGCAGGTTTAGTTGGTCAGGACAGGTTCCTTGTCGTTTCTAAGCTTTGTTTTTCTGGCTTACTTTCAGACCAAATCTTTCAGTAATAGAGCGAATCATAACAGCTTTCACCTTGACATCTCTCAAAGAAAAACAAACACACACACGCAGCATACGAACATATTTATCTGACTGAGGTGTATACTCGTACACCTGCTCAACACATTCAGCAGCAAGTTATTCAAGTTAGTACATTCTTTATTGTTATTCCGTCTACTGCGTAACACATAATAGGTGTCAAAATACTGTTGGCCTGACGCCATAGATCTTAATTCCATGACTCACACGCAATTACAAGATTTCAAGCGCTAGTCACCAGTCAAAGCCCTGAGAGTTAAATGATTTTTCAAATTGATCTGCAATCAAAGAGTCACAGGTGTGGAAAGTATCCATGCCAAGGAAAGAGAACGAGAAACGTAAGCTATTGCATGGAAAACTCTTTTTAGTTTTCACTACAATACATCAAATTAATTTACATGTGAATATGAATTGAATGTGAACCGAAATCAGAACGTTAATTAAATTGAACTGAGGTATACAGAGAGAAAAACAAAATGAAATCAGTGTAAACCATAAAAAAATGATTGCATGGAAAACATTCAACCTGATCTCATGACGAAAACGTACCTTTGGGAACTTTTTCGTAAGACATGAAATGCGTACCACCATGTACGTTTTAACTGAATGGCCACTGAGTGGCGCTAAAAGATTGTTCTTTTTTTTTTTCCCGGAACAGATCAACGTACATATGGTACCTTTTATGGGACATCGGTTTTGTACGCGTCACCACCTTTCTGATTTGAAATGTCCATTGAGTGGCGCTATAACTATAATGTTCCGTGATGTTTTAAAATAACGTACCATCTGCACTACACCTAAACCTACCCGATAGTATGAACAAAAGCGAATGTGATGTAAAAACGCAATTGCAACCATGCCATTTTAGCTTGTTTTTAGATCTTTCAGCTCTTTCATCATAAGTCATGTTTTTCACAGGATTCGTACCCAAGGATTCCGCATCCTAAGTCCAATTTCGTGCCGGCTGAGCTACCGAGCAAGCCTGTTACGAAACATATGGAGCTGTAATCATAACTGCGTACGAAAACGATTAAGCGCTCACTGTTTTACCTCTAGTGGACATTTCTTTTGGTAACAGCAGTGAATATGTACTTATTGGTACGTATTTCGCGTCTTGCGAAAAAGTTCCCACAGGTATGTTTTCATCATGAGATCAGGGAGAAAACATTTGTTTGAATTCGGATATGAAACCGATAAATGTGAATGAGAAGTGAATTAGACTGAATTAGTCTAAGTTAAAAAAAAATGTTTAAAAAGCTAAATTAAATCATTATTTTCGTTAAACTCAAAATAGGAATTAACAAAAAAAATGGTATGGAAAATTGTCATGCCAGTCAAGTACATTTAATTAATTTGAATTTGAAGTTAGGATGGGTAGAGTATGGGTGCCATCAGAATAAGAGTCCAAACAGCTGATAAAAACATCAAAAGAAGCAAATTCGTCATTAACATGTTTTAAACTTTAAAATGTTGCTTTCAGCAAAAATAGCCAGTCCTCTATCAATAATATTGCTAAATCCAGTGAAAACATCGACCTGTCTGAATCAGGAGAGAAATATGCACAGATCAAGCACCATTTACAATGAAAACAGTCCGAAATGGTTCTAAACAAACACGTTGGTGTATTTTGATGTGAAAGTACTACAGGGGTTTATATGGACTTTAAACCAGAAGCGACAGTTTGAATTTTAAATCATCTTGATTGATCTGTTTTTTAAAAAAACGCAGCATTTATTGTTGGACTAATTGTAGATTATTGTCATGTTTTTATCACCTGTTTGCACCCATTCGCTACAGAGGATCCACTGGTGAGCAAGTGATTTAGAAATGTCTCCAAATCCACACTTCTCTACATCTTGCAAACATTTTCAACAAAATGTAATATTTTTGAGTGAACTATTCATTTAATGTGAATTTGAATGTGAATTTAGTGTGCCTGTAGTTGAAAGATTGAAGGAAGAAAACTCATGGCTGGGACGTGCTGGAACAAATCGCCCAACCGCCCCCTTCTTGCCCCGCAGGGGGTGTCCTGTCTTCTGACCAGCTGTGTCAGCTTGAGTGTTTTCTGCATTGGGGGCTCTAAAGACTTCTCTAAAGTCTCTAAAGTCTGTCAGACCAAATCTCAAGTCTGAAATACAGTACGATTCTGCACGATTTCTAGGCCATTAATCAAATAATCAGATTCGTGATACTAAGCATGTGATCTTCTTTACTGAAAAGGTCAGATGTTCTTGCTTGCACTGAAGGTCCACATCAGGTCACAAAACTCGTCATACAACTCAAATGCAGCTGCCTTTTAAACAAAGAAGCAACTAACCAAGTACGAAAAATACTAGAGCTAAACACCTTAGCCCTAAATTACACAGTAGATCTATTTACAACCGACAGCCCATTAAAACAAATAAACGAATGCGATACCAGAGTCGGTTCAACTCCAGTGATGACGAGGTATGTTGGAACAAGACCAAATCAATTTCTCTGCCTGTCCCGACCTGTTTGTACCACGCACGGTGACATTGGGGCTCCCTGGGAGAACATTTACCTCCTTTGAATGATGTAGCCATTGCTTGTAATGTGTAGACATGGTGTAAGCGTGGCTAAAGTAACTAAATACTATAGGGAAGTTCTCTGTCAGTCTCCAGCACACTGATCTGTTTGTGTACTGTTGCAGCTGACTGAAAAGCAAAGAAAGACAGTCCACACAATGTGTGTGTCTGCATGTTTTAAAGGCTTATCTGATCCTGTCCTGGCAGTCTGCTGATGAATTTGTTCTGAGACCATTCAGTTGTGACACTGATCGATTAAAGTGTAAAAATGACCTCAGTGTGACACTGTCGGTATTCTTAAGTAAGTTTTGTGACTTGAACATGTGAATATGCAAAGGGATTAGCCATTCAAAACAAGCGTCACTTACATCTTAAAAGAATAGTTCTCCCTAAAATGAAGATTTTGTCATCATTTACTCATAATATCACTGTCTTTCTTCTATGGAACACACAAAATGAGATTTTTTTGTCCATACAATGAAAGTCAATGGGGTCAAATACTTATGGAAGCTTGTTTCCGTCACTGAATAAAAAAAAAAAAAAAGGTAAACACTACTTTTTATCTCACAATTTTAAGTTTATAACTCGCAAAAGTTAGAATTGCAAGTTGTAAACTTTCAGCAAAAAAATTGGTGGTGGAAATTAGCTTAAATGAATGTTATTCGGACAATGTTGGACACAAAAGATGATTTATTTATTTATTTATTATGTATGGCTGCAGAAATGGTGTTCTGAAAAAAGCTAAAAAAAAATTATGTAAAGTACAAATCTTTTGAAACATAAGCGTATAAGTTACTGTTCTTTTCGATCAATGTAATGCATAAGAAAGGCTTTTTTGAACATTATATGTATTTTTGAGCATCTTCCTCACCAGTTTATGTGTATGTTTAGTATGTTTGTATAAGAACTCACTGTTAAAGCTTTAATATAACTTAGCCAAAGTAATCGGAGAACCAGATCCCTTTGATCAAACAGTGTTCTCCTGAGCGTCTGCGTTTGAAGGACGGCAGACGGATGTTTGCTGTTCTTGACTTGTGAAAACCTGAACACCACCCAACAGACACAGCCAAAGGCCATAACTCTCTGTCCTCAAGATGTTACAGAGAGTGGAAAAGATGTGCACCTGGGGCGTTTTACGTTAGAGTTTGTACGTGTATCCTTAAAGGTGAAGTGCATAATTCCCTCTCAAAAACGGCAAAATAATGATTGTTTCCGAACAGGTTTCTTCCTCTTGTCTTCTATTGGTTGGATAAACAGATAGCTCCACCTCAAACTCACACTATTGGCTGAGCTAGTGTTGCTATGTGCTCTTGGTCAGTATGTTTTGAAAGCACCACTGAGTGTTTACAATTCTCAGGGGATTCAGTCAACAAATGGCTTTTGTTTAGTTGTCCCTGCATATTAAAACAGTATTTTAGCGTAGCATCTAATCTTATTCATGCTTATTTCTATTATTGTTCTGACCTCTGTTATGCTTTATGTGTGTGTTTATTTTTCTTTGTTTCTCTTGGCATTGATTCTTGCCTTCACTCTGCTCATGATCGCACACACAGCAGGGCTGCAATCTAAACTGTGTTTTTACAAGTGGACACCATGGCAGAACATACATAAAATAAATCCTAAAAGCCACAACGTGAGATAATACAGTGCTTGAGCTTTTCTTCACCAGCCTTCCTTATCTCTTGTCAGCAGTGTTGGGGAAGTTTACGTTTAAGATAGATTTATAATACATACAAGTGCATTTCCTTACATTTAAGATGGATTTATATTAGATGCATTAAAAAACAGGATTTTTTTCAGGTTTCTTAGATGAATATAAAGTTCAGAAGAACAGCATTTATCTGAAATTCTTTTGTAATATTATAAATGTCTTTATCACTTTTGATCAATTTAAAGCATCTTTGCTAAATAAAAGCATTAATTTCTATAATTTCTTTCCCAAAAAACAAAACTACAGTGACTCCCAGCTTTTGAATGGATAGTGTATAATGTTACAAAAGCTTTTTATTTCAGATAAATGCTTTGGATCTCTCTATTCATCAAAGAATCCTGAAAAACAAACAAACAAAAAAACAAACAAACAAACAAAAAAAAAACACTGAACTATTCTAAATATTGATAATTATAATTAAAAAAAATGTTTCTTGAGTAGCAAATCAGCATATCAGAAAGATTTCTGAAGGATCATGTGACACTTAAGACTTTGAGAAGCTTTGATCACAGGAATAAATTACATTTTAAAATATATTCAAATAGAAAGCAGTTGTTTTAAAAAGTAAAAATATTTCACAATATTACTGCTTTTGCTGTATTTTGAATCAAATAAATGCAGGTTTGGTGAGCAGAAGAGACTTCTTTAAAAAAAATCTTACTGTTCAAAAACTTTTGACTGGTAGTGTATATTATTTTTCATGCTTTTGTTTGTGTTCCTGAGAAACCAATCATCCTAATTCAGATAGATTTTTCAAATTTGAGGTAGCTAAAAGCATAGTACAAGGGGCAGGAAATAGCCTGAACTTGTTCTAAGCTTTCCGATACTAGTAAGGTTGGATGTAGTTCCATTGTTTCGTGCTTAATTCTCCAGTATTGCAACTCTTTGTTTACCCAACACTTTGAGGAGGAAGAAACCAAAGAAAAAACAAATCCCAGTCTTAGTAGAAGAGCTCAATCTTTGGCAGTCACTACTGCAACGGATTTTTGTGATTTTGAGTGATCGGTATAATCCAAACAACAAGTGACGTGTTTCTAGAGTTTCCATCTGACCTTTAACAACAGCCAAGAGTCACACTCAAGACATAAAAAGGACCGAACTTTACAATCAAAGTGTTTCTAACTAAATAACCTTCAGATGTCAGACACTAGACTCTACCATGGAGTAATTAAGGCCATTCTTAACTTAGCATCTGCAGACACTTATTCCTGTTCACTGTGTCTTAACGTCCATCATGCAGTTATTAACTGTGACTGGGAAGTTCCTTTTGAGATACTCCCCTATTTAGTTGTCATGGTGGCATGACCCGAGCACTTATTAGCTGACCCTTGGGATTAGTCCAAGCTTGGCCAGGGGGGTTAAGCCTTCACCTCCGAATGCCCACTATAACGTCCCACTAGTCCCTTTAATTAAATTGCTGAGGCACCGCGTCTGGAATGTTTGCCTGTGCTTTTTGCTTGCTCTCCTTCTATATCTCCGTCTTTGCTTTTCTCATACGCTCATCACTCCTTCGTAGCCTAAGTGCCCCCTCCGTGTTTGCCTCTCCCGAACGATGACTGGCAGCCTGCCAGCTAATCTCTAAGTCTGACCAAACAAAACCGAGAAGAACGTGTTAACATGCTTACTACAGTCATTATCACACATTACATAAGGAATGCGGCCCAGATTGCTAATGACGGATCAGCTTTAACTCGCAGCTGGGTCTGCTTTGACGTCATTCATAAACAATATCTCACTAAACAAACAAATATTAACTTGGGTTTTTTGCTCAAAGGGTCAGTTGAGTGCAGTGTGAATATGTGCTTGTGCAATCTGTTAAAACGTCCTCTGCACACTACCAAAAATTAAGGTTCTTCAAATCGTTCTCAATATCTCCGGTTTTCCACAAGTTCTTGAGATGCTTATGTGGTTCTGATGGTTGAAGATTAAAATAGTTTGTGACATTACAGGATCTTTAGGCCAGAATATTGGTTTCTGAATTCCTGCCAGCAAAATATGGTTTTCTAAAGGACTTACTAAAGATTACAAAGCTAAAGTCATCTTTAGGGAGTGTACACTCTTTAAAAAAAAAAACTGGTTCTTTACTGGCATTGATGGTTTCATGAAGAATCTTTAAAAACTATAGGATCTCTGCACCGCACAAAATGTTCTTTAGTGGAAAAAGATTCTTCACACTAAGAAAAGTGGTTCATTTAAGAACTGGTCACTGAAATGTTCTTTGGAGAACCAAAAATGGTTCTTCTATGGTAGCCCATAGTTGTGAAAATCCCATTTTGAAACCTCTGTTTTTAAGAGTGTGTGTTAAAACAAGCATAATAGGTAGCTTCACAGATGCTACACTTCATATGTTGTGATAATCAAGTGGGTATTTAAAGGTTACGACCATTTCAGCATCTCCTTCAGACCTCTTACCAACCGCTGAGCAAAGAAAAGTGGCGTACAGCTGGGGAGGATTACCAGAACTATTCAGAATCACTAAAATGGATGGCCAGAATCTCAGCATGTCACTCAACCCTTGTTCCAAAGTACTTCTTAATAAACTCCTCCACAAAACTTTTCTCCTCAACTGTTGAGATGTCTCTAAAGCAACAAAGATAATGGGTTTAAAAGCCAGAATAAATGAGCATAATCTACTTTACACCATGTGCAACTAAACTAATTTACACCTGGGAACCACTACTTGCCAGTTTGGGTGAGAAGGAACGGGGTGAAGGTTTAATGACATAACATTAAACCAACATTAGGGGGCATTTCCTACAGGCTTTGCATTGACATACTGTATATACACAACACAAGCGAGTCACTACAACCCACCAAAAATCTTACTGTACTATCAACTCTTTAACCCTTTTATATAACTTATCAAAAGGAGATGCTCTGATACTTTATAAAATCAGTATTTTTCTGTATTGTGCTGCTGATGTTGGTCTTGCGCAACGCTAGCTGTCTTGTGGCACCGTATTATAGTCTATTTGTGCTGTCCAAAAGCGACGTAGATTGATAGCAACCGATAATGAACGGAACTGTTGAGGTTATCTCCTCAGGAGAACGCGATTAATGTTTAATCTAACCTTGTGGTTAAAAGCACAAAGTGGTGTTTTTACAATCTGTTCACATATGTACATAGGTAAAAACACTTAAACCGTAATTAGGGATGTCAGCCCACAAAACACACCACCATACTGGCACACATAAATTAATGTAATACATGTAGTGTATGTATGAAAAATATAATATAGCCTAACATATAAAAGTGTTGTTGTGTTTTAAGAATGATCTTAATAACTACCTACTACCTCACTATTAAGATTTATCGCTTCACATTAGCGTGCATTCGTTTTGTTATGTTTGTTCATTATGCAAGGGACAATAAGATAAACAGTGGAATGTACTTTAATTCACAACCATTCATCACTGACCAAGCGGTCCTTGCACAATATGATATATTGGCTTGGGTTACCTGGTACGAAGCGCATAATTTTAAAACAGACATGCTTTAGTGAAGCCACTTTGAGAGCTCAAGAGACCAGCAAGAAACTCAAGGTAAAACGTTGAAACGTTTTAACGTTGTTGTTAACTGTCAAAATTTGTTTTCGCAACAAGAGTAAACAAACGTTCCAGAATTACAAATTAATTCCATATTATTAAGGTTATTTCCTGTATAGCACGCTGAAATGTTTTGTTCACATAATAATCCGTCTATTAAACATTGCGATTTATTCATGTTTACATTGCCATTGTCAGTCTAGAAACAATTCACAGCACTGCTTACCTGTAAAAATGCGAAACGTGAGGCAAACGTGCGTTGTTTTATCCACGAGATATCACAAAAGAATGACTTTCAAAACTCTTGGAGGGTCATTCCCTAAGCAGGAATAATTTCTCCTGAGGGGAAGCTTTGACACACATCACTATACAGCGCACATACAGATCCTCCCCTATCCGCACAGGTTGCGTCCAGCCAGACGTCTGAACTTTAGGAACACGATGGTGTTTTTACTGAATGGCAGGAGCGCAACACCTCCAGAGTTTTAGGAAGGAGGAGCAAAACTCTTCAGGCTTGACACAACTCTCCGTCGCCGGGCTGTGGTGACAAGGGGTATGTCCTAATAATATACCAAACTAGAAATTTAGTGTACAGTGTACACTTATTGTGCTGTATGCAGAATGGAATATTAGGGTTCTTTATACAAATACAATGGTTAAGGTGCGGTCACATTATTTCGCGGGCAAAACTTGTCATTGTTTATTGTCAGTAGTGTAGATGAAACAGAGCTCACACAGAAGTAACTTGCCGGATGAAAATAAATCATTTTTATTATAGTAAAAGAGTAGTAACCATGTTTTTTGGCGTATTGATTTTCATTTGTATAGTCACAGTTTTACTACAAATGCCTTGGTTAAACTATATTAACCATGTTTTATTTGTTTATTTGTGGTAAAAAAAAAAAAAAAAAAAAAAAAAAAACGTTTAATTTTCGTAAGGTTTTCAAACCAAGCAGCTTTTTGTTCAACGTGTAATTCGTGGCAAAATCTGTGTGGAAGTCTTTCGCCCTCACTAAAAATGTGGTAATTTGCTGTTTTAATTTTACAGCAGTAAGCAGTATTTTAGCGAAAATTGTTAACATGGAACTTTTTTTCTTTCTTAGGTTTTTATGAGTAGCATATTTCGCTTACATGGAGGCTTACGTGTCATGTTAAACTCAAAGATCTGTCACTTAGTTGTATTAGTGTGAAAACAGTTATTTATAGCTTGTGTCTTGAGAAATCATCAATGGTGTCACTGTACACTTCCGACATTCCCTCAAAGTTGCACTGAGGCTGGTGCACCAGTGCCAAATGCCCAACCAGGGCTTGAACTTTTCAAATATTTTTTAACTCAACATCACAATGCTGTATTTAGCAAACAGTGATGTAAGAAATGTCAAATTAATTTAGATTGGTATAGCGCTGCTAGCTGTTAATGTGAGACGCATATGACCATTGGTATGCGTAGCAGTGAAGTTGTTTTCAAAAGATGAAGTTTACTCCTCCCTTTGAATTTTTTTTATAAGCGCATGGTAATTGATGTGTACACTTTAGGTTTGTGAGTTTTAGAATTTGTAAGTGAAGCTTTGATTTTTAAAGGGGATTTTTAGCTGTGCGTCAACAGTTTTGCTCTCTGTTTGTACCTCTGGGATATTTATGAGATGACTTTGACAATGTCGGCCAAACATGAAACTCAGCTCTTAAGCCTAAGTATGAGCGTATTGTTATGCTTTAAAGCAGCTCTGCTTTATGTAACTGAATGAATGAAGTGTGCTGAACTTTTCAACTAGCCTTTGGCGAAAGCGTAGAGTGATTATAAATTTTCCTCACAGTTTATGCATGCACGTCATGAACCCACTCACATGCAAGCGTGCAGTACTCGCAGACGCCATCCAAGGAATCCAAATCCTGTATAGCCAGTTCTTTTGAGTTGAGTTAGTTGTGACAGAATGGGAATGGATTGCATTAAGAAGAGGTACAGTAGAGCAACCAGTAATATGACCAAACCAAAGAACAAAAATAGGCCATCAAACCCTTACTATGATTGAAATCCTGGCCCAAAAAAGCAAGAAAGGTACCAGTAAAAAATAAACCTGGTACGAAGCGCATAATTTTAAAACAGACATGCTTTAGTGAAGCCACTTTGAGAGCTCAAGAGACCAGCAAGAAACTCAAGGTAAAACGTTGAAACGTTTTAACGTTGTTGTTAACTGTCAAAATTTGTTTTCGCAACAAGAGTAAACAAACGTTCCAGAATTACAAATTAATTCCATATTATTAGGTTATTTCCTGTATAGCACGCTGAAATGTTTTGTTTACATAATAATCCGTCTATTAAACAGACGATATGACGATATAAACCAGTAATATGACCAAACCAAAGAACAAAAATAGGCCATCAAACCCTTACTATGATTGAAATCCTGGCCCAAAAAAGCAAGAAGGGTACCAGTAAAGAATAAACCTATATAAACACCAGTGAGCTGTCGTGCCGACTATTGCCAGTTTTCTAACACTAACCATCATTAACTCTAATTTATTTTTTAATAACGCTTAACACATTTTAACAGTAATTTTTGTTATTAAAATATATAGGCATCAAAATGGATTTTGTGATTTCTTAACCAGTATTTTTGTCGTTTTCCAGTGAAAAATATCGGAAAAACAAATTGAATTTAGTTGACTAGCATAAGTTATGTGTCAATTATAAATTATATATATAAATATACACGATTATGTAATTTATTCACGTAATGCGAAGCTAAATTTCCAGCACTATTACTCCCGTCTTCAGTGTCACATGATCTTTCAGAAATAATTCTAATACGCTCATTTGCAACCCTTTGAAAAAAAAAAAAAACATGTGTTTTAGCGCCATCACCTGGTCAGATCTGATATCGATTGTACAGTGTAAAATGTCCGAAACAGAGGTTCAAACTCAAAGCGTGGCTGCTTATTTAGGAACAAACTGCCTCTTTCTTTTTCTTACTCTTGCTCTGTAATATAACTGTTATTATCAAAAGTTCAAGAACAGTGTTGAAGTTTTTGACCTCTGCCAGACCCCTCAGCATAGCGGAAATGGCTTGACTCTGTGTAATCCTTCTCTCTCCCCTCTTTCTCTCCTTTTCTCAAATCCTGACTCATCTTATCTGTCCTCTCAGCTGTAGCTGAACTGATGCAAACATTTTTCAAAATTACAGATTGGCACTCTGTAATTTGAAATGTAACATGTTTTCGTGATTTAGATAGTATATATTATAGTAACTGTTGTATTTTTGGAGCCATGTGGTTGGTATTTTAGCCACAGGGGTGAGTGATTTTTGCTAATGCTAGTTTGACATGTTTGTGAGTTGTTTGTCTTCACAACTTGCGGGAATGTGTAAAGCTGTATTTACAGAGTGCAAGTTGCTCTTAAAGTCATTTCACACCACCAGCTTTTGTTTGGTGCTACATTGTGTGTGTTTTTTCTCATGGAAAAAGTGAAATTGCTGAATGGAATCTGGCCTGCAGCATGCAGCTCTGTTTGTGTGTTTGTGTGTGTTGGTTCATGTTCCTCAGGGGAGCCTGTTAAACAGCGTCTGGTCCTTGGCCAAATACCGCCTGTTAGAAACCAACAAATCAGCTCACACACTTCCCCTCTTTCTGTTTTATTTTTCTCATTCAACCAGATTTTTTTTTACCTTTTCTCTTTTAAATCTCATTATTACCTTTCATTCCTCCCCCACAATTGTTTTACCCCTTTTCTGCTTTATGTTTACTTTACTCACTTATCAGATAGAGAAGGTCAGGCAGCCAGAACACTGCTGTACACACATACACACTTTCTCTGAGAGTGATAGTGTTTGCTTTATCACACGCTTCCATTTTCTACTACATTGTAAAAAGGTTGTGATAACATTTTTATCTAACATACAGTAGATTACAATGTTTATTTTTCATAAAGCAGCAGAACAGATGGCTAATGATCATATGTAAGATTTACATCCATGCTAAACTCTGAGATTGAAAGTTGTACAGTTGAGGTCAAAAGTATACATACACCTTGCAGAATCTGCAAAATGTTATTTTACCAAAAGAGGGATCATACAAAATGCATGTTATTTTTTATTAAGTACTGAATTCATAAAAATAGCAGAATTTATAAAAATGACCCCGTTCAAAAGTTTATATGCACTTGATTCTTAATACTGTGTTGTTACCTGAATGATCCACAGCTGTGTTTTTTGTTTAGTGATAGTTGTTCATGAGTCCCTTGTTTGTCTTGAACATTTAAACTGCCTGCTGTTCAGGTCAAATTCAAATTGTTCAGGTCCAACAAATACTTTGGTTTTTCAGCATTTTTGTGTATTTTAACCCTCTCCAACAATGACTGTATGATTTTGAGATCCATCTTTTCACACTGAGAGACTCATATGCAACTATTACAGAAGATTTAAACGTTCACTGATGCTCCAGAAGGAAAAGCAATGCATTATGAGCAGGGGGTGAAAACTTTTGAACAGAAATAAGATGTGTACATTTTTCTTATTTTGCCTAAATATCATATTTTTGCCATTTAGTACTGTCCTTCAGGAGCTACAGAAGATCCTTACATGTTTCCCAGAAGACAACATAAGTTAAATTTACCCTGATCTTCAAATTCAAAAGTTTTCACCCCCCGGCTCTTAATGCATCGTGTTTCCTTCTGGAGCATCAGTGAGCGTTTGAACTTTCTGTAATAGTTGCATATAACTGCAGGCCCTCAGTTGTCCTCAGTGTGAAAAGATGGATCTCAAAATCATACAGTCATTGTTGGAAAGGGTTCAAATACACAAAAATGCTGAAAAACCTAAGAATCTGTGGGACCTGAAGGATTTTTCTGAAAAACAGTGGGTAGTTTAACTGTTCAGGACAAACAAGGGTATCACTAAACAGAAAAACAACACAGCTGTGGATCATTCCGGTAACAACATAGTTACCAGACCCATAAAATTTACAAATGGCTGCGCCCGCCCTTACTGGAGGAGAAAGGTGTATATAAATAATAAAGTTTTTATATATGTGACCCTGGACCACAAAACCAGTCTTAAGCCGCTGGGGTATATTTGTAGCAATAGCTAAAAATACATTGTATGGGTCAAAATTATTGATTTTTATTTTATGCCAAAAATCATTAGGAAATTAAGTAAAGATCATGTTCCATGAAGATATTTTGTAAATTTCCTACTGTATATATATAAAAACGTAATTTGTGATTAGTAATATGCATTGTTAAGAACTTCATTTGGACAACTTTAAAGGCAATTTTCTCAATATTTAGATTTTTTTGCACCCTCAGATTCCAGATTTTCAAGTAGTTGTATCTCGGCCAAATATTGTCCTATCCTAGCAAACCATACAATGAAAAGCTTATTTATGCAACTTTCAGTTTTTTTAAAAAATGACCCTTATGACTGGTTTTGTGGTTCAGGGTCATATATATATATATAGCATATAAGCATATTAGAATGATTTCTGGAGGATCATGTGACACTAAAGACTGGAGTAATTCAGCTTTGCAATCACAGAAATAAATTACATTTTAAGATATATAAAATAGAAAACAGTTATTTTAAATTGTACTAATATTTCACGCTGCTACTGTTTTTACTGTGTTTTCTCCAAAAAATAAATGCAGTCTTGGTGACATAAGAGATTTCTTTCAAAAACATTTAAAAAACTTAATTATTCAAATTAATTTTCTTAAATCCAACCAATTATTGTAAATAGAGAAACAAACTCATACTGGAATGACAAGGCAGTAAGTTGCTAAATGTGATGAGTAAATCCAGATTAGTTATTCATACACTGGTGCATGCTGGGAAGAGGGCAAATGAGGTTAAACCAAATAATAATAATAATAATCAGCATACACCTATTTGGCATCTATATGGGTCTCAGAAGTCTCCCATTCCTGTTCTCAGTCATATTTTCTTTATGTGCGTGAACTCGTCTCACTCTCTCTGTTTGCTCATCTGTCTGGGTTCAGTTCAGTTCAACGTGTAACTATCTTGACTGTAAACGTCTCTCCTCTGCTGTATTAATAGAAGAGCATGTGTAATGATAGAACCACCTGGCTAAAACACAGAAAACGGATCTAACACATTCACATACTCTCTCTCGCTCTCTCTCTCACATGCTTTCCACATACTACTCCGTGCCTTATCTGCACAAACACACGCACACACTTTCCCACGCATCTAAACACAGCTAGTTACATCTCTGGAGAGTTTCCCCAGCTCCTGTAACACCAGATGCAACAGAATATCTCTCATCAGATCACATAGAAATGATTGTGAATATTAAGTGTTAAAATTGTGGTTTGGAATTGGTCAAATGTGCTTGGTGAAATGCTTAACTAATGTACATGCTATTTTATTGAGGACTATGTTGTGTATTATATAATATGAACTTTGTTGCTTACAGCAGTGATTTGAGTTTTCCAGGAAAAGGTTTGCAGCAGGTGTGTGTGTGGCAGCAGAAGGACTTTACCGAGGCGTCAGAGAACAGCTGTGTTTGTTCACACTCATTCAGAGCATGCGAGAGCGGTGCGGCTGATTATCAATACAGCATTCTGTATGTGTGTGTGATCCTGCTAAATGATCGTACACACTGTCCGTGAGCACACAGCTGATGATGATGATGATGACATGACCAGGAGTACAGCCCCCTCCCACCCCAGCCTGTGACCTCAGGGTTACCTTCGTTCCCACAGATCCAATGTACATGTCCTCATCGCTTGCCATGGGAACCCACAGGCTTTATGGAAATCTCTAGCCCCTCCTGCTGCCTGTCAGTTGCGAAGAGTGAAAAGGCCTCTTGAGTAAATATTTTATCTGCAGGTCTGAGTTCAGTTTGGTTCTCTACTGGTTCTTGATTTATTGCATTATATTATGTATGCTATACTATTTATATATATATATATATATATATATATATATATATATATGTATGTATACAAAATGCTTTTTGTAAATATATGTTTGGGTGTGTGCGTGAATGGAATGTTCTCGGCTGTTATTGTTTGTGGTTTGAATTTAACTACAAAACGCAATGAATAAACATACAAGTGCACTCCTCAGATCCGGCAAAAAAAATCCTGAGTAGCTAAAAAAACAACTCAGGTCTCAGCAGGGTAAACACGCTTGATATATATGAAACAGGTTTTAGATGTTTTAGCACTTAAACTTAAGTGTGCACTTCACACCTTCTTTGAAGTCTGTGTGTTGACACACTGGTTTAATTAAAGAAATTAATGAAGACCTGTTTTAAAGCTTGAGTGTGATTCAAAAACAACACTTAGTTCTAATGCTTGTTTGTGCTTAGAAAAAAAAAAGTTTACGAGGTGTCACAACAGAGGCGCCGGTTGTTTATGAAAGCATAAATTGCGAAGCTTTTATCAGACGTAAAATGTAAAGCGATACCGAAAAGTTCAAAGGATTCATACTTAAAATATCTAAACGAACGCTACTTTCGCACTTTTCTGCAGAATGTGTGCCTTATTGAGCGGGAGAAATGAAAATAATTGGTCTTTAAGACGAGATTTTTTTTTCCTAGTTCGTTTCTTGAGAACAATATTTTCCAAGATTTTTTAAGATCAAGTTGATGATTTTATCCAACAAGAGTTCGTCCCAATTTAAGACAGCATAAACGGAGGAGATGGACCACTCATATTAAAATAACCGACATAAACCACCACGGCAGTTGTAGTAATCGCCTGGTTTGACGCGCATGCGCATTACCAAGTTTTTTTTTTTTTTTTTTTCTTCCATAAGAACCAAAAGTGTGATACCATTGTTGTCATATTTTATTAGTAATTTAAAAATGCTTAATCTTGACACACATCTTCTAAGTTTTTGGTCTTTTCCATTCAAATACTGTGTACAACTTGTCGTCACCATCTTGTCATGTACCAGAAATACCCTAATACTATTTGACATTTGCATTTACATCTGGAAGACGTATTTTTTAGAGTGTTTGCTCACCTGCAATACATCTATAGGATCAGATGTCAAATAGACGTGTATTAGATGTTTATGATTGTGAATGTATGTAAAACTGAACACAGCAGATGTATTCCAGATCAAGTGATCTTTAACTGACATCTTGCAGACGCATGTGTGCCATCTGGGTAACCTTTCGGTTAAACCTGTTAAACGCTTAAAGTAATCAGTGCTCCATTGTGGTCCATTCATTAATTCTTTGCTAATATGTAGCTCCAGTATGTGAACCGCTCTGGGGTGCGTTTCCCAAAAGTATCGTTAGCTAACTATGGTGGTTAGGTCCATTGAACTCTATTGGTAACGACGGAACTTGCGACCATAGTTGGTTTTGGGACACGCACCCCTGCTGATTCATGTCTGAACTTTAATTTAAGTAATTCATAACAGTCACCAGCAGAGTGCAGCATTTAAACATGAATGTCTAAAGACGTGACCTTGTCTGTCAAAACGAAAAGTAAAACTTTTTAACAAACGAAGGTCATTTTCATCCATTTCATGTCATCTGGATGTGCAGGAAAAATTCCTGTTTAAATATTTAGTAAACCAGGCTAAAAATCGTTACACTGGTGTATCATGTATGTAATACATACATTATTTTAATACATAGTTTGTTACACTGATTACATTACTTGACCACCTTCACTGACATTTAACATTTTTATAGAAATAAAAATCATTTAGTTGAGTTGGAAAACATACACTATAAGTCTAAACTGAGAGCATCTGCTGTACAAGGGCGTAGATTTGCTCTGGACATTGGTGGGGACCTATGACGGGAGGACTCAAGGAGAGAACGTGATTTATCCCTTTCTGCGTGTCTAGGTTAATGTTGACAGCACGATTTTTATTTATTTTTTTTTTAAGTGGATTAAATTATTGGTGGGGACATTTCAATGGTCGGAGGATATTGGTGGGGACACATCCCCTCCGTCCACCCTAAATCTACGCCCCTGCTGTAGCAACGTGACCTCATAATTCGTATGTATTTTACCTATACATTTACTTACCTTTTTTCCAAACACCCTAAAAACGAATTATGAGCATTAAAATTGCGGTATTAATTTCATTATTATTGTTTTTAGTTGTCATATCAGTGGCCTTATTCATATCAATGGCCTTTTCAGTTTCATTATAAATTGTTTAATCGTTTACTCAATATGAAATGATAACATTTTGCTCTGTTCTGTGTGATTTCTGAAGCCAGCTTTTTTCCAAGATGCACGATGTTAAACAAGACTACACTTTAAACCCTTAAAATAAATAACATTTCTGCAATCGTTTAACCATTCATGTAATATTTACTTTAAAAGGCGTTTTCTCCGACATGCTGTGACTAACAATAGAACCATACAATACACCAAAACGCAACATAATTACAAAATTAAGCGATTTTATTTGGGGATTTTTTTGGGGGATCAATGACTATAAAAATATTTATGTTATACTGTTACTAAAATGGTCATTTCCCTGCATATTTTGGTCAGTTCCGTTTATATAATTTTATATTAGCTATAAAATGGGAAGGTTTGGGGGGGTAGGCTAAGAGGGCCAAAAAAATCTAAACTGTTTATTGATAAAATTACGAAAATGCATATTAGCTATAAAATGGGTAGGTTTAGGTTTGGGAGTAGAATAAGGGGGCTAAAAATCTAAATCGCTCATTGATAAAATTATTAAAAAAAAAAAAAAAAAGAAAAGGGTAAGGAGAGATGATTGACAGACCATGCTGGATTATTTGCTGCTCAGTCTTGTGCTCAATGATAAACATCCTTTACACAGAGTGCGCGTTAATCACGAAAGCAAAAGTGAAAGTGATTTCAATACCCCCCGTATCGATAGCGCGAAAACTTTATTAAAAACAAAACATATTGAAAACATATTAAAATGTTTCGCGGTGCGACCAGTAAGAAAAAAAATAAAATAAAACAAAATAAAATTTAGCACAACTGAATATCGCTCCAATTTTGTGATTGGCTGTTAGGCTATGTAGTGTGGGGCCAGGGTGGGCCAAGCTTCTGATGCCCCCCGCCCCCGTGGATCCGGGCCTGTTGCCCAGCCCTAATTTGTGATGTAAATTTAACATTTGAATTCTTCCTGGTCTCGGTCCTGCCTGCAGTTTCATAAGAACAAAGGTTCTTTTCATTCTGGTAATGCTTTTATGATTAAATCACTTTCTGATTAATCTAGTCAAGTCCCGCCCAACATTAATGTGCTTTGTAGGACCAGATTTAATAACAGCTTTGAGGCAACACAAACCCTCTTTTGGCGTTGTAAAACAGGAAAACATTAGCAATGAAAAGGTGTGGACAGTTATTTTTTGCGGCTGACCTTATGCACTTGTCAAAGGTTTCGGGAACGCACCTTAAGGCTTGTTTTAACGCGCATGCGTATTACCATTTTTAAGATTAAAATGTGTGATATTGTCATGTTTTATTAGTGCTTTGAAATACTTAATCTTGAAAAACAGCTTCGGAGTTTTTTGGTCTTTTTCATTCAAATACTGTATACAACTTGTCATCACCAACTTGTCATAAACACAACTTTTTAAACCTATTAAAATCTTTAAGTAATCGGGGCTCTATTGTGGTCCATTCATTTAATTCATTACGCAGCTCCAGTATGTGAACAGCTCTGTGATTCATGACCGAACTTTAATTGAAGTAATTCATAACAGTCACAAACAACGTGCAGCATAAACATGAATGTCTGGACATGTCGTTTTCTGTCATAACGAAAAAGTAAAACTCTTTAACCATCGAAGGTCGTTTAAGATAATAAAATTTTCATGCATTTCGTGTCAGCTGAATGTATGCGCTGGACAAATTCCTTTTAAATCTTTAGTAAGCCACACTGAAAATCATTACGCCGGCTAGTGTCATAAATATGGCACACTGCATGTTGTTAATGTTATTGTGTGACCACTTGATGGAGCTATTTGTCTTCAGAAAAGGATCGGCGTGTATCGTTGAGCGATAGCCTGCAGTCTTGCCTTTGTGTGCAGAAGGAATAAGTCCTAACAGGTAATAAGGTGGTTATATTTAGGCTTTAATTTTCGTAAGGTTGTGTTTATTTGTAAAGATTATTTTTCTAAAATGTCTGAGAATCATAAACTTTTGTTGGTCACAGAGCTTATTTTGTGGAGTAATCCCAAAGCCAATGAGCCAATCGATTTTTGTGGAGGAAACCAAGGTAATGAGTTGGACGACCGCCCACTCAAACTGGAAGTTTTTTTCTGCCTAATTAGATCGAATGTTTTCGATAATATTACACTGCTCAGACATGTGAAAGCTTAAACTAGTCTAGGCTGGTTGGCTGGTCTCAGCTGTTAAAGCTAGAAATAGCTGATGGTCTCCCAGCCTGGCTGGGTTGGTCAGGCTGGTTTTAGCTGATTATTCCAAGTGGTCTCCCAGCCTGGCCAGGCAAGGAAGTGGCCAAAACTCATCTAAAACCAGCCTGCTGACCAGCCTTTTTTCCTGGTTTCAGCTGTGTACCTTGCAAATGTAACCTAATTCATATTACATGTAGCATAGTCAAAACTGCGTGTATCCTAATTTGCATAATATCCGGTATGGGAGGCTACAACTGAGAATAGTGCATGACTAGCAGGGAGTTTTATCAAAATAAACTTACAAATGAGAAACATCACAAGCAGTCTGACACATTTCAGTGGCTTTTCTGCACCCTTGCTTTCTTTATAAGCTAATGTTACCTCAACAATGTTGCCCAATGGTTTCCTTCCTGAAGTGTTTAAAAACAGCAATAAATGCAAGGCCTATATGATTTTTCAAGAATGTGAATCTAGAAGTAAAATGAAACTTGACTTTACAGTAATGACTGTAAGATAATAATTTTGTTCACAAACAAAAATGCATTTATGCATTTAAATAATTTTTACAAACTTGCAGTCTTCAGACTGGTGAGGCACGTTTGAATTAAAGTACCTTTTCCCTGAACGCTGAAGAGTGACATACTGTAGGAAAACCTTTTCCCCAGCAAAACCTAAAGAGTTAAATAAGTTAAAATAACCCATGAAACAATAAAATCGAAAATGTAAAAAAAAAAAAAAAAAAAGATATTAGATTGAATTTCTACATACATGTACATGTTAATTCCATATAAATGTAATTTTTAACTTAAAAGTTGTAATCTAGACATTAAAAGGCTGTATGTATTATTGTAATATCGCGCAGCCATCAGATTGTTTCAGAAACAAGGCATTTTTGTTTTCCACTGCACTGCTTTTGTTTTTTTTAAACCAGTCTTACGAGCACCCCCAACACTGCACATTTTGTAGGTCTCTCATATATGACACACCTATTTCAGGTCTTGCCGTCTCTACTAATGATCTGATGAGTTGAATCATGTGTGATAGCTGAGGGAGACACGGAAAACATGCAGTGTTGGAGGTGCTCGTAGGACCAGTTTGAAAACCACTGTTCTAAGTAAACAAACATTGCTGACATTTATGAAATCTGAGTCTCACCCATGGGCACTGTGTTTTTAAAACCCTGTTTTCTGTTAAAAGAAATTCTTCCTGGAGAAAGTGTTGTGCGTGTTTGGTTCGGTGTAGGTCATAGCCCTAGCCAGATGTTAAAGATGTCTCAGTTGTCAGTCAAACATGTTCATTTACTGAGATTTTAAATAGACTTTCATGAAGGGCTCTTTATGTCCTTCCAGATGTCTATTAGCTGCTGTGGAGATCCCAGGATTGTCGTAATAACCCTGAAAAAATCCTCTCGTATATATTGTCCCAGATAAGCTTTAAACTTTGAAGGGTCTGGGGGAGATGAGGGTGCAATGCCCAAATGTTTCAGACAAGCGCCCACATATGCATCCTCAATGTTAAAGGGCTTTATAACCTTAGAAGCCTCAACTATTTTTTTTGGCAGGTCATTGGAGAAAACATATCCCATTCCAAGCAGATACGTTGGGTATTTGGGTTCAGGGTACAATTCCTCTGATACATACCATTTTGAGTTTTTGTCTCTGATGACAGGCCGGTCCCACATCAAATATCCTGTGATGTAGTTTTCTCTGGGTGTGTTGGGAGCCAATAGGAGGCTCATCATGTTCTCCAGGTTTAAGTACATGTCAGAATCAATTTTCATACTATAATTTGCTTGAGGGCAACGAGTGGCCAACCAGTCCAAGATCACCATCGTCTTTATGGTCAGGTTGAAGTATGAGTCCACAAAGTTGCTCTGCAGTAAATCTCTGTGTTGTTGACTCTCTTCCTCCAGCTGCTGTTGTGCTTCTGGTCCTCCAGTCAAACCCACCAAAAACAATGTCAGCACTGCTTTTTCCTGGACTGAGCTCTCATTCCCCCATGTGCTCCTGATGGCATTACGAGCATCTACCTGATGGGGGGCCACGGGGACCATCAAGACCAGGAACGGATTCTGCTCACATTTATCAGGTTCATCCAGAATGAAATGATAATTACTTGGATGAGCCACATGATAATAGATAGGGATGTCTGTGGTTTGTGCAACAGTTGTACTTCTTTCTTGGACTTTGTTGAGTGGTGCTAATAAATTATTTTGCATATGATAAACCAAAGTGCTGTTAAATACCTCATAAGAAGTCAGATTCATGACTTTATTCAACCAGGTTTGAGGGAATGTAAATGTCTTGTAATAAAAAACTGAGACATAAGCAATGGCACACAATAGAAATGCAAATGTGAGCAGCACAATAAATATTCTTTTAATGTGCCGCATATACGGACCTCTTTCCTGAGCCAAACTGCAGAGGAAAAAAGAGAAATGGATAAAATAAAATGAATTTCACAGTGAAACCACAATTTATTTATTTATTTATTTACCTTAGTAACTTAGTAACTACCTTATCTAATCATATTGATGACTGATTTAGGTTATGAACTTTAAGCCTACACAATCTTCGTTTTCACAATGACAAATACAAGTGAGCTTGTAGCTCAGTTCAGTTCAGTAGGCTAAGCGTTTTGACTGATTCAGCGAGTTGATTTAGTGAAGGATTCGTCGGTGTGATTCAAATCTGTACTGATTCCGAATTACGGGCTGGAGGACGGCAGAAGCATAACGAGCGAACCATCACGGGAGTCTTTTTGAACGATTCATTAAAGAAACCTGCTGATGAGAGTCATTTGTAAATTTTAGGCTAGAAATTCCCATATGGCCTGCTGTTTTGCCGCCATTCTAGAGTAGCCATCTGATAAACGCGTTATTAGCCGACGTTAGGGAAAAGTATAGTCGTCATTTAGCGGCAGAAAGCGCTTGGCGGTCGTATAGGCGAAACAAAAATTATATTACATTCATGAATTACAGAATAACTGTCGAGAAGCACGTTATTGATCAAATAAAGTGCTTATTTTAAACGCTGAAAATGCACTTTTGTGTGTAACGTCCCTGATAGCACACGCAGCCTACACCTGTTTACACCTTGATGACGTATTTTTAGAGTGTTTCCTCATCTGCAGTGGGCTACAGCTCTTGGACGTTTCCTGTCAGACGGTAAATTGATGTTTATGATTTAGAATGTATGTTAAACTGACATCTTAAAGACCATCAGATGTTCGTACTCAGCAGACGCTTTCCACATGTAGCGATCTTTATTAGACACCTTGCAGCGTGCTATCAGAGGTGTCGCAGAGGATTAATGTTTAACAAGGTAACGTGAATCAACATGTAATTTAGACTAGACGCTAGCAGGTAATTTGCAAGTTTAATTTCCTTACCAGCCAACTTGAAATATATTTAAGTTGAACTGCATTCATTGAAAGAACGCAATTCTTACAATGATAAAACATGCAACTTACATAGACACTGTTCTATGTACATGTTTTTGAATGAAAATTTCTTATTTTAATGTTTAAATGTAAAAAATATTTTCAGTTTGACTGCCAGAAATGGAGTTATTAAGTCTCAACCCATGATGTGTTATTTTGCTCTCTGTTTCTATTACTTTCCTCTTCGTCTACGGGCTGTTCATTTGTTTTTCAGTTTCTATTTTCTATCACAGGCTAAAAGACACTGAACAAAACAAAGTGAAATATATATTTACATCTGAGCACAACCTAATCATGTTCAGTATTAGCTCAATTGAAGTAAAATAATGTTATTGGATTTATGTTTAACTTACTCCGCTATAAGTTTATAATAAGAATTTGTATGTAAACAACATAAAGCAAAAATAATAAAAATGTTTCATTTGCTTACCTGTGCCAAATGTTTTTAGTAGCCATTCTGGGGAATTACTGCTCAACCTATTCCCTCTTGAAATGCCTGAATAATCTCTCATACCTAGCAACTGGTTAAGGTAGGGGTGGAGCTGGAAGGCAAATTTTTTTTTTTTTTTTTGCACTTTCAAAAAAGGTGTGCAACCCTACAACTGAAACTTCTTCTTTTAAATTATACTTATTTTGCATGTATCATAGATAGATAGATAGATAGATAGATAGATAGATGGAGAGCTTAAAGCTAAACACACATCAGGAACCTATGGGAACAGCCTCTCTAAGGTATTGTGCTTATTAGGTGGGGTTTGGTTTGCTGCTGTGAGTAACATAATAGCTACACACTTGCCAGAAGCTTCTTTATTGTCAGAATGAATTTGACTCTTACAGGAAATGAAGTAAGGCTTAAACCTTGAGAGCAAATATACAACGTGAATGGAATAATATTTTCTTGCAATATGTACTTAGATAACAATGTTCCCACATCTCCAGGGAACCTGGTCTACTTCTAATTGGCTTGTTTACATTGATGTCTAGAGCTTTATTCATCACCAGGTTCACTGTGTAGCCTTTGTTCATGTAGGGTCAGCCATAAAGCACAAGCAATGTTGTAAAACTAGTATTTCTTGTTGATTTTATCGATGGCTAACCGACATTCGCATATGCATTCATGTTCATTTGCAATACACCTTTTGTGGTTGTAGCAGTGCAGGTACTGTAGTAAATCACAAGTCTTTGATAGTAAGGTTTCACTGACCAACCATTGTCTCCTCTAAGTATACACTTCAAAAATCAAAGTGAAATTTGCATCATTTTTCTTTTACTCAAATTTTTGAACTAAAAACTGGAATTAAGCCAAATCCAGTCAAACTGGCAAAGCATAGAAATAAATAGTGTTTGACAGGTCTTTCCCTTTACTCAGATACAGTATGTATAAAATAACACTTAATTACATTCAATTTAACATTTACTTTCCCAATTCAGTCCAAAGTATGCTGGGAACTAAAAATCCACCCAAGCAGTTTCAGTTAATGTATCAAAGGTGATTCATGTAATCCCAACCCAAACTAATCAACATTTTTTTTTACATATTTATGTAGACTAAACACATTGAGGTTGTGATAATATGTTCAGCAACTGTTTTGCTTAAGCTCATTTTAATTTAGTAAACTGAACAAGCAGTAATTTTTAAACACGTTCTTGCGATTGTTTGGTTAAGCAATTAGTTTTGATTAAATTCAGAAAAAACTAAGAACAGAGACAAGTGAACAATTTTGGCAACCATACAAAATTATTTTATTTTTTTTCCATCCACTCAACAAAATCGATTTTCTCTTTTACTCTTTCTGTTTGCTCTGTTTTGTCAAACACCTCATGGACGCAGTTTTGTTAATTTCTGAAGCGAACATTTGCCTGTTTGGTGATAAGATTAACTGTTTTGGACAACTGTCTTGAACTGGGGTGCGATACAGTTTTGTAACGTATTTACTTTAACTTCTTAGGTAATATATAAATGGTATGACATTTCAGATGCGTCCGAAATTACAACATATACATATATTTAATTGTTTTATCAAAATTATTGCTACACTCTAAAAATGCTGGGTTAAAGACAACCCAACTTGGGTTATTTGGCAACCCAGCATTGGGTAAATATTGGACAGAACACATGCTGGGTTATTGTGAATCAGCTAGTTGGATTAAATGTTTTACCCAACATGCTGGATTGTTTTATTTAAGTCAACTATTGTTTAAAAATCATTATATTGCTGAGTTAAAATGGGCTGGAAATGAAAAATCACACAGAATTATAGAGACAACAGCAATAATCAAAAGATGAACATTTATTATTAAACAAGAACACCCATGGACAAAAATATAAGACATAGAATTTGTTTGGATGAATACAGCATAGTACAATATTACATACATTTAAACTCGTTTCACAAAGTATTTTAGAAAAAAACATGAAACATTTAAAAGTAGCATTTTAATTTAAGGATATTCAACCCTTCCCTGTAATCACTTTTCAACGAAATAGTGCTAATCCTCCTGCCGGTGTGTCGCCGAAATCTAAGCAGGTGATGAGCTGCTGTTCACCGCAGGAATATGAACCTCAGAACGCCGCCTCGCGTTTCACTCATAGCTGAAAGATGTCGTGACTGACTCCACAACCTGCTAATTAAAAACACTAAAATCAGAGTACTAAGTACTAAGATTAGAGAACATATTTTAACATCAAATCACATTAAATTCAGTATTATTCGAATAAAATCAATTTGTTCTGCAAGGCAAAAGGCGTTTCCATCGTGCTAAACAATGTCTGTCGACGCAGCTGACTGACATCTCATCCCTGTATGATGCGTTGCATAAAATAATATCATTTACAGCACAGTAAAGACTTTATAAATTAAATAAAATAGTATACAAACCTTTATTTCCCTGAAGAAGTGCCCTAAATCCATGGCGCTGTGAACTGCTCTCTCCTGTAACCTTAGAGGAAGCAAAATGCCCACGTTTGGACTAATTCAACAACTGGGTTGTTTCGTCAGAGACAGGCTCAATCCAGCGGTTGGGTTAAAAAAATAATAATAAAAAAATAAATAAAAAACAGCATTTTTTAGAGTGCAGGAAAACTACTCAGCCCCTGGTGAAAAAATATTAAAAACAACCCAATTAAATGACCCAACAGGCTGAATTCTTGATGAATTATGCTCCTCCTTTGTTTTAAAATATAGGCTACAGTTGAAGTCAAAAGTTTACATATACCCTGCAAAATGTTAATTCTTTTTACCAAAATGGGATCATACAAAATGCATGTTATTTTTAAATTAGCACTGACCTGAATAAGATTTCACATAAAAGACGTTTACACATTAGTCCACAAGAGAAAATAATGGTTGAATTTATATTTATAAATGACCCTGTTCAAGAGTTTACATATTCATACATATATTCATGTTACCAGAATGATCCACAGCTGTAGTGATAGTTGTTCACCAGCCCCTTAATTGTTTGTCCTGAACAGTTAAACTGCCTGCATTTCTTCAGAAAATCCTGACAGGATTTTTTGTTTGCTTCTGGTCATGTTTTTTCATGAGGGCCGCTTTACATCCTTCCAGATTTTCAATATCTGATTTGGGGATCCCACCATCACTGAAATGATACTGAGAAAATCCTCTCGCTTATATTGTCCCATTCTGAGTCTAAACTGTGAAGGGTCTGGGGGAGATGAAGGTGCAAAGCCCAGTTGGTTTAGACAAGCACCCACATATGCGTCTTCTATGTTAAAGGCCTTTACTTCCTTGGAAATTTCCACAATTTTTTCTGGCAGGTCACAGGAGAAAACATACCCTGCTCCCTGCACATAAGTGGGGTATTTCGTTTCGGGGTACAACTCCTCTGAGACGTGCCACTTCGATTTTTTGTCTCGGATGACATTCTGGTTTATCATCAAGTGGCCTGTGATGTAGTTCTCTCTGGGTGTGTTGGGAGCCAGTAGGAGGCTCATCAGGTTCTCCAGGTTTAAGTAGATGTCAGAATCAGCCTTCATAGCATAAGATGCTTGAGGGCAACGAGTGGCCAACCAGTTCATGATCACCATTGTCTTTATGGTCAGGTTGAAGTAGGAGTCTACAAAGTTGCTCTGCAGTAAATCTCTGTGTTGTTGACTCTCTTCCTCCAGCTGCTGTTGAGCTTCTGGTCCTCCAGTCAAACCCACCATAAACAGAGTCAGCACTGCTTTTCCCTGGACTGAGCTCTCATTCCCCCATGTGCTCCGGATGGCGTTTCGAGCCTCCAGCTGATGGGGGGCCACAGGAACCATCAAGACCAGGAACGGATTCCACTGACTACATTTATCAGGTTCGTCCAGGATGAAATGATAGTTGAGTGGATAAGCTACATGATAATGCAGTGAAATATGTTTGGTCACAGTGGGTGCTGCTGCAGTGGCTTTTGTTTGTGTTGTCATATAACTGGAACTAATTTGTTTTTCAGCATTATTAAAGGTTTCAGGGTGCACAGCAGGCCTGACACACAATTCATAGTTGTAAAAGATGACAGAC
Source organism: Cirrhinus mrigala (assembly GCA_036247105.1). Lineage (NCBI taxonomy): Eukaryota > Metazoa > Chordata > Actinopteri > Cypriniformes > Cyprinidae > Cirrhinus > Cirrhinus mrigala. The sequence goes on from CM070028.1 coordinate 14,212,758, forward strand.
AAAGAGAAAGCCAATATAAGTAAGAGGAGACCACTTACGAATCTAAAAAAAGAAGAAAGAACAAAAGATATTTTACATGACAGACTAAATAAGCATGCCATAATTATAATTGTGAATATCAATTCATTCAAACAATCGGTTGGGTGACTTTCCAAACTGTCACACATGTGCTACAGTGCTACAAAGCATTTTTTCCTACCATGTAGTACAGCCATGCATCCACAAAAACTGGACTCGTCATAGCACAAAGTCACACTTTACTGAAACACATTCTTGCAAGTGTTAAAAATTACCCAAGATAACTTGTTTTACATTACATGTCAATGCTTTTGAATCAGAGGCTCCCCTGTCGCTACTAGCATACCGTCATTTACAGGTTTTTGGGATATTTGACCTGTTTTTTGACATCAGTGTTTGATCATCATTTGCCTACCAAATAGATGCTGTCTGAGGCCCCAGTTAAGAAAAAAAATCTACCTATCTACCTATCAAAAATCTAAATATTGAGAAAATTGCCTTTAAAGTTGTCCAAATTGAGTTTTTAGCAATGCATATTACTAATCAAAAATTAAGTTTTGATATATTCATGATAGGAAATTTACAAAATATTTAAATGGAACATGATCTTTACTTAATATCCTAATGATTTTTGGTATAAAAGAAAAATCTTTTTTTTTTTCACACAATGTATTGTTGGCTATTGCTACAAATATACCTGTGCTACTTATGACTGTTTTTGTGGTTCAGGGGCACATAAATGCAATAAATATCACGCTGCCTTCATGCCATGTCATAATTACTGTAATTTCGAGATGACAACACACGCCTAAGTAGCACCAAAATGAGTCTGGCGGCGGTCATGTGGTACATGTGTCACTGGTCCAAGTTGTAACTCTCAGAACATTCAGAGTTTACAAGTTGTAGTTACGAGTTCAGGAGCACATGAGGGCTTTGGCATTGATAGTGTTGCCATAGAAACACATAATTCAGATAGAGTAGAATGTCACGTGTTTTCATCTCAGAATTACGAGATGGCGTGAATGCAGTTCAAGTCAAACACACAAATCATTGATGTCAATGTGATGTCCATATGACAAATTTGACATCTAAACCATGACATTGATTTGATGAAAACTGATTTTTAAACACATTTGTCAGGGATCACCCCTGACAGTCTTTTCTGTTTTGACTTTGTTCAATGTTTCCTTGTTTGTGTTGTGTTTGAGCACATATGGCTTTGTCTTTGTTTGTGTTTGCCATGTGCTCCCCTTGTCCTGCCTCCTTGATACCCGTTACCAAGCCCCCCTTGTCTAGTCCTTGTTTGTCTGAGTGTTGTCACCTGTTCCTCTCTTGTTTGGTCCTCGTTTGTCTGGGTATTCTCACCAGTTCCTCATGTTCTCCGCACTTTTATATTGTTCCCCCTTACCCTCTTGTTCTGCCAGTTCTTTGTTCTACTTTGCTGTGTTGCTAGTTCGTCTACCTATTTGTCGTGATACAGAGTATTCCCTGCCTCTTTGTTTATTGTGTTTTGTTTTAGTCTTTTGTCTGCCCTCTCCTCTCCTGTCCAACAGACTGAGATCCTTGTCTGCTTTCTCATCTGCAACGCAGCTAGACCTGGGCAGTGCCTGTGAGAGCACGTGTGTGGAGTGGCTGAGTCCTGTGTTCCTGCTGGGGCATCACTGCTAACATCTAGCCTCCAGCCGTGCTGCCTTCACAGCCCTCTAGCCCCTTACCATCCTGGGTTGGACTCGGCGGCCGCTCTCTCTCTGCCTGTTTGCCCCTGAGTCCTCTCTCATATAAATCCTGACAATATTGGACTGCATATGCAATAAACCAACTTCAGTGTAATTATTAACTTCATATTTTCACCCAAACACCACTGTAAGAAACTGCCGTTTAAATGGACCTTAAAATGATGTTATACAGCAAGTCTTGACTAACATTTGCCGTCAAATTGATATCAAGGTGCCCGCTGGGTGAGAGCTATAGAGAGCAGACGGCTCCTAATGCTTTCGAATCGCTGCTTCAAGTTGAATACACCTAATAACTAGAACGCATTAGTGCTTTGCCCGCTCAAATGACAGAGTTACTGTCATTACCATTAGTTACTACAGCCTACAGTTTGCTAGCAATACCTTTGTCACGTAAATGCATTTCACCTGGTTTCAATAATTTACAAAACAGCTCGGTCTCCTTATTTACAGTAAGCTGCTAGAGGAAGCATCCATTCCGGTTGTGGCGGTATTTGACAGTTGAGAGAGACAACAGTTTTCCCCCAAGGGTGTGTGGTTTCAGAGTTGACAGCGGACACACCCCTAGCATTTGTGAGTAGAGAATACTGCTTTTTTTTTTTTCAAGTTTTTGATAGCTTATTTTATTGGCTGGGATGTTAATAACACATTTCTGTGGTGTGATAAACTCAGAACACATATTTAATATTGCTTTACACAGACTTTAATAATGTTTGCTGCGCAATTTTTGACCGGAAAGGTAAAAATGATGGTTATTTTCATCAGTTATGGCTCGTTAGCTTCAAATCAGACACAGAGATGAAATAGTGCGGTAAAATCACATTTACAGTGCCTTGCGAAAGTTTTCATACTCCTTCTTTTTTTTTTTTTTCTTTTTTACGTTTTATTGCTGCCTTATGTTAAACTGCTTTAAATTACTTTTTTTTTTACCACATCAATCTACACTCCATACACCATAATGGCAAAGCATCTTTGCAAATGTATTACAAATAAGAAACTTAAAACTTAAATATTCCCATTGCATAAGTATTCATACCCTTATCTGGGACACTTGAAATTGAGCTGAGGAGCATTCATATCCCTTGGAAATGTTACTATACTTCGAGTGAAGTTAACCTGTGGCAAATTCAATTGAATAGGTATGATTTGGAAAGGCACACACGTCTTAATAAAAGGTCTATCAGCTGAAAATGCATATAAGAGCAAAAACTAAGCCTGAGGTAAACCTGAGGTAAAAAAAAAAATGCTGTAGAGCTCAGAAACAGGAATGCATCAAGCCACATGTCTGAGGAGAGTTCAGAAAAAAAATTTGCTATATTGAGAGTTCACAGAAACATAGTCTCCATTACCCTTAATGGAGGAAGTTTGAAACAACAAGGACTCTTCCTAGAGATGGCCTTCTGGTGAACTGAGCAATTGATAGAGAAGGGCTTTGGTTAGAGTGGTGATCAAGAACCTGATGATCACTGTAGGTGAGCTCCATGATCATATGTGGAGACAGGAGAAACCTACAAAAGGATAAACATCACGGCAACACTCCACCAATCTGGGGTGCGTTTCCCAAAAGCATGGTTAGCCAACTTTGGTCGCAAGTTCCGTCGTTACCAACTTAGTTCAACAATTCAGTGTTTCCCGAAACCATAGTTCAAACGAACATTTGCAAACAGCATCACAAACTTATGAGGTTGGAACTACAGCTCTCCACCTGTGGTTAGAAGCATATAGTTCCTTGTTAGTAAGACATATGGGCTCAATAAATTCTGTTCTTGGGCTCAATAAGCAAGGTAACACACAGTACAATCTATACCTTCCATTTAATCTAAATATAAATGCATTTTTGCACGTCCTCTATAAGCACCGTTTCTGAATAGTGCGTATGTGCATAAATGCCTACGGGAGTATGACGTAAGAGGGAACCCGCCATGAATCAAACATTAAATAAAGCGAAATGGCAGGGAACAAAAAGTAGTAAATTAGTCATCAGGTGCCATGTTCATTATAGCTGCATTTTAGAGATCTCTAATCAGTTAAATAGCATAAGTTCCCAGCTAACAATTTTTGGTTCCCAGAACGTTCTGGGAACGTTAGGTTTTGGTGCCCAGAACGTTCCCAACAACATTCCCTGTTGGTTAGCCAGGAAAGTTTTCTTAACGTAAATAGAATGTTCCCTGTAGGTTAGGGGAACATTCTGGGAACCTACAGGGAACGTACAGGGTTTTGGAAGGCTTTTATTATGTAATGCTACATCAGATAGTCCTGAAACTGGCTGAGGGACACACTGGGGTGGTGGACTGTCAATCTGAATTGAAACTGATCTGTGCAATCAGGGAGTTTCTTTTTTAGAGCCCTCCAAATTCAAAGACAAAACTGGTTATATATGAGTTTTTGGAGGACCTTTATTTTGTAATGGGACAGTCCTGACATTGGGGGAATGACATTCTGGAATGGTGTACTCTTAATTTAAAGTGAAACATTTTGTGGAAAATACTACATTTATAGTAATAACGTGAATTTACATATAAAAACATTTATTTATTTGTTCATTCAGTATTGACAGAGTAACTGGCTCAATAAATGAAAGCCAAAGATCGCTTTTCCTTTCATGTAGGTTTTTGCATGCTATTACCATAACGCGTAGAATATGCACGCACCACAAAATAATGTGGCGGCTAGAATGGCTGTGTTTTTCTAAGTGGAGGCTGGTCTTCCGGCGGTGTGTCCAAACTCAATATTGAGATATTAATGAGCATGTTTACAAGCACACCAGTAAGCTGATAAATCACAAATATCAGCTTATTAAAATAAACAGGTTTCCCTGTTTACATGCACATCAGTAACCTTACAACGCAAGTAAGCTGTGTTTACATGACTTTATTAATAAATCAGGTTTGTGCTGTTAAAGCTTGCAACATTTCAGCTCAAAATTTACAATTCATACTATCCTCTCATGCAGTTATAAATGCAGTGTGTGTGCACTTGGATGGGTTAAATGCAAAGCACAAATTCCAACACATCATGTCCTTTCCTTTCTTTAATGCAAAGTGTGTGCTCTGTCTAGATGCGCTTACATCTGCACTAACAATGCGTTCCTGTCATGTATCACACATGCACACTTCAATAAGCCGGCAGAAAGTGGGTTATTGCGATTACATGCTGCACAAAATCTGGGTAAGAGGCAGAAAACTACCTGTGTTGACCAGTTTATGCTTACACCGTTTATGACCTTACTCCGCTAAAAGAAAACGGGTTACCGGGTTTACATGACCACGTACGTTTTCGGTGTGTTAAGCATAAGCATAAGAACGTGCATGTAAACGTGCTCAATAAAAACCCAGTGCATTCAGAACCTCAGTTTGGGCAGAAAGTTACCTTCCAACAGGACAATGACCCTAAGTAAACAGCAAGAGTGGCTTATAGACAACTCAGTGAATGTCTTTAAGTGGCCCAGCCAGAGCCTGGGCTTGAACCCAATATTTCTGAAGAAACTGCCCCCATCCAAGCTGACAGAGCTTGAGAGGTGAAAAATGCAGATGCAAATACAGATGTGCAAAGTTTGTCGCATCATACCCAAAAAGACTTGAGGCTGTAAAGGTGCTTCTGCTAAGTACTGAGTTAAGGGTATGTATACTTATGCACTTATTTCAGTTTTTTATTTTTAATACATTTACAAAGTTGTGACAATTCTGTTTTGTGCTTTGTCGGTATGGTGTAGTTTAGTATAAGGCAGCAACATAAAATGTGAGAAAAAAAAAAAAAAAAAAACAAGAGGTATGAATACTTTTGCAAGGCACTGTGTTTGAAGTAATTATCAGTCAATCTATTGAGAAAGAGATAGATGACAGTTTTGGGTGTGCCTTACCTGTGTCTGTGCATCTCTCTCTACACACAAAGATGTTGTGTGTTTAGTTACTTAAACAGCGATTTTACCTCCGCGTTGCTGAGCAATATAATGTAGTATAGTAATCCAGTATCTAAGCTATTTTATTCATTAAAGTCATGGAGCAGCGTTGACAACAAGTTGTACTCCTGAATGTTTCTGTGTTGCGAGCATCACCACAAAAGACAACAGAACCCATTATTATCTGCGATGCATGGCATATCCCTGACAATAAACTGATGCCTCGTTGTATTTATGACATACTGACACAAAGTTCAAATGATTTGCAACTTTGTTGCGTGCAGTGTAAACAGCCTCAAGCTGTTGCAATGTGGTGTGACACCATAACTATCCCCTATCTCTCTCTCTCTCTCAATCTGTGTCATTGAAAGAGCACAAAATCCAGAAAACAAGATTAAAAAGTGCACTCACCTCCTCCATGTGCTCAACATGGTTATTTCATACCAGATACTTGACAACGTTTCGTTGAATATCTGATACTGTTCCTCATTTAACCTGAGTTATCTAGTGAACAAAAAATTTGCATTTGTGATGTAAATTTAACATCAATCCTTGGAAATGATTATATACTAACACATCTTCCTGGTCTTGGTCCTGCCTGCAAGTTTGTAAAAACAAAAGTAAATTATTATTATTATTATTATTATTTTCCCTTTTTGTGACTGAACTTAGTACAGATATATTTGTCAGAATTTAGTTTCACATGCCAAGGTCGTGAGAGGAAAGTATTCAAATGAATCATGCAAGCTAATGTACTTGTCACACCCCTGTGGACTGTTTATGTTGGTTTCTCCCTCTTGTGCCCATATTTGGTTCTTCCTGCCCTCATTCTGTCCTGATTAGTTAACTCATTTCACCTGTTTGTGCATCAAGTTGTTTCAGTTCTATGCTTTGTGTCCGGTCTCGTCTATTCACACGTGTTTTGCTACCAGTTTGGTATCGTCATTGTGGATTATATTAAAGATTTGTGGATTTCACCTTCATCCTTGTGCGAGTTCGTCCGTCTTACACGTGTTGTCACAGAAGACCAGACCAAACAACAGTAAGCGGCGTGCTTCCCCATGTTTCTGTTTTCCGTTTTTTTTTTTTTTGTTTTTTTTTTAATGAATGACCCAGCCGTCCTCATCCTCCTGCTGGAGCAGGGGGACCACTCTCTCGAGGACCACACCACGGACTTTGTTTTATGCCAACCAAACACACTATCCGGACAGCTGCCTCTGCACGTTCTACCAAGCTGGACTTAACATCGCCACACGAGCACAGCTGTCTGGAGAGGGTCCTCGAGAGAGTCTCGCCACCTTTGTGGAGTGGGTGCTGGTGTCCTGCAAATCGCAGATGACCATGGACTCCGTGGACGACGACACCAGCCCCACTCTTGACCCAAAGCCCAGCCCAACATTACCCCGAGTGTCTGCCCGAGCCCACTGCGGACGGAGGGCCAAACTTTAGTGCGACTGACGAGCCATCGCCGAGAGGAGCGACAGAGCTGAGGATCGCCCTCAGAGCATGAACCCATCACGTCTGACTAGGTGCGAGAACCGGCAACACCACTTGCGATGGAGGAGCTATCAGTGGAGCACGAGGAGGCAAGGAAGCCCCCGCCCACTGCACCTCCGATGGGGGTGAGCTAATGCTGGAACTGGGACTAATGGACCTAATAAGTTTTAAGGAGTATTTATATGCAGACATGCCCCCTCTTATCCCACCATCATCAGAACTGTCAATGAATCCTGAACCCTCTGTTTGCCCTGATCTGTCTGCCTGCCTAAATTTCCAGCCCACCCTCTCTCTTTTGCATCATCCACTCATCCCTACCTCAGCCACGCCACCTTTGTATCCTGGCAGCCCCTTTGCTCACCCTCAGCCCACCATCTGTGCGGTGGGCTCGCCGCAGGTCTGCCATTCTCCATCGGCGTCGTGGCTGGAGGATCCCTCGTCTCCGCCTCCAGCCTCCGAGTCCTGGACTCCGCCTCGGCCCTCCGACCCTGCGGCTCCGCCCCAGCTCCTGGCTCCCTCGTCTCCACCGGCGCCCGTCGGCCCACTAGCTCCACCGGGCTCCCTCGTCTCTCCGGCTCCACCTTGGTCGGTCGTCGTCCCGCCATCGCCTCTGGACTCCACTCTTCCGGCTGCACCTCGTCGCTCCGTCGCTCCGTCCCACCGGGTCCGTTGGGCTCCTCCTTCCCTCCAGCTCCACCTCAGTCCTCTGTCGCTCCGGCTCTGCCGCGGACCTCCGGATTTCCGCCTCGGTCGCCTGAGCCTTTGAAATCCGCCTTGGTCCTCCGGATCCTCGTGTCGTCTGGACTCATCAGCCCTTCCTCCAGCATGGATTTGTGGATTTCACCTTCATCCTTGTGCGAGTTCGTCCATCTTACACGTGTTGTGACAGTACCAAGGTTTGCGATAGTCAGTATACTGGTATTTTTGCTATATTTAACGATCCCAAAGAATGTCTTAACTCTTTTTGCACCTGTGTCGTTAGTAGATCACCCTCACCTGATAATCATCAACTCTGCTTGTTTTTTTTTAGATTATATCAGATTTCTGGAGTAAACAGAACTGGTTCTGCATGCTCAAAAAAAAAAAAAAAAAAACTAATAATTTTACAAAACTAATAGGTTTGCCATGTTTTCACAACAAAATCCACCCAATTGCTTCTCAAAACTAGTCCAAAACTAGCCAAGCCGCATTCTGGGGTGTAAATATCACCCTAGTGGGGTCGCTTCAACATACACAGAGTATGTTGTATACAGAGTTGTCACTTTTACACTGACACTGACTCGTCATCTCTGCAGTAGTGATGCGCCTGTATGCATGTTTTATACAGATTGTGTAATCTGAGAATATTTGTTTAACATTTGAACTGGTTAATTTGAAAGTAGATATTTTACTCTCTCTATATATTTTTTATGTCTGTAAGGCAAGTATACTCAGAGTTTCAAAGTTTGCGCTCAAGTTCACAGAGACCAAGATGGCAGAAAGCTGATCCTGTTTGCCTTAATAATTTTAGAAAAGTGCAACGGTTTGTGCACACAAATAAATGTAGAGTCTTTACAGATTCGAAAGATGTATTACTCTTATCTTTATGACCAAAAATTACAGAGTATTTTAAGAGCAAGAGACCGCACCGATGCCTCCATCCTTTTCATTTCAGAATCACGTTACAAAGTAATGTGGCTTGCAAATGTCATTTGACTTTAAAACAGGGTTTCTCAAATCTTGCCCTGGAGGGCCAATGCGCTGCAGAGTTTAGGATCCCTGCTTTAAAATGATCGAGAGATGGTTTCTTGAGCCAGCTAGTTAGAAATCTATTGAGCAGAAAGAGATATTGTAGGGAGAATATTGCTGGACATAACATCAAGACAAATAAATAATCTCATTACATTTTCTTAATTTTAACCAGTTGACTGCATTTGTCAGGCTTAACCATTCCATTCAAAGATCAAATTATTGTGAGAAAAAATATAACATTTTAAAGCATAAGTTTTTATTTCGTTTCAACTTCCAAACTTGAGTGAAAGATTAGTTTTCATGAACTGAGAAATCAAAATTCCCTTGAACTTTTGACATATAAGAGGTCATTGTACTATAAAAACATCCTGTTTTGGTAACACTTCAGTCTAGGGAGTAATTCTTATTAGCATGTCTATTATTAACACATTGGCTGTTTATTAGTACTTATATAAAGCATTTATTCTACATGACCATATTTTACATCCTTAATTCTACCAAATACCTAAACTTAACAACTACCTTACTAACTATTAATAAGAAGCAAATTAAGAGTTTATTGAGGCAAAAGTCATAGTTAATGGTTTATTAATAGCGAGAATTGGACCTTAAAATAAATTGTGACCAAAGTTTTATACAGTGCACAGTATAAATGAGTACACCCCCTCTAAAACGTAACAAATTCAGCTCTTACCCTAGTAACTCATCTACGTTACTCTTTACTTAGATGAAATGTTAGGGTTCTTTGGAGATATAATGTTCCAAGAAGCTGCTTGATCAATTACCAAAGAAGAATGTCAAAATTATTCAGCAAAATAAGATTTTCTTATCAATGTGATTAAATTGAAAGTTACTAAATAACACACACACACACACACAAAATTGTGTAAGTTTAAGGTTATTTTTGATAAACAGGTAAGTATATTTCAAAAAAACTTTTAAAGATAAGTAATTTCCTGACAATTAAAAGTGTTATATCAGACTTAAGGCAGCAATGGAACCACTTGGGAAATAACTGCCATGTGACTTATTTCTTAGCATAAAAGAAGACAATGATACAAGAGGAATACCAAATTATTGTTTTAAGTGTGAAAATATAGCAGAAGTAGTACCGACTTTCAAAAACAATGGACTTGTGACAAGGCTCCTGAAATAATCAGGTCTTCACTTTAAGTTTTCATTTAGTGATAAGTGAATTTTTGCTAGAAAAAGAGCAGGAGAAATACCATCCAAGTGTCTCAGAGCTGGCATGAAAAGACTGACACTTTATCTCACAGAGTACGACACAGCCTGCAGAAGTGACATGCATGGTTGCTGTCACCACTAGAATTACCTACTGTAGCCTAAGCACAATAAACTCATTTAACCTCTTCTAAGGCCCATATTTACAAAATATAGACTTCTGGGAATCCATATTCTGGTCTCAGGAGACCAAGTCAATCATTTCACATCCAAAAGCATCCAAAATGTTCTGGTGTTGCTAGAGGAGGAGTACAGTGAGAAGTGCCTGGTATCCACAGTGACGTTCAGTGGTGTGAGGGAGTCATGCAGTTAAAGTGATCTCCCTTACCTAACCCCACCCCTAAACCTACCATCACTATGACATCAGCCAATCGGGTAACATGGTCTAAAAATGCTCCAATCTGGTAACTCCCATTACTTTCCTGCAGAGACCTATACTTGACCGGAGCAGCTTTCTGTCAGATTTGTGTTCTGTGTGCGACTCATATGCTCCGCTCTCCACCCAAATATAAAAGCTGCTGTGGTTAATGGAGATTTGACAGATGAACTGGCTTGATTGGATTCTTGTCATGTCAGAAATTTATAAGGCTTTCAGTTTTTTGGACGTCGCCATCTTTGATATTACTTTGGTCACTGTTGTTCATTGCACGTTCATACAGACAGTATTTCAGATGCAACTGTAAGCTGCTGTGTGAACGGGACATTTCAAGACTCACACCTGTAAGTAAATGCGGTTTTCAATCCAAAAAACTGACAATATGAATGTAGCCATATTGGATCCGACAGTTATGTTCCAACACACAAGTGTGAGTAACTGTTTTTATTACATGGTCACTATTGCTTTGTCTCTTCTTACAGATCGTTTTATATGTACTGAGTATGCATTTTTAACTTAAATGACACAAGCATCCATCTAGGAAAAACTGCAAAACTGTTAGCCAATCATAGAAGTGGGCGTTTACTGCCGAGTCTATAATCCGCTTTGCCTGCTCAAAAAGAGCTTGATAGCATTATAAGTTGACCTCAGAGAAAAGTACACACACACACACACACACACACACACACACACACACACACACACAAAAAAAAAAAAAAAAAAAAAAACGAAGGCAGTTAATGACCCTTTCAAATGTATAAACCTTGTAATTATTCTAATTTGTGCTTATTTGATACTAGAAAACAAAACTATAAATGGAGAAATTATGGAAGACAAATCAAAAATGACATATTTGCTTTGTTAGGGCTCATTGCTAGTCTTTAGGTGAACAATCTGTGCAAATTAATTGTTTGGCTTCATAATCAATATCTGAACATGGCCTTCCTGACAGCTAGGGATGTGCGATATGGGCTTAAAAATTTATCATGATAATTTCTGGTATAATTGCAATAACGATATCAATGACGATAATTCAGGAAATCCTGTTTCTTTAGAGAAAAGTATTATCTTTCCTGTTTTTATCCAAAATAGAGCATAACTGAGTACATACATACAATGTAATGTCTGTTTAATTTCCTGAAAGCCAGAGGGCGCTCTTGCGCAGAAACTCCACGTATGCTTTATAGCAGAAGTAATAGTACTGGCAACACTCCAGGAAATCTGTAATGCAGTTATCCTGTAGCTGAATAAAACGCAGATAGAGAATTTTAACTAAAGAAACTTAAACATACGATTGCTACAATATATGGTTTGTCTGTGTTCGTCTAGCAATCTTGGGTATGTTTATGTAGCCCTTGCTACAAAATTTGTTGCAGATTTCATTTTTCTTACTTAAAAAACAATTTAAATATTGTATAAAGTTGTGGTAAGTGTAGCCAGAAATATTTTAAATTGTTAGGCCTGTATTTTTTTTCCCTTTGTAATGTAATCAGGTGCTTTGGTAAGGATAACGAATCAGGAATGGGGATATGAGAGGGGGCGGGATGAACAGCGAGGACGAGAGGGGAGAACGCATGAAAAGAGCAGAAGATGGAGATGTGGGATTGACAGCTCCCTATATATGTGTTTTCAGAAATAAATACTAGTCTTATAGTCCATCTCAAGGACATTAGAGAGGACTGTCAACTGTAACTGTTGAGTAAGTGAACTTTTTTGAGTTACTGCTGATTAAGCGTGACTGCGAAGTTCCTGACTAATTTAAAGTGCTATTGGCGGCGAGCCAACAGTCTAGGATCGCGCTTGGGAATAAAGAGAGCAATAGAAGAACGATAACGTATGTTAATCTTGGATTGCCGTCTACTGCTGATCAGAGTGAGAGGATCGGTGTTCCGAATGCTTTACCGTTGTTGGAAGCGCCCGCGCTGCCTAGAGGATTGGATCAACCTCATTACGACTAGGAAACCAGCTGACTGTGACTGCATATGATAACGATCTAAATAACTGATATCGTAAACACAGGTACCTGCTTTCTTATTTATTTTATTTTGCTGTGGCAAGTGAGTGAAGCGGCCGTTCGTTTTTGGCCTTTACGAACGCAAGCAGCAAACAGGCCTACAACAGTGACCGAAAAGCATTTAACAGTGTTTGCCGGCTTAGAGTGTTTAATTCTTTGGACTCGTGACTTCTTTATTTTTTCAATATTGCTGACTGATGATTGTACATTTAGAGCTCATTTGATAGAAAGGGAACACACACTTGTGGTTTGAAAGACACTTTATTGAAAAGAATACCACTGTAATAAGTAGGGATGCACCGATCCGACTTTTTCAGTCCCGATACCGATACCGATGCCTGGGCTTTGTATATCTGTCGATACCCGATACCGATCCGATACCATTGTTGAATTAATAATAAACTGCATACCTTCCACCTTATACCTTCCTTCCACCATGTAGAAGAAACTAAAGGCACCAAACTTTCCTAACTAAACAAAGACAAAACAGATGTAATGTATTAAATACTTATTTATTTGTTATTTAAAGAACATAGAATGTAATCAAACTTCTTAAAATAAATTAAAATAAATAAAATGTAGCAGTAGAAACAAAATAGTGTATTGGTCACACATACAATTGTAAATAAGTTACCAAACATTGTAAACATTTTACGTGCAAAGTCCTGCCTGAATTCAAAATAAAACAGCAGTTGAACCTGAGAATAAACTAATAAAATTTGGTCAAACAACAACTTGGTCACACATACAAATAATAACTTAACATTGTAAACATGTAGTGCAGTGTTACACCACTTATGACCTGTGAATGCTCACTTAATCAGCAATGGCAAATTCTTTCTCATGAAGACAAGCATTTCTGTTCTCTCTGCTGTAAGCCTGTTTCTCTTTTCATCCACAATGTTGGAAACTGTGCTGAACACTCTCTCGCTTTCTACACTAGTGCAGGGGGCACAGAGATATTTTGTGGCAGTGGCAGCAAGACAAGGTAATCAGTATTTGTTGACTCTCCAGTACTGGTATGGGTTGTCTGAGGTAGCAATGGTTTTCTTTGCAAGATATCCATGCAGTTGGACTGCAGGACTCGAGCTGCTTGCTGCACTGGGATCTTCACACTCCTCCACAATTTGGTCAAACTCTTGCATAAAGCTGCTCTTACTTGGTGCTGCTGCTGCTGCTTCCACCCGAGGGGCCTTTTCTTGTGGCTCTGCAGCCTCTGATGCTCCAGCTGTGCTGCTCCTCAAGTCCTCTAGTTCCTCTAGTTCCCCTGTCAGTGCATCTTTTGCACTCATTGCAGATTGTGCACTTGTAAAGTATCTGAAACAGAAATAAAACATAGGTTAGGCTAAATGTGAAAACTTGACACTACAACGTGAGGCTGATAAAAGTATTATAAGGCGTTTTTTTGAGAAAATTAAAGGCTTTTAAATGCGCCTTAGTGCGGAAAATACGGTACAGTAGTAGTGTTACTGTGGAGAGTAAAAAAAATCTATTAAAGACCTAATGTAATTAATTAGTCAGTTTACAATCTTACCTGTCTTTATATCTCGGGTCCAGCAGGGTGGCAAGTGCATATAGGAGTTCATCCTCCACACTGTCGAAGCGTCTGTTGACAGCTTCAAGAAGGGTTTTTTTCATTGCTTTGATGCCAGTATCTGCATCGCCTTCTTTAGCCAGGATGCGTTTGAGGACAGTGACAGCTGGAATGACGTCGGCGGTGGAGGCAGTCGCTGAGCTTACTTTCCTTGTTAGCTCTTCAAATGGTGCTAGAACAATGCTCGTTTTTTCTAGCAAAGCCCACTGGTTGGCGGTCAGTGTACTGGGCAGGTCATTGTCAGCAAAGTAAGCTCCGAGTACTCGCTTCTGCTCCAGAAGACTCTGTATCATCAAGTACGTGCTATTCCACCTTGTTTTGACGTCTTGTTGCAGGCGTTTAGGTTGCATTTGCATCTGGAGCTGGATATCTTGCAGTCGTAAATATGCAAGTGGAGAATGCTTAAAATGCCCCACAATTTGTCTACCAATTGCAATGGCATCGCTCACACTCCGCTGTGACAGTAGTCCCTCGTTGACAACAAGCTGCAATGTGTGAGCAAAGCAGCCTAAGCTCCGCACGCCCATGTTGTCCATGGCCTTTTTCATATTACTTGCGTTGTCCCTGAGTATGACGTGCACTTTATTCAAAGGAATGTGCCATTGGTCAAGCATCTCCTTAATTGCAGCCGAAATGGTATCGCTGGTGTGTGAACCATGGAAGTTTTTAGCCTGAAGCATTGCATCGCACCGTGTACAGCTCACGTCCAACCAATGGACAGTTAAACTTAAAAGCGACATTGGACACACAGCAGAGCTCCATATATCTGTAGTGAAGCTCATTGACTTTACATCTTTAATCTCTTTTGAGATGTGTTCGCACACTTTTTTGTACAGTTCTGGCAGTGCGGTCTCGGAAAAATACTTGCGTGATGGAAGAGAGTACCTTGGCTCCAAGTATTCCAGTAGGCGACGGAAGCCCTCATCTTCAACAACTGACATCGGTTGAGCATCTAAAACAATGAACTCTAAAACTTTGTGTTATTCCCAAGGCTTTCAAGCTTTCCGTCGGAAACTTTTCACGGCGTTGAAGTGCATCTGCCAAAGTCAGTTGCTGGGCTGTGGCCGCTGTATTGTCTCCTTTTCCTTTGGTTTTGTTGAGCTGCAGGAATTCGGCGTGCTCCTTAGCATGGTGCTTTTGGAGGTGCTTGATTAAATTGGTTGTATTGAATGTTGCAGTTTTACCACCACCCCTCGAAACATTTCCTTTGCAGACATTGCAAACAGCCGTCGAACATGTTGGCGCGGCAAGCGTGAAGTATCTCCACACAGCCGACTCTTTGGCTCGCTCCATGTTGCTTATGCTCCAACTGCATTCCAGCATGCGACACACGTGCTGATGACGTAAGAGCTGCTGCGACGCTGCGACCTATATTTATAAGTCACTGGCTGGGACGGAGGAAGAAAAAAAAAAAACTGGATCGGCCCGTGGATCTGTTAATTTTTCCGATCCCCGATCCAGCTATTTTTTCAATATCGCGGCCGATATCCGATCCTAATATCGGATCGGTGCACCCCTAGTAATAAGAACTAGTTATATTCTTTCATTTTTATTGGCAACAAGTTCGTTTTAATTAGGTAAATTTGAATTTGGGTTAACCTTTGGTTTGGTGGTTATTTCATATTTGCTGATATTTTAAGGTACCAATGTGAAATAGGTGGCAACACAAATCGAGCCCATCATATAATAGAACCTGGGCGTCACCCATAAAATTCCCACTGACAGGAAGGGGGCGTTACATTTATAAGGATAAAGTACAGTAGTCAACATTTGAAGTGGATCAAAAAAGTTCGTCAAAGTTGTCCTAAGACAAGAACGGGTATTGTTTTGGTTTTAGGACAACTTTGATGAAAGGTTTTGATCCACTTCAAATGTTGCATATACTGTATATTCATAATGCAATAAACGATCCCAAAATAATGATAATAATGAATAAATAAAAATAATGCTATAAACTTAGCTTTTATAGTACTATAAAATAGTGTGATTTCTGCCTCATTCTGGTTATTTCAAACACTCAACTATGTTATGAAGTTAATTTAGAGAAAAAGCATGTCAATAAATTATATCTGTGATGGACAACAGGTTTGTGTAGCCTACACATGCAAAATTGTATCGCACACGTGCTACTGTAGACTTTATCGTTATTAACACGGGAAGACTAATTCTTATCGTGGGGAATGTTTTTTACCGGTACATCGCAAACGATAAGATTTCGCCGATCCCTACAGACATCTTGGCAGAATAGGTTTTTTGCAATCACGTGATCCTGAGGACGCGCGAAATGCAGATGGAGGGCAGGAAGTGATTTTTCTCTATGGGAATCAATAGCAGAATCTCAAAATGACTATGTTTTCAGTTGTTTATGGAAATCGGTCAATAATAATATAAAATGGGTCATCGGATGCTAAGTTCACTTTTTCATGTTGTTTGAACATTAATGTGTGTTGGCAGTGTATGTACAAATCTACCCTATAATAATAAAAATCCATGCAGTGGTTT
Organism: Cirrhinus mrigala; assembly: GCA_036247105.1. NCBI lineage: Eukaryota > Metazoa > Chordata > Actinopteri > Cypriniformes > Cyprinidae > Cirrhinus > Cirrhinus mrigala. The sequence goes on from CM070028.1 coordinate 14,229,363, forward strand.
TTAATTAATCTGTAAAAATAATATCCCCTTTTTCAAATCGAGCCGTTCTCAGATGCCTGTCGTTGTGGCATCACACAGACAGAGGCCGCTCCCACAATAGTTGATTGACATGAGCTCTTACCTTAGACCAGCTGTCACAGTCCAGTAACTTTCCATGTTTTGATGCTGGAGCAGGGATGTAAGTTAGACAAGAATATCTCCGATTGAGCGATTGAGGTGTTGTGTTGCTGGATGTAATAATGAACATAGTGGACGTCATTTACTCCCGACATCTGAGCCGCTGAAGATGCAGTGGATTACGTTTGTTTGTGAAGGGAATGCACCTCCCGATCTACATATATCCGTCTATGCTCGCGCAAATCATTCATGATCCAGCTTCACTTACAGTAGAAGTGAGTATAAGCGTTTTTTAATGAATCTTTGCGATCGCCTTTCCTTATAATGTGGTAGTTAGCAAGTTTAGCGGCTAAATGCGCGGCTAATGTAAACAAGATCGTCATTCCACAGAGAGAAGAGAGGGGCGGGGCGATCAGAGCTCATTTGCATTTAAAGGAACAACCCCTTAGAATGAGATGATTTTTGCAGAGCTGATTTTGACAAGGTAAAAAGGATGTTGTTTTACAAAACCATTGAGAATTTTTAATCAAAGTATATTAGAGACTTTTCATTAAGACCCTAAAGAATCATATCAACTTGTGGAAAATGGGCATCCGATGACCCCTTTAAGATATAAATAGATACAGGGTGAGACAGTGAGAATTCACGCAATGCTAAATGCCACACGTAGATACAGTGCAAATAAGACATTATATCTGCAGTTGATTACAATTGAACCTTGTAAGATTGCGATAAATTGGAATGAGTGAGCTTTTTAGTGACTATATGAAAGCACTATTTGCTCACTTTCTAGGCTATATCAGAATTAAAAATTTGAAATAACAGGACCAATGGCCGAAAACCCTGTACAGCAGTAATTTCAGGAGTGACATATATCCTGCATCCTTCATATAAATGTGGGAATCACTTTCGAAAGAGTTGTTTGCTATCAGGCTTAGTTGCGTAGCTTGTTTCCACCACCTCGATGACAGGCAGCTATTTCAATTTAGTTGAAAAATCACTCCTCTTCATAACATAAGGATCACATCCAATATATGTTGTGATTATTTATTTATTTTTTTGTTTATATTTTTCTCTTGTACAGCACAGACTTTTGTTAATCTCATCCGTTCTGCTTTTTCAGTCACTTCTGAAACGTCACTGCATGTGCAGGGTTTCGTGGCTATTGGTCCTGTTAGCAACAGGTAAAGCTAAACTTTTATTCAAATTCCAAACTGATTATAGAAAGCGAGCAAATAGCGCTTCCATATAGTCACTAAAAAGCTGTCATTCACTTCAATTTATTGCAATCTCACAATGTTCCATTATAATCAATAACGCTCTCGAAACTACAAATATAATAGCTTACATTGTGTCTACGTGTGGCCTTTAGCATTAGGTGAATTCTCACTGTCTCACCCTGTATATATTTATATATTTCTTTATTAAAATCTTATCATATTATTATATCTTTTCTTATTTGCACACACAAGCATTATCACAAGCATTATCCGACTCTCCTCCTGACCACAGACGGAGGTTTACAAGCCACTTTTTCCTGCGCTTTTCAGTCAATTTCTTGCCTTTCCTCCCTTATGAACAGCAAATTTTCATACATGATAAAAGATATTTTGTGGTTTCTCGGTTTGACCGATTTGAGCATCCATAAACAACGCAAAACATTTTTGAGTTTCTGCTATTGATTCCTATGGAGAAATATCACTTCCTGCCCTCCAGCTGCATGTGCAAACAACCTATATACCGAACCACCCCCCTTTAATTGTTACATTTCCTGCAAGCGAAAGGTGCACTAAAACAAAACCCTGCCCTCTAGTCAATATTTAATTTTAGCTGGAAATGTGTCACAATACTGAAGTCAGCAGGAGCTTCTGGTTCATGAAAACTTATACCATCACGATCCATTTGATAATGGTTTGGTAACCTATTATTGTGGCATCAAGCCAGAAACTCACATTGTGTTGTCCCAGAAAGTTTGTGCAATGAGGGTTTCAGGTAGCAGGCTGAAAGCACCCACAACCACACGTCCACACGCAAGGAAATACTCAAGAACAGGACAGAACCAGGATACTGACAGTTTGTTTTAAACACTTGTCTTTACTACAAAATTGAGATGTTTTTTTGCTCATGGTATAATGTATTTGCTCTTCAGGAAATATGTGTAAGTGTGCCCACAAAATTAAAAAGGCAGCGGCAATTTGCATTAAGTGTAAATAGGAATAGATGAAATGAAATGCTGCTCAAAACAAACTATCGTTTTACAAGGAACTAAGTGACTTTATATTCTTTTTTTTCTACTATGTATAATCATAATTTCTCCCCCCATAAATGTACCATTTGGAATAATAAATATATAAGGTTTAGAAACAAGGAACTTTTTTTAAAGGTTGGTTTAAAAAGGGAATTATTTGGGTAAAACAGTTGATTAGTAAAGATGGTATTTTATACAATCATACAGAATTTGTTCATATTCATAACTTTTCAGTTGATCCTATACAATATCTTTTGGTTTTACATGCAATCCCCATAGCAATTTTAAGACTATTGGAAGGCAATAATTATTCTTTACAGTCAGTGGAAGAATTTACTTTTTGTGTTAAATTGCAGGGCAAGGATTTTATAAGTTCTGAATGCAATAATAATTTCTTGCTTTTCCCTGCTTCGATCTAAAGGTGCACTTGCTGTTACTACTCATTGGAATTCTTTATTTAAAAAAACATTTTGATTGGAATAAAATTTGGATGACACCTCATAAGTATTGCATCACAAATAAAGTGAAAGAAGGGAAAGTTTCCCCTGAAACTTTTAATCACTTATTTTGGGAATGTCCTGAGTCACAAATATTTTGGAAAGAACTGAATAATTATATACAACAAAAAGCTATGATTTCTGTGCATTTTGTAGAAGTTGATATTATGCTAAAATGTTTTTGATTATTATAATTGCCCATTACTATATTCATAAAGCCAAATGGAATGATAAATTACCAAATTTTGAACAATTTAAAGTTGATTTTAAAATATATTTGGAGACAATAGAAAAAAAGTACAAATTTAAAAGCAAAAAAAGACCATACAGCTGTTTAATAAGTACAAGTTGTTTATATAAAAAGCATTTCTCTTGTATTATTATTATTATTATTATTATTTATTTTATGTTTTATTTTTATTTATTTATTTATTTATTTTTACTTTTATTAATTTATTGTATTGTTTTATACATGTATATGTGCATTGCCCCTGACATGTAAGGATATATGTGCTCTTGTATGTAAAATATATTGTTGTATTTGTATGTAGTTGTTTTCGTTAAAGTTAAAAAATAAATAAATAAATAAATAAATATTCTGTTTTGCTTCGGGTATAGTGACGTTACTGTTGTTTTGCCTCCCTCTAGTGGATAAATCTGGTAATTCTCTAATGATAGCGAGGTTTTTGTTTGTTTTTTTAATCATGGCAATGTATTTGGCTACTCTGTAATAAAACAATGACTAAGAAAATACTGCAATATTTCAGGCAAAAAGAATTATGAATGTTCTTGAAGCAGATCTTGGGGAATGCTGGACTGATAGTTCTGGACATCTAATTTGCTGGACATCATTCAGATTCAGTTGTGTCTTTCTTTAGGGATCATCTTATGGTTATGTTGAAAATGAAACTAAAACTTGTGGTTATGTTGAAAAATAAAATAAAACTTTTAAAACTTTTTTTTTTTTTAAGTTTTAATTTCATTCAGCATGTCTTGCACCGATTCTGTCACATTCTAAAACACACTTCTTCAGCCAACATCCATTATAAATCACTTTGTATACATTATGACATTATACTTTATGACAGAATAAAAATTCTGTCATTAATTACTGACCCTCATGTCGTTCCAAACCCATAAGACCTTCATTCATCTTCAGAACACAAATAGATATTTTTGATGAAACCGAGAGCTTTCTGAGCCTGTATAGACAGCAACACAACTACCACGTTCAAGGGCCAGAAAGGTAGCAAGAACAGTCGATGTGGTTTATCTGTGCATTTGCGTCTCTTCATATTTCGCCTGAACTCTACTATCTGCTTCAGTGACCTTGCGACTGTTGTAATGACCTTGGAAAGGTTGTGACCAAGGTCCCGCTCGGCTCACTCTTTACAACGGCTGTTAAAAAGAAGATGATGAATAATACAACAGCCTTTGATGAATACAACAACAGCTTTTGCCCAGACACACTATTATTCCAGTAAGTGCAGTTTTGGTGTTTTAAATGTTTTCTGGGGGTGTATTGGTACATCTATTCGTACAGAGAAAATTCGTTGGGTTGTGTGGTATGTGTACGAAGAAATACAGTGCCGTTTTAACCACTGCACGTGCGGAATTTAATCAGTTTCAGTTCATATCCGTGAACAAAACTTAATAAAACATTACCCCTTTCTCTTTTCTACTAGTTAAAACGCAAATTAAACACGAACGAATATCTCATGTCTCACGTAATCTCAATCAGTTTTGCAACCGCGGAAAATGCCAATAAAACAGCATTACTTTGACCTCACGGAAGATATTCAGTGTCCACAGCCAGTTTTGCTAGAAAACTGCCTACGTGCAATTTACATGTTTGGATACTTTTTCATTTCACATTTTCATTAATGTTATGTATATTATTAAGTTTTATGTCTAAAAGTGGTCTGTTATTAGAGTAGCTAAAGTTTTCCTCATTTAAAAAGGGTCACACAGCTGCACTCATGTCATGGCTTGTCTTAATAAAAACAAGAGTAATACAAAAAAATCTAGCTTGTGTTGTTGTGATACTTTTGACCCACCTGTGTGTTACTTTCGTCCCAACCAGTGGGGTCAAAAGTAACAATGTGCAACTAATGTTCAAAGTGAAATTATATAGAAAGTCTTTCTATATTTGTGCAAAATACCACCTGGTATTGATAGACCACACTTCTGAGTTATAGGCCACAGCAAAAATATATCTCTGTCTACAACAATATTTTTTTAAATGATGTTTTTTTCAGAAAAATGGTACTTTCGTCCCCGCTCTCCCCCATCTCAAAATATTAGAGTATTTACATTTGAGGTCATTAAATGTCCATCCCTACTGTATAAATTCTGGATATCTCTTGTTCTTTGAAACCACAATAATGAGAAAGACTGCTGACTTGGCAATGGTCCAGAAGACAATCATTAACACCCTCCACAAAGAGGGTAAGTCACAGAAGGTCATTCCTGAAAGGGGTGGCTGTTCACAGAGTGCTATAATAAAGCATATTAAATGCAAAGTTTACTGCAAGGAAGAAATTGTGTAGGAAAAGGTGCACAAGCAACAGGGATGACTGCAAGCTTGAGAATACTGTCAAGCAAAGCCGATTCAAACACTTCACATGGAGTGGACTGAAGCTGAAGTCAGTGCATCAAGTGTCACCACGCTCAGACATCTATAGGAAAAGGGCTACCGAGCCACTTCTGAAACAGAAACAACGTCAGAAGCACCTTACCTTGGCTAAGGAGGAAATAAACTGGACTGTTGCTCAGTGGTCCATAGTCCTCTTTTCAGATAAGAGTAAATTTTACCTTTCATGTTGAAATCATGATCCCAGAGTCTGGAGGAAGTCTGGAGAGGCACAGAATCCAAGCTGCTTGAAGTCCAGTGTGAAGTTTCTGAAGTCAGTGATGATTTGGGGTGCTGTAACATCTGCTGGTGTTGGTCCACTGTGTTTCATCAAGTCCAAAGTCAATGCAGCTGTCTACCAGGAGATTTTGGAGCACTTTATGCTTTCATCTGCTGACAAGCTTTATGAAGATGCAGATTTCCTTTTACAGCAGGACTTTAGCACTTGCCCACACTGCCAAAACCACTTCCAAGTGGTTTGCTGGCCATGGTATTGGTACTGTGCTTGCTATGGTATCTATGGGATATTTTCAAGAGAAAGATGAGAAACAGTCGATCCAACAATACAGACGAGCTGAGGGCTCAATAGTGCCTCAGCAGTGCCACAGGCTGATCGCTTCCATGCCACACCTCACTGATGCTAAAATTAGTGCTAAAGGAGCCCCGACCAAGTACAGAGTGCATAAATTAACATACTTTAAAGAACTTAAACTTTTCTGTTTTGCAGTCCTTTTTTGATTGATCTTAGAAAATTTTCTAATATTTTGAGATACTAGATTTTTGACTTTAATGAGCTGTAAGCTCTAATCATCAAAATGAGAAAAAAAAAAAATAATTTTGAGATGTTTTACTTTGAGATGTCACATGTGTGAATTTAGAATGCATGAAAGTTTCAGTTTTTGAAATAAGTTTTCGAGATGCACCTGTATGTGCAGCCGCAGTATTTCTTACATGCTCACAGAAGCATGTTATGGATGTATTGGCAGTAGCAAGTCTCGGTACTTGTTCTGCTGCAGCAGCATCAGCAGCGTAGCGGATCTATTCTGCCAAGACCAAACACATTAACATTGTCATGCACATTACCATGCCAATCCCTCTGAGAGTTGTCATGACAGAACTTTATTTCTCCATTAAAGGTGTTGTTGCCCTTGCCCTTGTTTAACAAACTAAAGTTAATAGGAGGTCAAGATGTGTGGAAGCAGTTTTAGTTAAGATATTAGACTAATATTTAACCTACATGACTGGAAATGATAAGAAAAAATGTTGTCAAGATTCTTGCCCTGGAAATCCTGGTTCAGTTTTTTGCTCTCTTCACTTTGATTTGTTATACGTTTTGGCAGTTTATAGTACTCTAAATGTTTTTCCTGGTCTGACCAATTAGTACAGCCCAAAACATGACAATAATTGACAATTTTCAGCAGCAATACTCAGCAAAATATGCAAGTTTCATTCGGTTCAGTGGCATTGTTTACGCTCAGTGCCGCCAATATGGCCGACTGAGGGCGTGTCTTGAAAACATAACTATTAGATCTGTGTGGCAGCAACATAATACACAGTAAATAAATCAATAAATCCACTGCTTTCTTGTCTCCTCTTAAGCTGAGACTCTAAATAGTGTTTTAACCCGTTGACGCGTACGATCACACCCCTGTCATTAGAACGTTGTGATCAGATGCTGAATTCAAATCTGCATTCGGGCTTTGGCTGGCGCTGAGCCAGATCAGACGCACTGATCTCTTGTCATATTATCACAACTATTAAGTGTTTTCAACCATATAATGCTTATTTTAGGTTCCAGACATTAAATACACATAAGTACTAGCAAACCCATACATTTATAGTTCGTAAAAATACACGCTGATGTCTATGGCAGCGGCAATAATGATCCTACAAATATAATCTGACAGCATTAATATCATATACACATTGTGTAGTAACTAAAGAGTTTAATCTGCTCTTCTCCCAGTTGACCGGAAACTTACTTTAATGTTTTTCGGGAGGAGAGGATGAATTTGCGGGCTGTAAATCCCACAGCTTGGACTCAGTGTGAACTAACATGGCGGCGCCCATCACCCCGTATAGATCAACTAACACGGTCATTATAAAAGTGTTTAAACATCCATCGCGCATATTTCAGAATTGGAATATCAGATATTGCATAATATAGCGAGCACGTTTGTGAATATTAATAATAAAAAAAGAAAAGAAAAAACGAAATAAAATCGATCCATGTGTCTTACAGCTCTATTGTGGCTGCGTTGTGTCACGTGACAAGCATGACGCGTCGCCATGGAAACAATAAGGTGATAAATTCTAAAATAACGGCCGCCTAAAAAATTCACCCTGGGGACTCAGCTGGAATATTTTAAACTCACGTGTGAAAGGGATAATAATCATAATAAGCATCCACACTTTTATCAAGACAAGCTTGGCATTTTTAATTAGATGTGTTTTTGAATAGTTACTTTTAAAGAGTTGTGTTCTGTTTCATTAATTTGTGCGCTGTTTTTTTGTGTTCTCTATAGAGTGAACGTTCTGTATGTGTGCTCGTGCTGCTCCATTAAACAGTCTGTCGGCGCCACACACAGGACTGAAGGGGCCTGGCCGGCCACTTCAGCCCCTCTATCCTCTCACTTTGCAGATTTCTACTGTTCTAAATTGGCATGTGTTATCATTTTTCATGCATGCCCATATATTTGCATACCAATTTTTATTGTTATATTATTATATTAATATTTGACTATTTTTCTAGGTTTTTTTTTTTTAATTTTGCTGTCTTACTGCCAGACTGGTTACTGATTAATTATTGCACTGGAACGTTGTATTTCCATATTTAACATGTTTAAATTAATGTGAATGTCATGACACAAAACAACATGAGTGGAGAAACATTTTCAATTAATGGACAAACAAATGTTATTCTGATAAACTGTGAGAAGGGGTTTCTTTTCCTCCCAAGAAAAATTATTAACTGCTTTCCCAGTATTTTGGTCAGTACAGCTACAAAATAGATGCTGTGCAAATTCCATTGTAAGTCACTGGTTGAGACGTTTAAAAAATAGTTGGCCAGTGTTAGACATGGTGAGAAGTTTCAAACAAATGTGAAAAAGAAAGTCAAGGTCCGTTTGTAGTGCAAAGGCTGCCTGACAGAAGCACTGTTTTAATGACTAGCTAAGTCACTCAGTAACTACTGTAGTTTATTTCAAATTTGATCATTTTCAAGTGAGTGCTGACTGAAAGCATACAGTATAGCCTATCCGTTATATGGGCAACATTGTTCTGGCCTTTGTGCTTTTGCTTCCAGTAGCTAATCCAAAAGGAAAGAATTCAAAAGAATAATATAAAACTAATTTTTGTAAAATCTCCTCAACAAAACTTCACTGCTTCTAAAAGTTTAAATGTAGCTTGCATGCTGAGTTCTTAAAAAAATAACTAAATAGAACAACACTGTGCTTCCAGTAGCTAAACTATTATTGCAAGCCTACAAAACACATACGAAATGACAACAGAGCCAACAGATTAGTTTATACTTTTGAAGGTTGGCATTATTTTTAAGCATGCCATTGAGTGAGTTAAAGGTAATTGCAGTGTGGCCTGTTTAATGCATGTGCTATTCGTTTGTGAAAAAAATAAAAATACATGTCATAAAACACTAGTACACCTTATATTGAATTCAGCATGAGGCATCATGAAGTTTTTTACCAACCATTCTGCATCAAAACACTTAAGGGTTACCTTGAAAAAAGGAGAAATCAAGTCAATAGAAAAGATACAATGACTGACTCCTAGCCAAACCACTCAAGAACAAATGTTCTTACTTATATTTAGCATTTTCAGACCAATATATATTGAAATAATAATAAATTTATGTCACCCTTTTTTCCACAGTAAAACTCAAAGTCAGGCTCCTCCAGAGAGAACTGTTTTCTGGGTTTCGTGTCAGTCAGTCAGTCAGTCAAGTGTATACAGCGCTTTTAACAATACAAGTTGCGTCAAAGCAACTTTACAGTATTAAATTGGACAACAGTGTGTCAATAATGCAAAAGTTTTATGTTGCAGCAAAGTCAGATTGCAGAGGACTCATCTGGTTCTCGCGGTCTTGCACCGACGGCCGTCTAGGTGACAAGTTCTTCACTAATGATCCGTCTCTAGAGCTCATCTAGTTGATGTGGTCGCCGCTGACATTCAGGGCTGTAGAGGTCGTCTCTAGGTGCTGATCCACCATCTGAGCTGGGTACGTACTGGAACCGGGGGACCGCAGTGACCATCTGATCTGGATACAGACTGGATCTGGTGGTTAATGTGACCTCGGAATAAGAAAGAAACGGATTAATATTAGAGTAGATGCCATTCTTCCTACGATGCAACAAGTACATCGGGTGTTATGGGAAGTTTTCCCGGTTCCGGTTGACCTAATTAATGCAGCCTAACAATCCTTTAATGGATTTGGATTATAGACATGTGTAACAATGTGTTATGTGTAAGCCAGGTTAAAGAGATGGGTCTTTAATCTAGATTTAAACTGACAGAGTGTGTCTGCCTCCCGAACAGTGTTAGATTGTTCCAGAGTTTGGGTGCTAAATATGAAAATGATCTGCCGCACGCAATTGATTTTGATATTCTAGGTATTATCAAATTGCCAGAGTTTGGAGAACGCAGCGGACGTGAAGGACTATAATGTGATAAGAGCTCGCTCAAGTACTGAGGAGATAAACCATTGAGGGCTTTATAAGTAATTAGTAAGATTTTAAAATCTATATGATGTTTAATAGGGAGCCAGTGCAGTGTTGACAGAACCGGGCTAATATGGTCATACTTTTTGGTTCTAGGAAGAACTCTAGCTGCTGCATTTTGGACCAGCTGGAGTTTGTTTATTAAGCGTGCATGAACAACCACCCATTAAAGCATTACAATAATCTATCCTTGATGTCATGAACGAATTAATTAACATTTCTGCATTTAACATTGAGAGGTCATAGTTTCGATATATTTTTTAGATGTAAAAATGCGGATCTATTCTGTTAAAAAATACCTTAGAATAGACCTTGACCCTAGACTGATGAACTTTCTCTTCTATTAAAGAATAAACTTACTGTACCACTCTGCAGTGTGATTTAAACATTCAGTAAGCACTTACTTTAATACAAATTGTAGGTGTTTGAACAAACTTCAAAATTCAACTATTGCTGTTGAATGGCCTATATGTTAAATCATAATTATGTGATTTTAGACAAAGATTGATTGAAAATAAAATATAATGAGGGGGATGAGGGTGAGGGGATAAACGGTATCGTTTGGTCAGTATAAAAACTATAGAAGTCTATGAAAAGTCCCCACAATTCACAAAAACAAACATGTGTATGTGTGTGTGTGTGTGTGTGTGTGTGTGTATATATATTGGTTCTGTCAGAAAATGCAACACTCTCAGAAAATTTCTCCAGTTGCAAATGTTTTGGTATTTGCGTGCTTATTGTTTTTGTTTGCACTGCAACAACGCACAAACACACACACAAAAAAAAAAGATAAGAAAAGTCAAACTTGATAAAATTTCACACAGAACTCAAAAATGGACTGGACAAATGTATTGGCACCTTGTCAAAATTGTAAGAAATAATTGCTTTTCAAGCACGTGAAGATCCTGTAATTTGTATTTAGACACACCTGTGGCAAGTAACAGGTGTGGGCAATATAGTAATCACACTTGCAACCAGTTAAAATGGAGAAAATTTGACTTAACCTTCGTGTTGTGTGTCACACTGGGCATGGAGAAAAGAAAGACGTGTAAAGAGTTGTCTGTGGATTTGATAGAAAAAATTGTGGAAAAACATGGACAAGCTTGCATTAATCGCTTTGAAAAGGGATGCTATGGTAGGAGACCCAGGAGGACACCACTGCTGACACAAAGGCATAAAAAACAAGCCTGGAGTTTGCCAAAAGTTATGTGACAAAACCACAATCCTTCTGGGAGAATGTCCTGTGGACAGATGAGACAAAAGTAGAGCTTTTTGGTAAAGATATCATGAAATCTGATGATTACAAAAGGATTTTGGGGCACAACGTAGTGGCCAGCGTCAGAAAGCTGCGTCTCCACCAGAGGTCATGGGTCTTCAAGCAGGCCAATGACCTGAAAAACACTTCAAAAAGCACTCAGAAATGGTTACAAACAAAGCACTGGAGAGTTCTGAAATGGCCAGCAATGAGTCCAGATCTAAATCCCATAGAACACCTGTGGAGAGATCTCAAAACAGTTATATAACAGTTGGGAGAAGGCATTCTTCAAATCTGAATGACCTGGAGCAGTTTGCAAAAGTACAATTTTCTGAGAGAAGGGTTGCATTTTCTGACAGAATTGCAAGGGCGCCGATATTTTTGGCTATGACTGTGTGTATTAAAGGCCGTTTTCCCTAACCATATTAAATGTGTCATCTTTTATTTCAAATGTTTATATTTTATTAATAATTTTACTTAATTTAATAAGACACAATAGAGCTGTTACTAATCAAATGGAATCGGTGTTAACAAAACCAGTCAGAAACAGAAGCAGCTGAAGTGGAATTTAGATGCATTTACATGTACCATGAAAGCATTTCTACAAAAATCAGAATCAGAAAAAAAAAAACTGCACTCTCTTGGTCGTGTCATTGCTTAACTAGGCTATATGCTATAAATCTTCTGTGTGCAGTTGTGTTCATTTACGTTGATTTCTCCACGATATTGTCTCACACAGACAGGCTGCGCGATCCTCAACTTGCGTGACCTTGTTATCGCATATCCATTAACAACTTTATGACTGCTGTAAATTTTATCTGCCACAAGATGGCGCTCCTTATGCTTCGATGTAGTTTAATGTATTTAATGTAGTTTTAATGTGTGGTTTTGCTTCCTTGCAAGATGAACAGTCAGTCACGGGTTTTCATTTATTAACGCCCACAGCACAGATCTCTATTCACTGCTCGCCTGCTGACCAAAGATTTGCATAAAATATGGCTTTATATCAGCTTTAAATGTTGTTCGCAACTCGTACTGGAAAATATTTGGTAGAGAAACAATTTTCTCAGAATTAAACAGAATTCATTTGAAATTAAGTAGAAAAACTGAAATAGTATTTTCTTGTGAAACACACTCCAAAAATGTAAAATGTTCATTTTTTATTCACAACTTGATGACCTCATGCTATGCAGCGTCTTTTTAAAAAACTTAATTCAGCTACGAGGTCACGCTGTGACGTATCGATCTCCTGTTGGTCAAACGGTAGGGATGTGCCGAACGAGGCCTTGGAAGCACTGAGGCTTTTACCACAAATTGCGTTGATGCTTCGAAGCTTTTGATACAGTTCTCTACTACGCCATCTGGTTGTCAATAAAAATTCTTACACAAAATGTGTCATTCAGATGTTTTGTTAATTGGGGTGTCATTGTAAGGTTTATTTGTGAATTTTATAAGCATGTATGTCATTATAGTGGCGCATGTATGCAGCGATAGAGTTTCCGATTTTGCACAAAACAATGACAAAGACTTTATGTTCTTCATTTTTACTTGCATCAAACTTCTGTCTTTTCACCCCTAAATAGAATGTTTAATACGCCAATAAATTGGACCAACGTAACTTTTCATTGCACCATTTCTGTGTCTTCTTTATAATAGAACACAAACATGCACATTGTTAAAAAATGCACAAATAGAAGTTAAATTAGAAGAGATTTTAAATATTCCTTTATTATTATCTCCTTTATTATTACTGCTAGGTGATCTCTCTCATATTAGTGCCCCAAAAGAAATCAAAACATTCATTTTTTATTTTATTTTATCTATATTAGTAAAAAAATAAAATAAAAATAAAAAAAAGTAATATTATTGAACTGGAAGGACAGAAAATTTCTGTTACTCATTGGCTCAATCTGTTAGCAGACACTCTTACACTTGAGAAGTTAACTTCCCCACTAGAATGTCCACTTTTGAAAAAATATGGAGTCCACTTCTGAAGTTCCTGGACAGTTGAATCTGATATAATATGAAAACTGCATATAATCAAATGTATAGAAAAGTAGGTGTTTTGACATGCATTTTAGGCTCTGATTGATGTTTATCACAATCATATGTACTGTAGTCTTTTGACATGTACATGGTTTGTGTGTACATGCTTGTCTGTCTTTCCTTTTTGTTCTGTATACCATTTAAATGTGTCAATTTGTAGCAGTGTAAGCTATTCATGTAATATTGTTTGTTGTATGTTCTGTTTTTGGTAATAATAAAAAAACTAATGAAGGAGAAAAAAATGCACAAATACAAATGCGAATATTTGTTAATTATATATATTATATAATATATAATAGTTGTTTACAAGCAGCAAAAAGATTTGTGGTTGAGGAAGGATTTTTATCCTTTTATCAAGGTGTTTTAATTTTCATTCAGACAAGAGCCATTCAGTCACACGTCATTGTTTTTTTAATAGTACTATTCTGACAACGATACACCACCTAAAAAAACTATATACATTCATGATGACTGATATAATTATAACATTGCACTAAATTAATAGCGGGTATGGGACAGCGTGAGGCACACGCTTTGTATTTGAGCTTGGCGTAACGTGTCAGTGAGGTAACGAAGCTTCGTTTTCACAGATCACGTGACAGCCTCATTTCAAGCAATGCTTCGGAACACTAGTAGCTGCGTCTCATTTCGGAGGCTGCGTCCTCCGGAGGTCGCATTTGAAGGCTGCACACGTCATTAAGAATGTCTTATTTACGAAAAGTAACCATAATAAAATTGACCGTTATTCATTGTGAGGTGTAAAATACTATAATTTCTTTTTTACTTTGCAATTTAACGGTTACTTTTCTTAAATTAGACCTCCCTGATGACGTGTGCAGCCTTCAAATGCGTCCTCCGGATGATGCAGCCTTCCAACGCTTGAAACGGAGCTACTGTTTCGAAACACTAGTGTGCCGAAAACTCGAAACGTGTGTGGACACTAGGTGGCGATCTACCCATCCCTAGTTCCAGTTACGATTCAGCCGTTGATCTGTTGATTTTTTTTTTTTTATTGAAGACAGAAAAGAGCTGTCAGAGCAGAGCTTGTCTTGTGTCTCAGGTCCTGCGATGGCACGCATTCAGCTGATGACGATGTAATAACATAAACACATTGTAAACCATGTACATTATATTTAAGTTTGTTTATGCTGCAGCCTGCAGATACTATTTATTTCAGAATTGTGAGGCTGATGATGCACAAGTATGCTCCTAATTCAACCCCTGCCACAAATTATGAGGTGATGTGAATCTAGAAGTTTAATTTGGAACTGAAACTCTTTCAAAACAGTCATGTTGCAACCCATCCATTTTGACAGTTTCAACTGATTTTTTAAGTTATGCATTATTACTACATTTCCTTTAGAATGGTACCCTAAGACTTTGTATTTGTTAAGGCATAAAGCTTTGTTATACATTGTTAAATGTTCTGGTATTATGTCAGAAATAAAACATTCAAAACAAGTCAGAAGCTGAATAAAGTTTACTTAATAATCTTTGCTGCATTCCTTTTTATGATCAGTCTGTCTTTGTCTGACCAGCATAAATTCCACAACTGTTACCAAGCAAATACAATTGCTGCTAACCAACATCATCTTGAGTATTGTAATCTCAAAGATTTTTACATCACAACTCAACATAAGATTAAACATGGTTAATCATAGTAATATAATGCAAAAAAAAAAAAAAGTAAATGAATGTTGATTACATTAAGAAATGAATGCATAACGGTAAAATACATAAAGGAGATAAAGATTAATGTGAATGAAGAGGTCTGTCATCCAGATGTTGTTCCAAAGTGTTTAAATCCTGAAAAATGCAGGGAAAATGATTAGTGTGTATTAATTAAACACTGCATCCAGTTGCACAAATGGTAAGTACAAACACACCGTTATTCATTGTAGAAGAAAATTTCATTTTACTTAGCTTATGTGCTTATGGAATATTGTGTAAGTGTCTGTTTTATCTAAACCTGCTGTGAGGATGATGTGAGAGAAGGGTATCGGGGCCCTAAATATAAAGGTATGAATCTTGGGAGCATGACGTATCAAAATGTATTTATCTGACTCTTACTATGTGTGGAAAGTTACCGGTTAGGAGATGTAACCTTGAAGGCGGGGGAGATATAAGAGATTGGAGTGAGCCCTCCCTTCTTGGTCACACTCTGCAGTAACCTGTGTTTCTGTATGAATGTCTGACCTTCTTTGCAAAGAATAAACTAATAAAAGACATTTGACTGAGTTTGTCTCTTACTCTGATGAGAGCGTTTTTATTCTGCCACAACAATTTGGTGTCAGATTCCTTGGATGTGCCTTCTGGACCTGAGAGCGGATGGTGATTGATCAACCTGGAGAAGTCACATCCCTACCTCGACTAGATTAAGGGATGAGGGACCGACCGCCAGGGCCCAGAACACCACTGGAATCAGTAAACGGACCCAGGTGGCATCAGAACTCTCTGGTAAGAGACAGATCAAAACATTCTAAAAGAATTTGATTCTGAAATTAGAATTTGGGTTTAAAAATTAGAATTGGCATTAACAAAAAAAAGGGGACGAACCATAGTGACTGGTCTGATTCTGTGGGCAACGTGATTAGAGATAATTTCAGAAGGAAATTAGAATCACGCGAATACAGCTCAGCTGATCTGTTCTGTAGAAAAGAAAATTGTGTGAGGAAAGCAAGCGTGGTTAAAACATTTCAAAAAGAAACTGAAATCAAAGCGTTTGGGATATTTCAAGAAATCGAGATCATGTGAGCAAGTATGACACAAGAAGTACATTTCAAAGGAATTGAAAAGCTGTGCGGGTAATTAATCAGGGTGTGAGGCACTCCGCCTGGCCGACTTTGGGTTATAGGTCGGATCTGTTGGAGACATCCGACAGAGAACGAAGGCGCCGACAAGGGGGCCCACAGGGAGAGGAAGGCATTATGAGGAAATCCCAGAGCAAGCTCGCCAAATGTGATACACCAGCATTTAATCAACTGAGAAAATTGTATGGCCAAAAATGCATGCGAGATATGGATAAGTTGGTTAAATATCATGATTTTCCAGAAGAAAATCTGCAACAAAGAAAAAGCTTGCGTTTCTTTGTGTGTTTTTCTAATTTAAGTGACGTACATACTGCTCTCTGCAATGAAGAAAAAGCTTGCACTTGTTTGTGTGTTTCAGATTTGAATAATTTCTGATAAATGTTCAATAATATAAGAAAGTACAGGATTTAAATATGCTAGAGGAGGGGGTACTAGTTGAATTTCTAGCAGATTCTGGGGCAATAAGATCTTGTTTACGACCATGTGACTTGCCATTTTAACCGTCACTAACTAATGAAATAAATTAGTCCACTTTTGCATTAGGCCGTAAGATTTTTGGAAAATTCACCGTGCCCTTAAATTGTGAAACAGAGGGAGAGACATGCAATCACCTATTCACCGGCATGCCCTGTACCCATCACGGGTTGAGATTTGTTACGTAAACTAAATTTAGCGCTCATCGCAGACTCCTGGGGATGTCCGAGTGACAGAGCAGGAGGAGCAATTGTGCTGTCTGCGAGCTGAGCCTCAGTGGGCTTATGAATGGCGCATAAAAAATGGCTAAAAATCGAACAAAGCTGTTCAACACAGAAATTATGCTGCCTGACAATTTACATTGCATGTCACATGTTGTAGGGGAAAAAAAAAGAGGGAAGAGGGAAGAGTGAAACTTTGAGATGTGATCAAATGTTTTGGTGTGTGTGCGGTTTCAGTCAGCCTGACAGAAAAACAGCTACCGTTTAATCTAGTAGCAGGAAGAATCCAAGCCTCACTTATCTGTTTCCAAGGCCAGGGATCAGGAATGGTGTGAAGTAGAGAGATTTGTGAAGAAATTTGTTGACGCAACAGACTGGTGTGAGACAAGTGTTGGTGTGAAGCACAGAAAGAGGTTAGGGGCTTTTATGTCAGAATGCAAGTATGACATTAAAGTAGAAAAAATTGTGACCCCTACTGATAAAAGCACAAAAGAAAATCATTGCCTGGCAAATATTTGCGCCTCGGATATACACGCTGCTTTGGCAGAGGTGCCTCCTAAATTGTGGGCAAAACACAAACATGATGTGGGTTTGATCAATGAATGTGAATCGGTTGTAATCACTCCAAAATCTAATTACAGACCGTATCAACAGCAGTATCCTCTGAAAGCAGAGGCAATACTGGGTATAAAACCAGTATTTGAGGCATTTTTGGAAGAGGGCATAATGGTGCCATGTAATGATTCTCCAGTGCGCACACTCCAATCTTTCCGGTGAATGGTGTTTTATCCAAGATTTACAAGCAGTAAATGCAGCTGTCAGACAAAGGGCCACCTCAGTGCCAAATCCATACACAATCTTATCTTCTTTTCAGTTGGCTAATGCATTTTTTTAGCATGCCACTGGAGCAAAACAGTGGCTACTAGTTTGCATTTGAATTCAGTGGAAATGGTTATAAACTCTCACGCATGAGTCAGGGCTGCGATAGCCCTACGATATATGGGGAAGTGCTTCAAAGAAGCCTAGAACCTTTGACACTGACAGCTAGAATTGCTTTGCTACAATATGTTGAAGGTTTATTAGTTACTTATTAGTAGAGATGAATACATGTGTAGCTGACATTGTCTCTTTCCTGTAGCATCTGGCTCAGGAGGGCCACAGGGTCAGCCTGTCCAAACTACAGTTTGTAAAACAAGAAGTGAAATTTTTGTCATGTCATAACACCCAACAGTAAGTCCCTATCTGACAAAAGAGTTCAGGCCATAAAAGATGTTCCAAAACCAATCACAAAGAATAAACATTGTCATTTTTGGGAATGTGTTCATACTGCAGGACATTTATTCCCAATTATGCAATTCTCGAGAGCCCTAACATTATTTTGTTGTGACAAAATTGAGTGGACAGAGGAGGCGGAGGAGGCATTTGTGAACATGAAAGTTCAGCTGTCTCAGGCACCAACCTTAGGCCTGCGTGTACCAACCAAGCATTTTGTTCGGATGGTGGATGAGAAAAATGGGTTTATGACTTCTGTTCTTTTGCAGCATCATGGAGACAGACTGTGACTTGTGGCCTATTTTTCAACCAAGTTAGATCCAGTAGCAGCAGGTCTGCCACGGTGTTTGAGGGCGGTGCCGTCTGCTGAGAAGGCCGTGATGGCATCTAGAGAATTTGTAGGGTACTCTGACCTGATATTGATGGTGCCACACGCAGTGTCCATGATTCTGCAAGAACAAAAAACATCGCACTTATCGACGGCTCGTTGGTTACGATACCACACTATCTTGCTCGATATGCCGAATGCTACCGTTACACGCTGCACAACCTTAAATCCTGCCACCCTCCTTCCGACGGAGGAGGATGGGAAGCAACATTGTTGTTTGACCGCGCTTGATCAAGTGTGTACGCCATGTCCAGATCTTTCGGACACACCACTTGAAAATTGCAAAAATGTCCTCTTTGTGGATGGTTCAGCATTCAGAGATCCACAAACTAAAGTCTGCCAAAATAAAGTGGGCTATGTTGTAACGACAGGATTTGAAATAGTGGCCTCTAGCTCACTGCCATCAAACTATTCAGCACAAGCAGCAGAGCTTGTGGCTTTAACAGAGGCGTGCAAACTCATGATAAACAAATGTGTCACCATTTACACTGACTCACCTTACGCTTTTGGAGTTTCGCATGATTTTGGAGCACTGTGAAAACAGAAAAGTCAGATGGGCCAATATTACATGCTCCTCTTGTGGCAGCTTTACTAGAAGCCATTTTGCTGCCTGATAAGAGCCATTTATAGATGTGCAGCACACACAAATAACAAAGATAATAAATCCACAGGAAATGCCAGAGCGGAAGGCCTTGGCGGCTAAACAGCCAAAAGAAATGGAGTGTATCATGTTATCTGAAAATAACATTGATGTTTCTTTTTACTTACAGAGCATGCAGACTTTTGCTTTAGGAGCAGAGACAGACCAGTGGAAACAGTCCGGATGTACAATGAATAACGGTGTTTGGATGAGCTGTGATGGCAAGCCTTGTTTACCCCGACACCTCTTTGATCATCATGCTAATACGATGCATGGGTGGGACCATGCATCGAAAGGGAGAATGGTTGCACAGATGAAAGAATTGTGGTTTACGAAGGGGTTCACAACATTTGCAGAAATTTTTTGTAAAAGATCAAGTGTCATTTGTAACACTCACAATGAGGCAAAAGGGACAAAAATGTCCCAAGCAGCAGCAGTAGCAAAGGCTCTGTTGACTGAAATAGTCCCAAGATGGGGAATTCCACGAAAAATCAGTTCAGACAACAGAACCCATTTTGTTAATAAGGCAATTAAAACAAGTGGGTCAGTTTGGGTTAAGGTGCTCCCCCAGTTGTTCTCATGTACATGAGTATGAGAAAGAGATCCAGGGTAAACCTGAGCCCATTTGAAATTCTCTTTGATAGACCACCATTTATGGGAATGGAAGGGGGCAAACAACAGCTGCCATCAACAGAACTGTGTGAGCATGACATGTTGAGATACTGCAAGGAAATGTCTGTGTGCAGGTAAAAGCCGCTGAGGGGAAAGTTACGGAAACCCCCTTTTTTTCTAAAGAGATTTGAGGCACATGTCAACAAATGCGAGAGTCCGCTTTTGCGCACATGAGAATGAGCCTGAACAAGCAAACAATTAATGGTTTGAATGGTTAGCAAATTTGTGACAGACTGTGAGTGAGAAAGAATGGCTTTGTATGTTTATTTACTCATTTGACATTTACACCATCACACTTCTGTTGGATTATGGCACTGTTTTGGTTCAGTTCTGTCTAAAAAGATGTGGACCCGTTTTGGGCCGGCGAACAAATACTAATCTGGGCCACACGTTAGCTTCAAAACAAAGACAAAATTCACATTTCATAAATGATTTTGATGACATCACCCTGAACTTCAGCTTAACTTTCTGTCCAATCAAATGCTCTCTAGAATCCAAAGCGTCCCACCCCCTACACTACAAATAGACACTGAAGCTGTGGCTGAAAATGGTCACTTCACAGAATTTGTATTTGCTGGATGGTAAATGGCATGTAGTACACTATATATAGGGGATAGAGAATTCAGACAGCATAAATATGCATTCCATTGGGGCGAATGAAGTCTGGTGTCATGCTGTTTCAAACAAACCGCCGCAGCACGTACAGTCCAAAGGCACTAGATGGCAAGCCTGCAATTATTAGGCGAAAGAGCGTAACAGCTGAAGCTAACGCTTCCGGTCTGGCAGTACATTGAACAGGAGACCAGAGGCCGAATGGATGTCAATGGAAGAGAGGGTTCACTACGCTGAATAAACAGCTCTTTAGAGAAAACAGCTTATGATTTAATGAATCGACAGCCTATATGCTAACATTTAACATGTTTTACACTAAACGGATGGTCTTGCGCACTTATTTCCTGTTGCGTGTATGCGCTTTCAAGTGGCCAAGACCGCATGTGTGGGTCTTTAGATAAGGCAAGTGTGTTGCACAACTCTGACGGAAATTCAATGATTTCAAGGCTGTATTGTGATTGGTTAATAAGAGACACGTGATCCAAGTTAGCCGTTACGCTTTCTCCAGTGGTAAGTAATACAGGCCCTTTCATTTCCGGTACAGTCTGCTCTAGTGCAGAGAGAGATGAAATCATAGAGTGGATGATAGGCATGAGTTGGTGTGGACCACAAAACGTATCTGAGACTTTTGAATTCTACACAGAATCCTATTTAATACATAGATAGATGTATTAAATAGCCCAAGACGTGATGCAAACGAAACACTACTGGCTGTCCAAAAAAGAGGCGGGCACTGCTGGATAATCAAGAAATCTTTTATTTATTTATTTAAATATTTATTATATTTATCCTTATATATTTATTTATTTGGAATTTGCTTGGTGAGCTCAGCAACCATAATAACATATTGAGAAAGTATATTAAATCAGTAGGTTGTTGTATGGGATTCTGTATTTGTAAATATTTAGGTTATTATGATTATTATTAATAGACTGTATTGTCTAGTTCAGTCTTGTGTCTGTTTTTTTGTTTATGTTGCTGCTGTAACATCTTAATTTCTTCTTGGGGAAGTCCAAGTCTAATATCTTTTCTCCTGTTTTTGGCTAGGTAGGGGGTTAATTTGGTTTCTTAAGGGTACTTTTATATGCTATTTAGGCCATTAGCCCTTCCTGAAATCTGCTTTGCTTTCTTTTGATTTATTTTGGCCAGTTATACTTCCAGAACAAAAACTGACAGATAATGCACTCACCCCCTTGTCATCCAAGATGTTCATGTCAGTTGTTAAGAAATTGTTTTTTGAGGAAAACACTTCAGGATTCTTCTCCACATAATGGATTGATATGGTGCCCCGAGTTTGAACTTCCAAAATGCAGTTTAAATGCGGTCTCAAACAATCCTAAATGCGGTTGTAAATGATCCCAGCCGAGGAAGAAGGGACTTATCTAGCGAAACAATCAGTTATTTACATAAAAATAATACAATTTATATACTTTTTAATGGCAAACGTTTGTCTTGTCTTGCTCTGCCTGAACTGTTTTATTTTTTTTTCTCAGTTCATGACAGTTAGGATATGTTGAAAAACTCCCATCTCATGTCCTCCCTCAACTTCAAAATCGTCCTATATCGCTGTTTTACCATTTTTGTTAAGGCTGTTTGATCTTCTTTGCATTTTCACTTTGCAAAGACTGGGTCGGAACTTCTTCAGTGATGTAGGATGATTTTGAAATTATTTTTGAAGTTGAGGGAGAAAATGCAATTGGAGTTTTTCGACATACCCTAACTGTCTTGAGCCAGAATACACAGAGTTCAGGGAGAGCAAGACAAGATGAGCGTTTGAGATTAAAAAATATTTAAATTGTATTTCTTAAATGAAAATAACCGACCCTTCTTCCTCAGTTGGGATCGTTTACAACTGCATTTGGGATCGTTTGAAGCTGCATTTAAACTGCTTTTTGGAAGTTAAAAATCGGGGCACCATATCAGTCCATTATATGGAGAAAAATCCTGAAATGTTTTCCTCAAAAAAACATAATTTCTTTACAGCTGAAGAAAGAAAGACATGAACATCTTGGATGACAAGGGGGTGAGTACATTATCTGTAAATATTTGTTCTGGAAGTGGACTTCTCCTTTAATCTTTATTGAACGTGTTTGTCGTGTGGACTAGGGTACAGGCACACTTACTCCTAATCTTGTAATGTTTACTCTTTAATGTTGTTCTCTTTGATCAAGGGGAATTTGAAATGTGTACATCTTTCCATTCTGAAGATACCGGCAAAAGTCCAAACCAAGATAAGATTTTCATTTCACCATGTCCCTTCCACAATGAATAGCTTATTATTCTTTTATGACTGTTAAACTTAACATATATGCAAACGTTACTCTGTGCAAACATTACTCTGTGCTCTAAAAATAGACATATTTTATGACATTGACATTCTGACAAGGTCTTTTCATAATCTAGAGAAACACGCGACTATGTTAGTGGGGTACGGTTGAGACGCAATGTATCAGTTCTACCCAGATTGGTATCACATCCTGTTTAGTTGTACAGTGTTAGGATAATCGGTTAAAAGTCACATTTACATACATGCTACGCAAATCATGTTAAAATTATTTTAGTAGACAGAAACTTCATCTGTCTCTTATTAATGGACATATTTTCTAACACGAATGTTTAAAGGATAACATAGCATTTTATGAAACATACAAGGTAGTTAAGTGGGTACAGTGTAAAACACCCTTTATAGGTTGCTATGTATACAGTAACAGTTTAATCATAGAAAATAAAATGCATATTCAGAGGCTATGCATGCTTGTGTAGTGGTATTAACTACATCATGGGGACCAAAAGTCCCCACAAGTATTGTAATAGCAATACATTCTAACCTTATGAGAATTTTTTGTAAATTCCCATGAGTAAACAAGCTTTTAATTCATAGAGAATGATTAAAAGGTAAAAATACAGAAAGTTTGGAGTGATGGGTAGGTTTAGTGGTAGGGTTATAGAATAGGTTATTATAATATTATATTATATTAGGTTATTATAATATATTGTTATTTTTAAGGGGATTTTTTTTTTTTAAGATATATTTTTGTCATTTTAGCCTTTTTATTATGACAGGACAGATTAGAATGGACAGGGAGTGAAGTGTTAGAGAGATAAGGATCGGGAAAGGTCCTCGAGTGGATTCAAACACATTACTTATGGCTAATATCAATTCATGATATTTTAGTACCTAAGCAAAAGAAATATGTAAAAAAAAAACAGTTCATTTTTTCATCTAGCTTTTGTATAGTGATGACAAAGCAGGATGTGACTCTATAAATGCAATTTTTTTGAAAAACCACGTTCTGACATGTGTGCATGGCACTTCCATAATTGCTGTTGTTTAGAAAGAGATTTTCTGTAACCGCTGAGCATTACTCAGACCACAACTGAATTTCTCAAAACACATTTCCTTGTATCGTGCATGCTGCGTATCACTGATATTAACTATATGGCTCCGCGTTATCGTCGTGGCAGAACTATTGTTCCAGCCACCAAAGATAGATTTACAAATAAGCTGCCTGATTTATCTCAACTGCTCTGTGTACCCCTTAATACACAGGATCTAGACATAATGACTAGCAATATGGGCACCATCTTCTCCGATACGTTAGAAGCTGTTGCCCCCATCAAATTTAAAAAAGTTAGAGAAAAACGTATTGCGCCATGGTACAACAGTAATACCCATTCCCTCAAGAAAGAAACTCGCAATCTTGAGTGCAAATGGAGAAAAACTAACTTGGAAGTTTTTAGAATTGCATGGAAAAACTGTATATCCAGATACAGACAGGCTTTAAAAGCTGCTAGGACTGAGCATATCCGCAAACTCATCGAAAATAACCAAAACAATCCAAGGTTTTTATTTAGCACAGTAGCTAGATTAACAAATAACCAGACGCCACCTGATCTAAATATTCCTTTACAGTTTAATAGTAATGACTTTATGAATTTCTTCACTGATAAAATAGATAACATCAGAAAAACAATAACCAATGTAGATTATACTGCATCTAATATGTCAACTTCTTTCGTCGCACCCAAAGAAAAACTGCAGTACTTTACCGCTATAGGACAGGAAGAGTTAAATAAACTCATCACTGTGTCTAAACCAACAACATGCCTATTAGATCCTGTACCCACTAAATTACTGAAAGAATTGTTACCTGTGGCAGAAGAACCGCTTCTCAATATTATCAACTCATCGTTATCTTTAGGTCACGTCCCTAAACCATTCAAGTTGGCGGTTATTAAGCCTCTTATTAAGAAACCACAACTAGACCCTAGTGAACTGGCAAATTATAGACCCATTTCTAATCTTCCATTTATGTCTAAAATTTTAGAGAAAGTTGTATCTGCTCAACTGTGCTCATTCTTGCAAAAAAAATGATATCTATGAAGAATTTCAGTCAGGTTTCAGGCCCCATCACAGCACAGAAACTGCACTTGTTAAAATCACTAATGACTTGCTTCTTGCATCAGACCAAGGCTGCATCTCACTGCTAGTTTTACTTGATCTTAGTGCTGTGTTCAACACTATAGATCATGACATACTAATAGATCGACTACAAAATTATGCAGGTATCCAAGGGCAGGCTTTAAAATGGTTTAGATCCTACCTGTCTGATTGCTACCACTTTGTTTATTTAAATGGGGAGTCATCTCAGTTATCACCAGTAAAGTATGGAGTGCCACAAGGATCTGTTCTAGGTCCTCTACTATTTTCAATATACTTGCTGCCCCTTGGTAATATTATTAGAAAACATGGGATTGGTTTCCATTGTTATGCTGATGATACTCAACTATATATCTCAACAAGACCAGATGAAACTTCTAAATTATTGAAGTTAACAGAGTGTGTTAAAAATGTAAAAGATTGGATGACCAACAATTTTCTGCTATTAAATTCAGATAAGACAGAGATATTACTTATTGGACCTAAAAACAATACACAGAATCTTTTGACTTACAATCTACAACTAGACGGATGTACTGTTACTTCCACTACAGTCAAAAGTCTGGGTGTTATATTAGACAGCAACTTGTCTTTTAAAAATCATATTTCTCATGTTACAAAAACAGCATTCTTCCATCTTAGAAACATTGCCAAGCTGCGAAACATGTTACCTGTTTCTGATGCAGAAAAGCTAGTTCACGCATTCATGACCTCTAGACTGGACTATTGTAATGCACTACTAGGTGGTTGTCCTGCATCTTCAATAAACAAGCTACAGATAGTCCAAAATGCAGCTGCTAGAGTCCTTACCAGGTCAAGAAAATATGATCATATTACCCCAATTTTAAAGTCTCTGCACTGGCTACCTATTAGGTTCCGCATCAGCTACAAAATAGCACTTCTTACCTATAAGGCACTTAACGGTTTAGCTCCTGCGTACCTAACTAGTCTTCTACCACGCTACAATCCATCACGCTCCCTAAGGTCGCAAAACTCTAGACTGTTGGTAGTACCTAGGATAGCAAAGTCCACTAAAGGAGGTAAAGCTTTTTCACATTTGGCACCCAAACTCTGGAACAGCCTTCCTGATAACGTTCGGGGTTCAGACACACTCTCTCTGTTTAAATCTAGATTAAAGATGCATCTTTTTAGCCAAGCATTCAAATAATGCATCTCATAAACTTTTCCTGCAGCTATATCTGATCAAATGTTCATTATTAATCTTTTAGCTCTGGTTTAACAAACCTTCCTTTTCTTAGTTTGAACAGCAGCTACGCTAATTATGTTCCTATTTGTTCTCTGTTTTTGCCATAAGATTGACATCCCGTGGTAACTAGGAATTCACAAGCTCCAGTGTGGATCCAGAACACTTAAGAAGAGATGATGCCAACCCCACAGAGGACTTCAAATGATGCCAACCCTGAAACAACATACAGCACTACCGAATTCTGCTACTAATTTATAGTGTTCTTTGTCTGTTTGATTACGTCATTAATTGATCTTTACCACACATCTCTGCCATATGTACATCAAGCTACTACTACATATATTGGAAAAATGTCAATTTGGTGTAAAGCTGCTTTGCAACGATATGCATCGTGAAAAGCGCTATACAAATAAATTTGAATTGAATTGAATTGAATTGAACATCTAGCCACTTTCACAGCTCAAGAAAGCAGTCTCACTCCTTTAAACAACTTGCAAATGCTTTATATTATACTGGTTCCCTGTTGTATAGGCTTTTCTCTCAAATCATCTTGTCATTAGTCATAAGTCATAAAATGCAAAATGGCTAAATTAGCTGTCATAAGCTGTCCGGCATATTTTCTATACATTTTTGAATTGATGAATTGTGCTGGTTTCAGGAGAAGGATCATTTGTTCTTTGCGACCCATCACTCGACCAAAGATTGGCTTACAGGTATGAAATTACGGTGCCCGAGAGAGCTCAACGCGCTGCAGCTTAAGAAAACACATGCAAACAGAAAAAAACCACAACAAATTAAAAAAAAAAAAACATCTTCATCAGTTTGACAACACAGGTGCTGCAAATCCTCGCAACGCAAACACAAATACGGAAACGCGCTGCAAATTCTCACAACACAACCAAACACAGAAACGCGCTGCAAACACACAAACACGCTGCAAATAGCACGGACCACAACGGAAATGTTTCAGGGGGACCTCAAAAAGTGACGAACCCAGCTGGGACCTGATTATTATTATTATTATTATTATTATTATTATTATTATTATTATTATTTATTATTCAGTTTCATCATCGAACAAAAAAAAAAAAAAAAAAACAAGGCAACATTGCACATTTCAAATTGCAAATTCAACTGCAAAAAAATAAATAAATCACAGCAGAAAGAGAAAACACAAAATAAACACAAACATAACATAACAAAAAAAAAAAAAATTCCAGGGCAGTTACATAAATTTCAAGGTAAATTTTAAGATTAGTGTTACAAAATGTAATATATAATGGTTTCTTCTACTTTTGACTTGTGAATATAAAACTTTGCTAAGATAATTAAGAGATTTATAATATAAACCTGTTTATCAGAAAAAGAGGGGTTTTAAAAAACAAAGTAAAATATCATGAAAATCTAAATTAAGGGGTTTGCTTAATTTATTTGTTATGTCTATTTTAAAGTCAGTCCAAAATTAAAAAATAGCATAAGGGCAATAGAAAAATAAATGTTCAATATCTGGACTTGATTGTTTGTTCAGTGGCTTTTGGTCAGAGAGGTGTTGTCTGTAAACTAAAAGGTGAGTTTTTTGTTTAACATCCTGATCATACGATTCATTGGTCTTTTGGATATTATTAGACTAATCTAATGAATTATACACTTAACTGTGAAACATTATTAACTTAATTGCAAATAAATATATAAATAAATAAATATATGCAAATAAATAAAACGTTCAAAGTTCACGAAAAAAAAATGCAATTAATGGTTAAAATCAGGTCAGAATTCAGGTCCCAGCTGGGTTCGTCACTTTTTGAGGTCCCCCTGAAACATTTCCGTTGTGGTCCGTGCTATTTGCAGCGCCTTTGTGTGTTTGGTTGTTGTGAGAATTTGCAGCACGTTTCCGTATTTGTGTTTGCGTTGCGAGGATTTGCAGCGCCTGTGTTGTCAAACTGATGAAGATGTTTTCTTAATTTGTTGTCGTTTTTTTTCTGTTTGCATGTGTTTTCTTAAGTTGCAGCGCATTGAGCTCTCTCGGCCACCGTATGAAATGCATCTTTTTGTTTGGCAGATGTTTAAACTTCTACACTGTAAAAAATATTTCGGAAAATTTACGGTAAAAAAAACAGCAGCTGTGGTTGCCCGAATTTTACCGTAAAAAATACAGTAGCAACATTTTGTTTTGCAGTTTTTCACTTAAATTTACAGGTAAATACTGTAATTTCATTAACTTATATAATGTTAATGTATCAACCTATTGAAGTACTGAAATATGTTTTGCACCTTTGTAATACACTGATAACCACCAAAAGCAGGTGGTGATGAGAAAGTCAAATGATGAACCAAAGCTCATCACAAACAGCTTTCAAATATTAACGTATAGAAGGTGCACAGTGTCATTCACACAAACACTAAACACCATCATGGTAACACACATGAAACTGAAATAATGCATAAACATTAATTTAACAACATTAGATGTAACATAGAACCCTAATGTACAAAACAGCTAAGAAAAAACTAATAAGAAAGGGTTATTTCAAAAAAAAAAAAAAAAAAAAAATGTAACACAGGGAATTCTGGGAATGTCAGTTTACGGTCAATTTCACTGTAAATTTTACGGGCTTTTATCGTTAGCCATTTAACAGGTTTTTACTGTAGCATTTTTACAGTATTTTTACTGTTAAATTCACGGTAATTTTTTACAGTGTAGACCAAATATTTCATGAATGTACTGCTGGTTGCTGTTACAAAGAGTTTTACCAAAAGATGGCTGTCACAGGAAAGCCCTACCCTAAATTCATGGATGGAAATCATAATATACATTTATAGAGCATATAACAGCATTTATCAACAGTTTGCTCTGTAATTGGAAAAACGGTCCAACTATGCAACTTCTCAGCTGATCTGAGATCATCTGAGCTCATCTGAGCTTATCTGTGTTGATCTGGTGGATGTTCAATTCTTCCATTCAGACAGTAGTGTAGTTTTCCTAACGTAGAGGTGATCAGGATGGTTGTAGCTTTATTTGCTTTATCTCATTCTTTTATTCTGATCATTTTCTAACATGTGTCTGTCTCCTACTAATTAAAGTTGTTTCGAAATGTGCAAGCCCGAAACTGTGCAAATTAATACCAAGAGCACAAAGTTTAACCCCATCTTCTACTGGTGCGATGTGTAGTAAGACACTTTTACAGCCTTTTCCCTTAGACATAAGTAGTAATATTGTTTTTATTATGTGAAAGTTTTTAATAAATGTAATACACTATAGTCAAAAGTAAGACTTTTATTTTTATTTTTAAAGAAGTGCAGTATGCAGTAAATTGCTCAATAAATTAAAACTGTTTCCTCTTTTTTCAGCACTGAAACATGCGTAACATCAGTGTGACATGTAAAGAGATTCAGACTGACCGTGGGTTTGAATACAGACTTCATGATTCACTGAATCAAACACTCAGTGGAGACTGTGAGCAGAGCTGGTATTTACAGGTGACAGTGTTTCTTTCCTAAAAAAAAAAACCACTCAGCATTATATACACACACACACGCTGACATAATATTTTATTCTCTTCTGTTTATTTTGGAGCAAGAATGACGTCTGATCGCATATCCTGATTCACATCAAACTGAATCTTCTGTAAGTGAATCTTCTGATGATTGTCAATGTGTTTTTCAGTGAGGAATGAAACTGCAGGTGAGTTTCAGCTGACAAACGTGTGTCTGATTCAGATCAGATCTATTTTCTGTCATTTTGGCTCATATTTGTGATCATTGTGTGTTTTAAAGATGTTCTGAATAAAGTGTCTCCAGATCTCCAGCACTCAGGTAAAATATCAAGAGCTTTAAACCTAAACTATAATATTAACTCATCATTCATACACATCAGCAGATTTGATATTTGACCACTTGTATAGATCAGTTCTGGTGGCTGTTTGCTCTCTTCATCATCATATTCTTGATGTGTTATATGCTGCGCAAAAGGATCTTCAGGTAAATCGTGAAGCTTCAATTGTGTCCGAAAGAGTTTATGTGCGTGTCAATAATGAACAAAATTTTTTTTTTTTTTTTTTAAAGATTTATTTTTTGGAGTTTTTATGCCTTTATTTAGATAGGACAGTGTAGTTGGACAGGAAGCGAAGTGGGAGAGAGAGAAGGGGGTGGGATCGGGAAAGGTCCACGAGCCGGGATTCAAACTCGGGACACCTGTAGCGTTATTGGCGCCAACAAATCTAAATTAAACTACAAGATTAAAGTCGTAATATTTTGAGAATAATGTCGAAATGTTTTGAGAATAAAGCTGAAATGTTTCAAGAATAAATTTGAAATTACAAGAATAAAGTCAAAAATACCAGAATGAAATCGTAGCAGTTAAAGTAGTCCATCATAAAAACGATGGACTGGGAGAAGCACTGGGAGAAGTTGCCAGACCAATGGAATTTATTTGAATATATGTGGGATTCTTAGCAGAAATCATACAATGTGTTATACGTGAAATAGTATTTCACATCTTCAAATGCATTCATTAGGCCTATTTGTTGAGTGCCAGCCACCCAATAATAGCAATAAGCTTTGTGCTTTTGGTACTTTTAATATAAAACAAAGTCTCAGCTTTCAAAATCTGGCAAAATATGAACAATGCGTTTTGCAATGATGTGTTTTTTGCGCTCTTTAATGTGGCGGGACAGATCGCTGTATTCGTGTGAATCAGTAGCCTTTTCGATTGCAATGAGACATTCGTTTCATTAAATTATACTGATTTCTTTGTGAAAATTCCATCACCTACTCCACAAAAACTTCTGTGGTGTCCAACCTTTCATTTCTCACATGTATTTAATTAAAAACAACAATAAAACATTCTAAAGGTTATATTGTTGTCTTGTCTGAGGTAAGTAAGTGACTATTCACAAGCTGTTTTTATTCAAGGTATAATGCAGTAAATTATTGGAAATAATATTTATGGTCTTCCATTAGGGCTGTGCCGATAAAAGATAGTATCGTGTATCGACGATAGTCAGAGATATCGGCTGTTGCTGGTGCCTTTGACGATACCAAGACAATTATTATTATCCGTAAAAAATAGATTAGGTGCCTAACTTTAGCAATGCAGTGTAGTTCAGAAACTTGCAGCGAGTTGGCTGGTATAAGCGGGAGGGGGTGTTTCGAGAGAAGCATGCAGTCTGTAATTGCGTGCAGCTGCTGATGCTCGCGAAAGCGTGCAATCGCTTTGCGCACTGTTTTTCCGGTTTTACTTTCACTTTCGAAATCGATCATGTTCAGCAAGGAGGGGAGAGGCTGGAAAAGGGGGGGCACAGTAACTAGTTTTGGGGGAAGCGGTCCCCCTTCCCGCCGCAGACGTGTGCAGTGTAAATAAGGGGTAAGAAATGTATTCATCATACAGTGATGGTAACTATTGTAACAACTTATGGTACCAGGAGTGTTTTTTTTTTTTTTTTTTTTTAAAGTGCATAAACTCGCGCTAGACTAGGCTGGGCTAGGCAGTGATTATGTTCTTTGATAATGTAAATGTTCTTTGCTCGTTTTCTGTAGCCGCTTTTTGAATAACTAAGGAATTACTATTACTATAATCACGTAATTACTATGAATTAATTCTTGTAATTTTGATTTTATTCTTAAAACATTTCGACTTTATTCTCATAATTTTGACTTTATTGTTGAAATATTTAGACTTCGTCAAAATATTTCGACTTTATTCTCATAATGTCGACTTTATTCTCAAAATATTACGACTTTAATCCCCTAATCTTATTTTTTTTATTATTTTATAAATTTACAAATGTGTACTAAAAGAGTTTTTAATTAACTTTTGAATGACCATTGATGTTTGCAAGGCCTTCCTTAAAACTAAGAACTTACTGGTGCAGATGACGTGCTTGTACAAAACACAACTTAAACTACGACATTCACGTAAAAAAATATTATTTTGTTTTCGTAATGTTGACTCTATTCTCAAAATATTACGAGTTGAATCTTGTATTATTACGACTTTATTTTTTGTATTTTATACAAAAAATAAAACTTTATTTTTTGTTTTATTTTTCTCTGATGTTTACACCTGTTACAGTATAAATAAAAAATTCAGGTTTAAATCTGTAAATATTTTGATGTTTATGAAATTTGCTCATTTTGGGGTCTTGTTGAAAACACAGCTGCCCTTTTATTTTGTGATTGCAGTATAACTAAATAATACTAAATAATAATAAATAATAATAAATTTTGGTTTTTATATTTTAACCCTACTAACATAACCCACAGTTTTAGCCTAAAAAATGTTGTTTTTATTACAAAAATGATTTGTCTTTTGAATATGTTGTTAATTGCTTTATTTTATGTTGGAAAATTTTCATCCACAAGCAAAACTGGCTTAAATGTCCTTTATTTTCCTCTTTTTCTTGTTGAATTTAGCTTTCTTTTTTCATCCCTCAGGCATATAAATAACAAAAACAACAACAAATGAAACTTTCTATGCATTTTGATTATATGAATCTTACGATTATCCAAATTTTTAACCTTTTTTGTGTGTATATAATCTCATACTATGATGTACGCAAACCCATTATTATTATTTTTTTAATGATTGTTCATTGTTGAAGATACAACTTTCTTTCACCGATCTTGAATGCAATTATAAATTGTGCAAAAAATAAAAATAAAAATTTACATTTCATGTCAGCATTCCATTTCTTGCCAAATTTCATTACATATGTTTACAGTACATGCTAATTTTTGTTATAGCTTTGTTACTTTTGTGGTGTAGTGACATTTCTGTAATTACATTTCTGTAATTTCTACAGTTATTAACTGTATCACCCAGTATAATACTGCAAATTCCCTTTGCAGTAAATAACTGTAATAACCAGGGGCGTCGCTAGGGCTCGAGCCGAATGTTACACAATATTTATTCCATCTTTTAAATTTTAATAGTAGGCTACATCTCCTTTATTTGCCAAAAATAAAATGTAATTTTCATTCATTAAAAGAAAAAATATATATTATTTTATGCCTTTTAATTGATAACCAGAAAAATTTAAATATACAACACAGAATTTCAAAAGGCTGTTGTAGAAATAAATAAAAGTTGTTTTATGCATTCAAATAAATAGACATGCTAAAACAAATTTGGTAACGACAAAACATAAGGTAAGAAAAAATAAAACATTTCATAGGCCCTAAACATAACTTTTGATAAATTGACGTTACATTGTACAAGATCTATTGTTTTAATTAATTAGACTTTTTTTTTTTTTTATTAATAAAATTAAATTTATCATAAAAAAATGAGTCCAGAAAAAATTAAAACAGAAAAAAAAAACAGAATTTGGAAAAAATAAAATGGAATTTGGTAAAAAAATAAATTAATTCATTCATTCATTAATTAAAATAAATAAATAAATAAAAAAATGGGGCCCTTTTTTGCGTGCAAATATATATTTGTTATTTAAATACAAGTTCAGATTTATTATTTTATTAGTGTAATTTTTTTGTAATTTTTGTAAAGTTAGAATTTTGTTATAATACTTTGAAATGTTTGCTATTTGCAGTGATTACTATTTACTATTTTTCATAGTGTAACAACGTTGTTTTGTGCCACTGCTTTGGCAAAGTATCTGTCAAATGTACTAAAATTGAAAGCATGACCAATGTTTTCAGAGTATCTAGAAGGATCCAGGTTCACCCACCTGTGTCTAGCAAAATCTTTTGAGTTGAGTATGATGTGAGCTCTCATCCACCACTACTAGCCCCTGATGTTTTGGCACCAGCCCCGAATGTTTTCAAATCCTAGAAACACTCCTGGTAATAACCATTGCATTATGGGAATTTTCTGTGACGTCAGACCCCAAATACAGAGACTACTGTATTTTTCAAAATTGCTGTATACTACTGTATATGCTGTAACGGTCTCATTGGCCGCGTTCTATTGAGGTCGTTTAATTTTCCTCATTTATTATATTTGGATTTACAAGATTTGCCCTACACCGTGTTCTACAACGCCGCAACAGCTTGAGACGGACTACACCGGATGTGTTGCATCGCTTGTAGTGACTGGAAAATCCGTTTGTCCTTCATGTCAGACACATCGTGAGCGCTTTAAGTACATCTGTAAGTCTGAAATATACCGGGGCATTACTTTACTGTAAGCATCCACTGTAGATTGTATACTTAATGAGTTCTATATTGTCTTCTTTTGTCGAGTCGCGCTGCTCCGCCCCACTTCTGTCCGAGGAAGACGCGGAAGCAGCGGGCAGCGTCGCGGCGTTTGCCCGGGGATGAACCCGCGAGAGCGGAAGAGTTCCGGAGAACATCCGCGCTGTGTGTCGATGCAATTTACGAGAGATTAAGACCAGCAAGTAATGTAAAAAATACATATACGTTTGTCTGAGTGTTTGTCAGATTTTTGCACACCAGTTTAACCTAGTAATATTTACCCGTCAACATGGCGGTTACAAACTTTACTATAGTAAACTGCGCTGTCGTTTCAAACGGTTTTTGTCAGCTTATTAAATTACTGAATTAAAATAATTTTCAACAAGCAACGCTTATATCTTATATTAATATTAGGTAAACTAATGACATTTTGTTCAGGTGTTAGTATGTTGGCCAGTAGCCAGTTGAGAAAAAAAAATCGTATGTTAGCTATTAAAGAAGAGGCTAACTGTTAGCTGCCTTTCTAGTTTTAGAATTAGTTTGTTATAATTATTAATGGAATTTAAGATTTACTGCATTTTGTTGTGTTTGTGTTTTAAAGGCAACTGCAATGAAGCATCAAGAAAGACATGAGCATGCCAACCACACTGAGACTGATAGTTCATGGTAAGAGAACAACTATGGTTTTGAGATGTTTGTGTATTCTGTGTGGGGTTTGCCTTTTAAAAGTGTGCCATTCTACTTGTTTTTCAGAGAAGACATTTCTGTCACTAACAAAGTGGATGGTGAGCAAAGGTGGTGGCCACATTTTGGAGCAGCACCTGGGTTTTGCAGATGACTATGTATTCTTTGGCTGCATGTCTTTTTCTCCATTATGTTTCTGTTGCCTATAGATTCTTTGTGAGGATACAACATAATGCACTGCAAAACATCCTAAGACAGGGGAAATGGTGAAGATGCAGTTTTTTCAACTTCACTGAGCAGTTTAAGACTGTATTTTTAAGTGTTATACATGCATTGTTTTAAATAAAGTATTTGATATTTTGTGATTATTGTCTTGTTTTAATTGAATGTCAGTAGTACCTATGTAGAGTAAAAATAAAATAAATTTAAATGAATTATATATAAAGTTATAAAATCTACTGAAATCTATATTAAAATGAATGAATTACAGTAGTATACTGTAGCAACAGCTACAGTTTGCAACTGTAAATGAAATACTACTGTAAATTCTAATTACAGTAACTTACTGGCAACAGTGTTGTAAAAACCCTTTGAAATGTCTAACAGTGTAGTTAGAGTGCAACAAATGCGATACAAGGAACCGTGTTTTGGTTTCTAATACTCACGTTTGAAAAATCCCTCATCGCGGTTCTCCACCCTGTTCAATGATGCATTTATCCTCTCTGGTGGCCTCCTGGGATACAAAAAAAACATCCATCGATGAACACTCTGGAATCTGGGCTGAAGCAGGAGGATATGCAGGGATTTCTCGCCTACTCATTTATGAATACTGAGGTTTCGAATGTATTTCTTTCTTCACGTACTGTTTTCTCCCACTAAATAAGTAGGCATATTCGAACGCAACTTGAGTAAACACAAAGCAAAATCTTGCGATAATTACTGCATCAGCAAGGTAATTCTCGCCTACTCGATTAAGAATACTGAGGATTCAAACATGCTTATTCGGTCACCTACTGCTTTTTGCCTATTATGTATCTTATTCTTACAACAGCTGGTTAGAATTTAAACTTCTCATCAAGATTGGCTGTTTTTAATGGGTAAAAGTTTTTTAACTTCAACACCTGGGGAATCACATGTTGTTAAAGCTAAAACTGCCTTGAACTGCGCACAGCCTGTAGTTAAAAAAGGGCGGCAACTCTGAGATGTAAAGTGACTGATGCAGAGATGCTTTTTTCCGCTGAACAGATATTTTAGTAGATTAGTAGGTAGCTAGAGCACTTCTGCTGATTTATATAGATACTGAGTTTCCTTTGCGTTTTTTTTTCTCATGTTGGTATGGGCAGTGAGGTTTTTATTATTTTTTTTTTTTTTAAAAAAAGGAGCAACTTGCGCTTAGTTCCATTCACATATAACACGATTTCAAGTCAAGAATCCATTAAAGAGCAAAAACTCAACTTGAAATTCGTTAGGAGGAAGGTCCTGCGTGACCTAAATATTTGTTCATTTTAACATGCACTGAGCACTTTTTTGCACTTTATGAGAATAAAAGAAGATTGCTAGTATCTCGGCATGTAACCCTTTTCAATTGGATACACAACAAACAAATTTCAAGATCACTTATATCAATGTTATAGATATCGTCCAGCTGAAAAACATATAGTTTTTGTCAGTGTTTAAAAACATCCAGTTATGCAGAATTTAAGATGGTAAATATTTAGTTGATGAGTTGTCAATACGATATACTATAATACAATATGTAGAATATGATTTTACTGCACAATTCAACATATTAACATGAAATGATAACTGCAAATCTGTGTTTCGCTGCCTGGAGACCAGTTGTTTCTTTGAATTACAACGATTAATTTCCTTCACTTTTTAGTTCAGCAGTCTGTAAAAGTATACCTCAGGTTTCTTGTCAAATCTATTTGCACAGTCAACCGCAAAGCTCGTTCTGTTTTTAGAGGTGTTTTGTGTGTTCTGTCGCAGCATTCATGTTGAAACCAATAGGCTCGTTTGAGATGCGTCTCTTCTCGCCTAAAATGTAGGCGAGAGGCGGCTGCAGTGAGGGGAGGAGTGAAAAAAGTGCAGTCAAGACGGACAGTTCTGACCTCCGGAAGTAGAACAGATGCCTACGAGATCAAAGGTGGATATCGCG
This sequence comes from Cirrhinus mrigala, assembly GCA_036247105.1. Taxonomy (NCBI): domain Eukaryota; kingdom Metazoa; phylum Chordata; class Actinopteri; order Cypriniformes; family Cyprinidae; genus Cirrhinus; species Cirrhinus mrigala. The sequence goes on from CM070028.1 coordinate 14,266,621, forward strand.
TTATCACACTTACGTGCTGTGTTGCTGATAAACAAGATATAATTTCAGCTCTGTTGTTTTTATGTGAAAATAAATATGATGAACAAGACACTCAAAGTGCTTGCTATTTAATACCATACGAAAGGCGTATTTATCATCCATTTTTACTTTAATACAAACGTGTATTTTAGATTTTTATAGAAATATGACAACAATCACATATCTCACGCAGAGATCGCACTGGCATAGTGTTTGGGAATATTCATGCATAATTTAAACACATAACCACATGATATTAAAAAAATAAAACATTTTAGAAAAGAACGGCAACATCACGGTTGTCTGAACCAATGAGCTTTAAGCTGTGTCGTCATCCAGGCGTTTCCCATCGTGCTTTTGGTCAGCGCAGTCGCTGGAGAGCTACTGCGCCCGACTGCGCAATTCGACACAGCCGCCTCACCGTCGCGAGAGTTTTTTGGTACACGTCAGCATGACATCAGAGCAAGGCGGACGTAACTCGGACACATTTCTAACCGGCATGCATCTTGCGGTGATCACCGGTGATCGATTCTGCGCAGAATTTGTTAATCTCAAACGAGCCTAATGCTGCCACTCAGTGTGAAGAGCCGCAACCACTCCAGCTGACGGTGACGTCACATGCATAATATGCAACAACAACAACAACAACAACAAAAACAATATGCAAATACACATTTTATATTATATTAAACAATATATGCTTCATTTATATTTAAATATACTTATTTTTCATGTTCATGTTAAATATCCTTTTCAAACATTTTATTTAACTAATAAAATATTGTCTCTTATCCATATGCCAGTTGTTAAATAGATTGTTGTAGTTGTACGTCTTATAGGGATAGGTCACGCAAAAATGAAAATTCTGTCATTAATTGCTCACCCTCATGTCATTCTGAACCGATAAGACCATGCGTTGTGACACTTTCATGAATGGCATCGGGGAAGAGAAGAATTGTTGAATAAAGTTGTTATTTTTGTAACTGTGCACAAAAAGTATTCTCATAGCTTCATAAAATTACGCTGAGTAATTAATGACAGAATTGTCATTTTTGTGTGAACTATCCCTTTAAGTTTTACTTAGGGCTGTTGCTTAATTTACATTTTAACTGTAGGGTACAACAGGGCTAATGGCACCCTGGAGTAAAAGGCGCCTTTGATATTATTTTCCTCTACACCACTATATGGCACAAAAATGTGGCACTTTTTCAAAACATTCACTTTTCAAGATGCACGTGCAAATTTGACTGATCCTTGACGCGATCACGGGCAGCAGCGCAAAGCTGGTGCTTACTTGATCTAATATTTTATGTGTTTTAAAATGTTGTGGATTTAAGTAGCAAATGAGAATCCCTAAAATGAATGCATATATTTTGAGACAAATGTCTCCTTAATGATTTTCAGTTTTGTTTAAGATAATTAAAGCAACAGTTTTTAAATAACGAAATAATATGTAAAACTACGGTATTTGGGGTAAAAAGCGCCCCTGCTGTTGGGACTGAACAGCACATTTTTTCTTAAGGTGTGCCTTTAGCCCTATGTACCCTATAGTTTATTATACTTGATAGTTGGTCAAGAACATAATCTTTACAGTACACTACAGTAATTAATGAATTTTATAGTATATAATAAAACGATTACTTTCTGTCCTTGATTCTGATTAGTTGAGTCACATTCACAGCCTTGTAAATGACCTTATAAACACATCTTGACCTTATTAAATCAGTAGTATTTCTATGCCACTGTGTATGTGTGTTACAGCTGTTCCATGTGTTATGTCTTTCAAAACTACAAAAAAACAAACAAAAAAAATCACTTAATTTTTCATTGAGGGGGTTTGATGCTTTTTGTACAAATAAGACTAATGTATTTAAGTTGTCGATCACTAGCAAAGCTTAACGGCTATCATAAGACAATGTGCTAAATCATGTTAGCAACATGCTAATTCATGTTAGCAATGTTCTAATAATGCTAGCAACATACTAAATTATGTTAGCAACATGTTAAACGTTCTAGAAGTCTTGTTAGCAACAATGCTGGAACATGTGTTAGCAACAATGCTAGAGCATGTTAATAACAATTTATTTAAAAACAACACAGGTAGAAACCAACACTTTGGTGTGCATCGCCGCTTATTCACATGACACTGCAGTAGCTATATTTAGTTACCAACCAGTTCCCTCTCAAAACACAGCCTTTTGTTTCAGTTGTTTGTAAGTGAATATTTACTTCAGCACTGTTTGTTCTCTGAGTTTTGCATTCGTGAGTATATTAAAAAAAAATATTATATTATATAAATATTAATATAAAATGCGGCACGTTTATCTGCCTATCAGTTTTCTGCTTATTCTTTTCTTAAACCTTTTTCTACTCTCTTTCCTTCCCATCTATACTCTCCACTTCTCCTTTGTGTTTCTTGTAAATCACCATTGACACTATTCTCATATAACCAGTTGAAGAAAGATTGTACTCACAGTTTGTACTTTGCCCCTGTTTCAGTTCATAAAGCATATCTATCATATGGCTAAATATATAATGTAGGTTGGGTCAGTAGCAATTTGGGTCAGGTCCTCATGCTTCAGTGAGCCTTCAAGACATCACTGAATTCAAAGATAAACTGCCTTTAACTGACAGTTGAATGTTTACTGTTGTCCTTTTGCATTATTCACTCACTATTTTCATATTTAATACTGTAAAGCTGCTTTGCCACAATCTGTATTGTAAAAAGCACTAAATAAATAAAGGTGACTTGACTTGACTTTAAATTACTTTTTCCCTACTTTTGAGTCTACACACAATACACCATAATGGCAAAGCACAAAACAGGTTTGTAACAATTTTCCACATTTCTTAGAAATAAAAAACTGAAATGATTAAATTGCAGCTTAGAGGCATTTATAAATTACTTATAGATGTTACTACACTTCGACTGAAGTTAACCTGCAGCTAATTCATTTGAATGGGTATGATCTGGAAAAGCACACACCTCTCAATAAAAGGTCTATCAGCTGAAATTGCATATCAGAGAAAACCAAGCCTTAAGGTCAAAAGAACTGCCTGTAGAGCTCAGAAACAGGATTGCATCAAACCACAGATCTGGGGAAGAGTTCAGAAAAAATTCTGCTGCATTGAAGGTTCACAGAAGCGTGTAACCTCCATTATCCATAATGGAAGAAGTTTGAAACACCTACACTCTTAAAAATAAAGGTGCTTTAAAAGGTTCTTCAAGTGATGCCATAGAAGAACTATTTTTGGTTCCACAAAAAAATATTCAGTCAAAGGTTCTTTAAAGAACCATCTCTTTCTTATCTTTTTATAATCTGAAGAACCTCTTAAGCTTTCAGATGTTTAAGGTTCTTTATGGAACCATTTAGACAAAAAAGGTTCTTCTATTGCATCGTGAAGGACCTTTATTTTTAAGAGTGTAGGACTCCTCCTAGAGCTGGCCTCCTGGCCAAACTGAGCAATTGATGGAGACAGGCTTTGGTTAGACTGGTGACCACTTTAAAGCTTCATCATTATATATGCAGATGGGAGAAACCTACAGAAGGACAAACATCACTGCAACACTCCGCTGATCTGGGCTTTATGGTGGTGTGGCCAAACTCATTCCTCTCCTCAGTGAAGACACATGAAAACACACTTTGCAACAAACCACCTAAAGAACTCTCAGATTGTGAGAAAGAAGATTCTCTGGTCTGATGAACCTCAATTCTGAACATCATGTTTGAAGGAAACCAAGCACTGCTCATCACCCGTAGAGTAGCATCCCAAAAGTAAAGCGTACTGGTAACAGCCTCATGCAGCAGCAGGGACTGAGGGACTCGTCAGAGTAGAAAGAAAGCTCAACACAGCAAAAAATAGAGATAGCTTTTGTGAAAACCCAGTCTAGAGCAATCAGATCCTCAGACTGGGCAGAAAGTTCACCTTCCAACAGGACAATGACCCTAAGCACACAGCAAGAGTGGCTCATAGGCAACTCTCTGTGAATATCCTTGAGTGGCCCAGCTATATCCAATCAAACATTTCTGAAGAAATCATAAAATGTCTGCCAGCCTTCATCCTTCACAGTTTCACTGCTGGAACCCTGATAGCACACGTACATCTCGGAGACGTCTATTTGACGTCTGCATTTACATCTGCAAGACGTATTTTTTACGCAGTTTGCTCATCTGCAATACGTCTATTGGACGTTTCCTATCAGATGTCAAATAGACATCTATTAGATGTCTTTAAGATTTTTATGATTTAGAATGTATGTAAAACTGACATCTTACAGACGTCTGTCAGACGTTTGTACACAGCAGATGCTTTCCAGATCAAGAGATCTTTAACAGGCATCTTATCAGGTAATCAGGTAAACACAGGTGCATGGGAATAATCAAACTGAACGAGGACAGGAACAAGACCAAATAAGGCAAAACAGGAAATGAAACAGTGGCAACACAAGACCAAACAGGTCCATAGTCCTGACACATCCAACCTGACAGACCTTGACAGGTGAAGAGGTGAGGAGAAGAATGGCAGATAATTGCCAAACACAGATGTGCAATGCTTGTCGCATCATAACCAAAAATGCACTATGTGTGTGTGTGTGTGTTTGTTTGTTTATATTTATATACAACTCTTCTTTTATCAAAGGAAAAAATGAATCCTCATCATTAAATAATTAAATTACCAAGTATTTTGGAATAACCATATTATTTATTATAAGTGATGCAGAAAAAAAACCCTTCATGAATGTGTGTCAAAGTTAATTAGTCAAGTAATAATAATATTAATAATAATAATAATAATACAGTAGATCTACTGTTTATTTTTATTATTCAAATATGTAAACGTATCTGAAAACATACAATAGATAAACTCATTCTACTATTGTCTAAAATGTCATTGACCCATTTTATTTCATATGAACAAAGTACTAGAAGTGTCCTGTATTCTGCAGGTATCAATTTCGATATTGTATCTTGATATCTGTTCCTTGTGTGCTGGTTTATCTGTTCAGTTTTGTCCCTTCGCTTTTAGCCAGAAGTTTATTACCTTTTCTGGTGACCCTGCAATTGCTGTAATGAGCTTGGAAAGGACGTGACTTTCAGGATTATTCATATAGGTCTGAAACTGAGAAGGATCTGGAGGGCCAGAGGGATTTACGCCCAACCGTTTCAGACAAATGCCCACATACGCGTCCTCTATGTTAAAGGGCTTAATCTTATCAGAAGCCTCAACTATTTTGGAGGGAAGATCATTGGAGAAAATATATCCCATCCCAAGCACATACGTAGGGTATCTCGATTCAGGGTACAGCTCCTCTGAGACGTACCATTTTGAGTTTTTGTCTCTGATGACGGGCTGGTTCCACATCAAATATCCCGTGATGTAGTTCTCTCTGGGTGTGTTGGGAGCCAATAGGAGGCTCATTAAATTCTTCATGTTTATGTACATGTCAGAATCAACCTTCATAGCATAAGATGTTTGAGGGCAACGAGTGGCCAACCAGTCCAAGATCACCATTGTCTTTATGGTCAGGTTGAAGTATGAGTCCACAAAGTTGCTCTGTAGTAAATCTCTGTGTTGTCGACTCTCTTCCTCCAGCTGCTGTTGAGCTTCTGGTTCTCCACTTAAACCCAGCATAAACAGAGTCAGCACTGTTTTTCCCTGGACTGAGCTCTCATTCCCCCATGTGCCCCGGATGGCGCTACGAGCATCTACCTGATGGGGGGCCACAGGAACCATAAAGACCAGGAACGGATTCTGTTTACATTTATCAGGTTCATCCAGAATGAAATGATAGTTCCTTGGATGAGCCACATATCTGTGAATTGAAATGCGCTGTGCCGTTGTGGAAGTTGTTTGAATAGTTTGTTGTTCAGTTGAAAAACTAACTTTTTTTTTGCCCCCAGACACCACATTATATAATTTAGTTTTATTTACAATGTTCAACCAGGTGAGAGACTGCTTGAGAGATAAATTGTAAAAGTAAGCATAAATAGACAATAATAATGTTAATGTGACCACCGCAACAAATCCTGGTTTAACGCAACCCATAGAAATTCTCATTTGAGCTGAACAGCACCTGGTGAAAAAAGAGAAACAGAAAGGTTAAAAGACTACCTAATCTGACTTGAACTTATTTTTACCTTAATGAGATTATATATCAGGGGCGTTGCCTCCAAGAGAAAAAAAAAATCATAGTACAAATATAACTAATATTACCAAATATAACATTAAAAAGTGTATAATTCACTTGTTTTTCTAAAAAAAAAACATTGACCAACAGTGACACCAGTGGGTAAAGTTATAGCGGGAGTCAATGTCTCTCACCTCCCCTGAGCCCATTGAGTTTTACCAGACTCCCTAAAGCAGGGGTCACCAAACTTGTTCCTGGAGGGGCGGTGTCCTGCAGAGTTTACCTCCAACTTTCCTTAACACACCTGCCTGGAAGTTTCAAGTATACCTAATAAGACCTTGATTAGCTGGTTCAGGTGTGTTTGATTAGGGTTGGAGCTAAACTCTGCAGGGACACCGGCCCTCCAGGACCGGATCTGGTGACCCCTGCCCTAAAGCTTCCGGTGGGTTTGCTGGGGGGTAATTGAGAACGAATGGGGGAAAGTCACGTGAGAGTAGGCAATGCCTCCATCGCGATATGATTGGATAAGACTGGTTATGATCGGCTGTGATTGGTTCACGTGATAAATCCCGCCTCTTGTGTTTGTGTGTGTTCCGCACTGGCGAATTAGTCTGAATAAACAATATAATGGTGTTAATGGGAAGACTAATTTTAAAAAGTAAGTTAACAACTCACACATAAATATAACCAATTTGTTGCATCAAAATAAGACTTAAAATAGTATGAAAACAAGAGTTTTTAGTGAGTAATCAGCTTTCAATGGTCATCTTTTGGACAACTGTCAAATCAACAGTCTTCCCCATGATTGCGTTGCCTACAGAACTAGACTGAGAGACCATTTAAAGGCCTTTGCAGGTGTTTTGAGTTAATTAGCTGATTAGAGTGTGGCACCAGGTGTCTTCAATACTGAACCTTTTCACAATATTCTAATTTTCTGAGATACTGAATTTGGGGTTTTCATTAGTTGTCCGTTATAATCATCAAAATTAAAAGAAATAAACAGTTGAAATATATCAGTCTGTGTGGAATGAATGTATGCGTTATACAAGTTTCACTTCTTGAATGGAATTAGTGAAATGAATCATCTTTTTGAAGATATTCTAATTATATGACCAGCACCTGTATATAAGCACATAAAATTAAACTAGAAATAGTAAAATACATGTTATAAAGACAACAGACAATTAGGTGTAGGTCTTGAGTTATTATTTTGGAGATATTAGGGGAAAAAAAAGGTACAAAAGCTTTCACTGGGGTGGTACCTTTCCAGATAGCATGCGTACATCTGCAAGATGTCTGTTAAAGTTCACTTGATCTGGAAAGCACCTGCTGTGTACAAACATCTGACAGATGTCTGCAAGATGTCAGTTTTACGTACATTCTAAATCATAAACATCTTAAAGACATCTAATATACATCTGTTTGACATCTGATAGGAGACGTCCTATAGATGTATTGCAGATGTAAATGCAGACGTCAAATAGACATCTCCGAGATGTACGCGTGCTATCAGGGTTTTCAAGAGGTACTCTTTTGTACCTTATTTACCCCTAAGGAGTGTATTTTATATTGTTTACTTTATATTGTTATTTTAAACATATGTATTATTATGTAAATTGTAAATATTAGTACCTTCCATAAACGTACCACCCCAATGAAGTATTTTGTATCTTTTATTTTTGTGTTAGTGTAGCAGAATGCTGGGTTCAGCCTGTTAAGTCATTTTATTGGCTTATTTTTCTTAAGAATTTTTACCCAGGTGCTGAGTGTTTTTTTCTTGTAGCTCACCTGCTGGGTCATTTTTACTGTCAATACGAATGATGAGCCCCCTCACATACAGTAGGCTACCTACCGAGCGCTGGGGTAAGTATGCCAGTGTTGGGTAAATTGTGACAAACAGATAAATAAATTTGTCAGCGGTCATTCTGTGTGTTCTGTCCTGAGAGAAAACTTCCTGGGTGGAACTTCCTGAATGAAATTAAGGTTCGTATTACACTGTATCCCTATCAAATCATTGTAGTCTCTCACTTTTTTTTGTTTACATGTACGTCGCAGCTGACGTCTTCTTGGAACGCTACACAAACACAGCAATCTCCACAATCTCCCCGCTCGCACGCGGATTTCCTTTGCTCTAGAACGCGCAGGCTGCTCTCGCTCAGAGAGTGCGTGCACTCAAAACGTGTCACTCCTCTCTCGGAAATCTCTCCGTGCCCATGCGCTAGAAATAAATTCTTTTCGCACCTGCATTAAATGTTGTCAAAAGTTATCAACCAATCAGATTTTTCTACGACTGACAGATAAAAATACTAGATGAAATCTTATTGGCTATTGGGAAATGAACATGGAATTCTTTCGACAATCAAAGATGGATCTGTAATTTTTTTTACAATTTAATAATATCTAGTCATATTAATCAAATATATATTAGAAATAACTAGGAATCGGGTGCTTGGATGATTTGTAAATAACCTAGTTTGTTTGGTCAAACCCCTCTGAATGATTTATTGAAACAAACAAATAAAAAAGTATGATTCAAGTTCATGTGGTCATATGTGTACTTGGGTTAAATACTTGGATGTGGAGACCAAATTTTTTTGGATGAATTTCTTATATTTGTCATAACATTACTACATAATACTCTATAGATTTAATGCATTTGCTGCAGACTGCAAAAAATGCAATTAACTGAAACTGTCATATAACTGTATATTCAATGTTTTAGAGAAGAGCGTTGTGGGTTTTCATGAAAAAAAAAAAAAAAAAAAACTAACTAAAATCAGAACAAAACAAACACTGGATTAAAAAGAAACTCCCAATAAACGTCCAAGTGATTCTATCAGGGCGTTTATTGTGTTATGGTGATATCTTTCATCATTTACCTCTATTTTGCATTAGCTGTTGATTTGATAGGAATTGTTACTTATTGTTATACTGTTAGAAATCACTGTAGATTTAGCAGCACAGTACTGTAAAAACCTACAGTACAATACCACATTTATACATCACAACAAAATACTGTAATATATATTGCATTCTGGGTAATTTTGACTAGGCGGGAATATTCTACAGTATATTTTAGTGTTGCTGTAACCTTGCTGTAGCCTGACTGTAATACGCAAGGCAATAATACAGGACTGCTGTAAATAGCGCCCCAGCTGTCGTCACACAGACAAAACACAACTGCTGCTGGCCGGAGAAAAGCAGAACGGCGAATTGCTGCAAGTTCGGTAAGTTCATGTGGTTAACATGTTTTTATTATATAGTGTACGTGGTTTTTAGTGTGGAATGAAACCGCAAATTAGTTTAGCCGCGAACGTTATAATCTACTCCTTCAAAGCCGTAGTCCAAACTCCGTGAGTTTCACCCGCTGAGCTCTGCACATCTAGTGAATTAGCTAATGGTTTATTTCGACCAAAACTAGAGTCGATCCATGTTGAAACTGTGGAAAGACAAACCGAGACCGTTTTGGTGAGTTTTATTTTGTTTCTGTCGAGTTTGAACGAAGCTTGCTTTATTATGGTATGCGAGGTAAAATGACCATGTTTGTAAATGAAGTCTGCTAGGTCTGAGGAGCAGTTTGAGTTTAAACAAAAGGGATATATATTATGATAAAAACAATTGTCTATCTCTCAAAGGATCCCTTTTAAAATGTTGTCCGATTCGAGCTTGTCAGTGACAAACATGAGCACTTTTTAATACACACATGTCCACTTGCCATGTAAATGGGTGGTTTGGGGTCAGAGATATTGGTAACTTTACAGGTTATTTACTAACATTATTTAGGCGGGAAACCAGTTCTGTAGCATGGGGATTGATAAAAAAAATATGATAATAAAAATATGATTAGTGGACAATTACTTTTATCAGTTACTAATGATCTATTAGTCAAAAAAGACAAGTAAAATGCATCCCAAAATCTTCAGCAATGTCAAATATAATATGTTTGTTTTTTTAATAACTGATGTAGTGTTGCAGTGTATGAAAAACACATGGTCCACAAGTAGGCTAACACATTATTTAATCAAATTTATTTGATTTCTTGCAGCTCTACAGTGTGGTCCAATTATCTTTGCACCATGGTAAGGGCAATGCTGTCAGAAGGCAGTTTTTTGTAAGTATTATTTAAATTAATTTTTATTTACAGTCAAAGTCAAAAGTTTACATACACCTTGCAGAATCTGCAAAACATTAATTATTTTACCAAAATAAGAGGGCTTATCTTACAAAATGCATGTTATTTTATTTAGTACTGACCTGAATAATATATTTAAAATAAAAGATGTGTACATGAAGTCCACAAGAGAATTTTTTTTTTGTTTGTTTGTTTTGTTTTGTTTTGTTTTGTTTGTTTGCTTAGTGATAGTTGTTCATGAGTCCCTTGTTTGCAGAGATGGCAAATGTACACACGTCCTTCACTCAAGCAGAGGTACATATACTCATGTTTAAAAATTCTCTGATAAAAGCAGAAGTACTGACTACACTTTTTTACTTTTTTACTCACATCATATTGATGCATACAAAATAACAAATTCTGAAACCATGAACAACCCTTTTTTTTTGTATGGCCATCATATTTAAATAAATGTTTAAAACCTTAGGCTGGGGCCGTGCAGAATAGGAAAAGGCTCTCTCTTGAACTACACCTTCACTTCCATTTTCCTTCTCAGTCTCTTCATTTTCCATGATATCTCTCTGCATCTCACTTTGTGTGTGTTTGCTTTTTTTTTTTTTTTTTTATAATTTTCTTGTACCTGTCACTGTCACCATTTACTGTTATGAGCAGAACTGTCTCCACCTTGTTGCAAAACAACCACCTCATTATATTCTATTTGCAGTAACAATTTTATTTAAGTTCAATTTAAAGTATCACATCATGACCAGGTGTTGTTGTTTTATCTTAAAATGGCTTAAATAGTATATATTTAAGAAAACATTATTTTCTAAATTGCCTAAATGTCAAAATTAGTACAATAATTATTACATCATGACAATATTTTTACAGGAAAATCCTAAAACTGAACGTGTTATTGCATTATCATGAGTCATATTTTTCTGCTACCAAAATGAACCATGGTTTATTACTGTAAAAGTATGGTAACCTTTTTTTTTTTGTTTTTTTGTTGTCAGATTGAATCTGTTTTAATGTAAATATAACCATAGTTTTACTACATGGTTAGTGTGACAAAACCATGGTTCATTTGTGGTTACCATGGTTTAACTACGATAACCATGGATTTTGGTTATAATTTTTGTAACATTTGTGTTGTTATCTGCCCTAGCTCCCTCTGAACGTGTAACAAAACGATGTTTATAACATTTGTTTGCTATATTACTACTATAACTTTATGGCAGATGATAATATTTACAGTACAGTATTTGTACTTCGTTACTTCCAATCTCTGCTTGTTTGTCCTGAATAGTTAAACTGCCCGCTGAAATCTTTCAGGTTCCACAAATTCTTTTTTTTCGTTTTGCAAAGGGTTCAAATATACAAATGCTGAATAACCAAAGAATTTGTGGGACCTGAAGGATTTTTCTGAAGAACAGCAGGCAGTTTAACTGTTCAGGACAAACAAGGGACTCATGAACAACTTTCACTAAACAAAAGAAAACAGCTGTGGATCATTCAGGTATCAACACAGTATTAAGAAGTGTATGTTAACTTTTGAACGGGGTCATTTTTATAAATTCAACTATTATTTTCTCTTGTGGAATATATGTAAACGTCTCTTTTGTGAAATATCTTATTCAGGTCAGTACTAAATAAACAGTAACATGCATTTTGTATGATAAGCCCTCTTATTTTGGTAAAATAATTAACATTTTGCAGATTCTGCAAGGTGTATGTAAACTTTTGAATTCAACTGTATTTATTCATTCATTTATTTATTTTTCATCTATACTACAACATTTTATTCACTATTTTCCCCATGCCATCTGTGAAGTTCATTTTTCTAGCTGCTGTTTCATGACTGTGTTTCAGTTTCACTGCGGATGGGGATAAATATATACTGCCAGATAGGAAGTGACCAGAAGATTAGGACATTTTTCTAGGTGCTGTGGAGAACAGGTTTTGTCTTTGTGTTTGTTTCATGACTGTGTTTCAGTTTCACTACTGATGGGGATAAATATATACTGCCAGATAGGGAGTGAGCAGAAGATTAGGACGGTGTGCACCCTGCATGTCAAAAGCATCATTCAGTCAAAAATTATGTTTAAATGGAGGACTTCACAGAGAGGGTCAGTGGCTTGTTTGTCACCACCCACATTCCCTTCATTTAGGGGTGATATTTATGAGGCACTTGTTGATGTTTTTGCTAATTTTAAGATAGTTTAATTTTTAGATAGTTTTAAGATAAATCAAGTTCTCTCTTAGGACATTGATTCCCAATCCAGCCCTCAAGATTCATGTGTTTTTTTCATGTATATTCTTGCACCCTTAAAATGCTTTCATGGCTGTAAATTGTTGATGCACTTTACTCTGGGTAGCAAACACCATACTAAAATGTTTTGAAACGTTTTAATTAAAATACTTTTGTAAATATGTTTGGATTGTCTTTTGATTTGTTATGTTATTCTGAATTATAGTAATATCACAATTTTACTAACTATGTATGTAATATTCCAACTACACAATACACAATAATAATTACACAATAGCAAATTACAGTAGAAACGAAATTACAAAGTACTGTAAAAATACAGTACAATACTGTTTTGTAGTTATACAGTACATTGTTCCACGTGCTGTAATGTTACATTTACATTACATTGCAGTATTACAGTATACACATTACAGTACATTGCTGTAAAACAAATTACAGTAACTTGCTGTCAACCTTGCTGCCAGTAACTTGTACTTGTACTGTAAAAATACTGAGAATTTATTGCAATTATCTTCATATATCTAACATGACGTAACAGTGATCTTTTATATGAAGTCTTTAGAGCCATAGGCTAAAATATGTTGCTTTTAGATAAATCGCTCAGAGGGGTGTGACCAACAAGTTGCACACAGGTTATTTATATGTAAACATCATCCAAGCACCCAGTTTCTAATGTACATTTGATTAACATTGCTAAATATTAATAAACTGGAAATAAATTAAAGATCCTTCTTTGATTGCACATACATAAAAGAGATAAAGTAGTAAAGCAAAGTACAAAGTTATTTGTAAAAATCAAGAAAAGTTTTTTTTTTTTTTTGTGCATAATAATAACTATTGACAACGTCTAATCCAGGTGCGAAAAGCATATCTAGCACAGAGAGATTTGCGAGTGCACAGGACACAGTTTGAGAGAAGGTAGAGACACGTTTTACGTGCGCGCGCTCTCTCTGGGCAAGAGCAGCGTGAATGTGAGAGCGCGCGTCCGGTTTTGTGCCAGAGCAAAGGAAATCCGCGCTACACAAACAAAGTAATCTCCACAATCTCCCAGCTCGAACTTGGATTTCCTTTGCTCTAGCACAAACCGGACGCGTGCTCTTAGATTCACGTTGCTCTCACCCAAAGAGAGTGCGCGCACTTAAAACGTGTCTCTCCCATTATATTAATTTACGTTCACGCAACAATAATGCGCTCTCGACATTTATCATTAAAATGAAGCCATAGGGTTCTACACTCAAAGCGAACGACGCGCCGGCGCCCCCACGGAAGTTCAACCTCCCGCCAAACGAATGCGTGACCAGGGCTGAAACACGACACAGCCTCGCTGTTGTATGTAACAGCTTTCCACTGAATGCTATAGGAACGCTACTGATCTAGTGCAACATTGTTCCAGCTGTGGTCGGGCTATGTAGCCTATTTGACGGGTTGAAACTTGAACAAGATGCCACGAGGTAAAGCTGTTTTTGATGTAGCTTTTCAAACATGAATATAAGATAAGTCATTAATTTAATGAACTGGAACAGCCTACCATAGTCTTCTTCCCACAAATTCCCATTGGCTGCTCTTGCTCTTGCTTCTGTCACATCCTAAAACCTTTACTGAATGTTTTTGAAGGTTTTCTGATTGACATTAAATAAAAAATGTTGTATATGGACTGTCCTTGTCCTATATAAAACAGATTTTAGAGTGCATTTTTTATTATTTAAAATGCAAAACCTTCAAGATTTTGACTGACCCAGCACGTGGTTTAATGTATAAAACGAAACAAACTGGATAAAATAAACCCAGGATGTGTTCTGTCCAATATTTACCCAGCGCTGGGTTGCCAAATAACCCAGAAATGTTTTTAGCCAAGCATTTTTTTTTTTAGAGTGTACCCTTGCGTTACTTTTTTGTCACCTAGATCATGCTTCCTTTTTTTACTAATAACAAAAATCCCACAAGTTATATTTTTGGTAACTGTAAGGGCTCTTTCACACCAAAAATTAAATTATTAAGCCTAAAGCCATGGTCATGCTAGACTTTGAGCATGCAAAGTTTCAATACAACACATAACATGTATAAAATGTAAAAACATACAATCTACTCCACTTAGCAGTATTACAGATGCCATGATGCATCATTCTTCAGTTAGTCAAACGGTTTCATGTGATACGAATTAGCAAATTACAGTTGAACTTTGGAATGCAGTGAAATGTGAAACAACCTTGCATGAGCTTGCGTTTCCACTTTCCCGCATTCGCATATGACAAATGGATGTCAACGGACAGAAAAATGGCTGAAAACGTGAGGTGTCAGTGAATAAATGGGAAGAAAGTAACTTGCTAATTTGGATATCACTCGGATATATCATGTAATTTAGTAAAAAGTAATGTTACTTTACTAATTACGTGAAAAAAAGTAATCTGATTACATAACTCGTTACTTGTAATGCATTGCACCAAATACTGCTCATAGACATAACCAGACCATGCTGAATTCATTGCAATACAGTGATGAGACACCTAAACATGTACTGATTTTGTTTAGACTCTGAATGACTTATTTTGATTAGGCAATATTGCTTAACTGTTATTGCTTAACTCCTATAACATAACCTTATTTTTCTAAGAAAACAGAAACTGCTTAAGAGGTAACATTCTTTTATCATATGCGTCTTTTTAATTTAATTTTTTAATTTTCAGAATCATTCATCATTCTACTATATAATCCTTCATCCCATTTTATTATACTACTTAATATTTTACTAATTTCCTTTCCTTGCTCTTGCTTCCTTGCTCTTATGATTGTGTGGTTTCAAAGGATATTTGTCTTTACGAGTAACAAATAAGACGGTTGTCTTCATTTCAAGGTTTTTAACATCACACAGCAATGTTGTGAAGACTGATAGAAGATTGTTAATACAATTTTAGGTATCAAACAATAGTTGCCGTTAACTGGTTTTGGGTACCAGATTTGGGTTTAACATAAACTTTAAGACTTAATGTAACATTTTTAAACAGTAAGATATTGACACAATCTACCACACAATAAATGGTTGCCTAAAAACAGCATATAAAAACACATCTCTTACTGTATGGATCATCCTATGAAAATCACAGTTTAAACAGCATAAAATAAAAGCAGGGCTGAACGTACCTCTTCCATATGCATTTGATTGCCATTACAGCGTGTTGGACTACTTATCTAAAGGAACCAATGAAAGATAAGGCAGCAGTTCTGCCCTGTCGTACCTAAGTTTCTTTGTTCTTTCTCATAATCATTTAACCGGGGTGGGGCTACAGCATACTGAGAATAGGAAGTGAAAGACTCACGGAAAATGTTCTAGTTGAGCTCTGTATACACATACAGTATCTTAAATATAAATTGGCAGCTGACAGTAAACTAAAAGACTATAATAAAATAAAATTAAATATGTCTAATCATGGCGGTACCCACCAGTGAAGTTTTCTGTGGAACCTGCAACTTTATTGCATGATATTGCACAATGCCAAGACACGTAGCCTTCTCATGAGCTGCTCTAAAAGCTTTAAAAAATGTCAAAATGCAAAGATGAAGTAGGCTGATGACTGAGTTAGATGTTGTAGGCAAACTTCCTGTCCACGCCACAGTTTCCTGCTCGAGCTTCAGTTGACATCCACGAAGTATAAAACAAGGTGTCAACAGTAGAATGTGTGTTTTTTTTTATTTTAACATATTTTAACATATGATCATGTTAAAAAAATGAAACCCTGAGAGTAGGGGTAGTCGATATGACCAAAATCTTACGTCACATTGTAAGCAATTTTATTTCACGGTAACAATTTCTATCAAGATATAGATATTTTTTACTTTGAATAAGGTCTTTATGATATCAAAATTTTTGATATCATAGAAATTTCGGAATTCTTGTCACCAGTGTCAATATCACAAAAAACAAGCCTAAATTAAAAAAAAAACAAAACTCAAGCTTACTAAAGACAAGTAAACAGTCAGTGATTAAATAAGAATATAAGAAACTAATTACAAGCAATAAGACAAAGAACTACAGCTATAAAGTACTCAGTACTCACTCACTATGTAAATGTCTTCTTATTAAAGTTGCAAATGTTTTTTTAGTTAAGACCAGTGATAGATTTTCTATTTTCTAGTTTGCATCACACCTCTGTATCCTGTGTTAAACACTGTTGTAATTAAAAAGAGGAGCAGAAACCAAACACACATTTATTCTCACAGGCTGATACACATGTAACTGAAACAAATAATAGATAAAATAAACTTCAAAAACATAATCTAGCACACATTAAATAATTGAAAAATTATTAAAGTCCATTTTCTCTCATATATCATGACAGAAAGGCTTTTTTTCTTCTGGGAGAGAAGAAAAGGAAGATGCACACACAAGAACCTCGCAGCTGCAAGCAAATGTATGTACATTATTCCTGCTTTTTAATTACATATTTAATGTCAGTGTATTTTTTGGGTTAGTTTTTATTTAAAGACAAAAAAATAATAATAAAAATGTTGTCTTTCACGATGCGCAGTCACACACTACGTGTACGTCAATGGTAGAGAGCTTTGTGGCGGATAACGTTACTCGTTTTAGATTGAGGAGAATTTTCTGTGCAAAACAAATATCTTTCTTTCTTTTTCTTTTTTTGTAGGAAGTTTCACCGTCAAAGTGTGAACATAAACAGGTCTCTGTCTTGCTTTTGACCACGTTGGTACCAGGTGAGTTTTTATGTTAACTTGTATGAAATTGTTGGCCAGGAATCCGGGTTTTAAAGGTTTAAAGCTGATTTAAAGATGGTCATTTCACTGTCGTTTTTAATCGCTATGAAATCGCTTGGTGCTTAAGTTACCTATTAACCCCATATAAGCGTGTAAATGTACAGTATGCATTAAATGCTAATGTTAGCATAAAACCCGCAATGTTCGTCTGCAAACACTGTGGCGTCTCTGTGGAGACATTATATGCATTTATTAATCATGCCAAAGCGGACCAAAACTAGGCGAACTCTGGTTGTTCGTGTACAGCGCCTGAATGCTCATGCACGTTCTTAAGCCTCTCTGCACTTTTCGCACATGTACTGCAAAACTAACAAACTGATCTGAACACCATCTGAATTCTAGATGCAGCGCGAAAGGCTGTACATTCGTGTCGACTAAATTCTTCAGCCTTTGTGAACCCTTAATGTTTGATTAACTTGAATGACAGACAGCAGGAATATTAGACTGCTGTCACTTTAGGCGCTACCCAGATTCAATATACTGTTACACATGTTTTTGTTTTGTTTTTTTTCAGCTGTTTGTTTTCATTAAAAAGACCTAAATTACTGTGTTTATGAGGAGACTTGCAAAGACGGCCGTTTTGACACGTGTGTGTCTGTATTGAACCGTTCAAGGCCTATAAAGCGGCAAAAATAATACTAGTGTGTACATATAGTGAAATGAGTCCTCATTCGTTGCTGATTGCATTTCAGTGACTTAAAATCACTTGTTTTTAAACCGCAATGCTTAAAAACGCGTACAAACGATACATTTCCGTGACCATGCAGCACAGCAATGTCACGCGAGCGTGTAACCGTGATAGACGATAGTCCAAAATCTCTACCGGTTGACAAATTTCTACCAGTTAATCTCGTCTGCCAGTATATCGCCCACACCTAGATGAGAGAAGTTTGAATTTAGATTATGTCTAGCATTTATGTATTAATTAACTGTTATGCATGCACCTTAAGGCTCTTCAGAACAAACAGACAACCCTGCTAAAAAAAAAACAACAACAGAAATTGTCACAGAATTTGTAATGGTTTTACTGGTTATAATGGGAATTTTATTGATTTTAATGGAAACTGTAATGGACGCTGTTGGTCTCTACTGGTAATTGGTCGCCTTCTATTGGTGGTTTGTTAAAACCACTAAATCCTAATGGAATATGTCTCAAAACGCATCACAGGAAGCTATTTTTTTTTTAAGTTGATGGTTTGTAATTTTTACAATGGTATTTGTAGTGGAAACCATTATAATTTCTGTCATTGTTTCTATTGTTTTTGTCAGCAGGGGATGCCACGCAGAACACAGAAGATAATCATTAGCATAGCTGCTGTTCATAACATTTTAAACAAAGATAATAATTTGAGTTTAATCTGATATAACTTGAGTGTTTCTGAGCCTTGTGTCAATAATGGTATTCTAGAGTTTAAGAGCCAAATGTGAAAGCGCTCTACCTCCTTTAGTGGTGTTTGCTATCCTCATTCAGCTGTATTGTCACATATACCACATTTATGGGTGTAAAGTCAACATGTTTGAAAATGGGCATGGTGTTAGTCAAGAGTGCTGGGAATAAGGCATATTGTGGTATAGTGAATGGTACGAAATATATTGGTACAGTATATATATTTGGTTTTATGGGCAACAACTGTTGAAATTTGTTTTTGTAATTGTTTAAATGAATATGTTTATTTTATTTTAATTGAATTGATGCATTCATGATGCATTTATTTACACAATATTTTGCAGTTGGCATCTTATCTCTGTATCCTGTGTTAAACACTGTTGTATTTAAAAAGAGGAATAGAAACTAAACACACATTTATTCTCACAGGGCTATAGATATGCAACTGAAACAGTAGATTTGCTGATAGAATAAATAATTGATAAAATAAACTTCAAAAACATAATCTAGCACACATTAAATAATTAAAAAAATATTTTTAACAGTCAGTTTTCTCTCATATATCAGTGTTATATATATATATATATATATATATATATATATATATATATATATATATATATATATATAGACCTCACTTCAGAGCGTAGGTCAGGGGCAGAAAGGTGACTCAGCCCAGGAAGCGCTCCACCAATATACACTGTTAGCGATTTCTGTAAATTACACAGTATTTAACTGTAATATGAATGGTACTTTACTGTAGAACAGTTATACAGCATGTTACTGTATTTTAAAGTTGCATTATGGGAAACATCCTCTTGGCGTCATTAAAATACAGTATTTTTCTTTTACTGTAAATCCGAATACAGTAAAAAAAAAATGAGTGCGAAACCTGACCATTGATAGAAAGGCTTTTTTTCTTCTGGGAGAGAAGAAAAGGAAGATGCACACACAAGAACCTCGCAGCTGCAAGCAAATGTATGTACATTATTCCTGCTTTTTAATTACATATTTAATGTCAGTGTATTTTTTGGGTAAGTTTTTATTTAAAGACAAAAAAATAATAATAAAAATGTTGTCTTTCACGATGCGCAGTCACACACTACGTGTACGTCAATGGTAGAGAGCTTTGTGGCGGATAACGTTACTCGTTTTAGATTGAGGAGAATTTTCTGTGCAAAACAAATATCTTTCTTTCTTTTTCTTTTTTTGTAGGAAGTTTCACCGTCAAAGTGTGAACATAAACAGGTCTCTGTCTTGCTTTTGACCACGTTGGTACCAGGTGAGTTTTTATGTTAACTTGTATGAAATTGTTGACCAGGAATCCGGGTTTTAAAGGTTTAAAGCTGATTTAAAGATGGTCATTTCACTGTCGTTTTTAATCGCTATGAAATCGCTTGGTGCTTACGTTACCTATTAACCCCATAGAAGTGTGTAAATGTACAGTATGCATTAAATGCTAACGTTAGCATAAAACCCGCAATGTTCGTCTGCAAACACTGTGGCGTCTCTGTGGAGACATTATATGCATTTATTAATCATGCCAAAGCGGACCAAAACTAGGCGAACTCCAGTTGTTCGTGTACAGCGCCTGAATGCTCATGCACGTTCTTAAGCCTCTCTGCACTTTTCGCACATGTACCGCAAAACTAACAAACTGATCTGAACACCATCTGAATTCTAGATGCAGCTCGAAAGGCTGTACATTCGTGTCGACTAAATTCTTCAGCCTTTGTGAACCCTTAATGTTTGATTAACTTGAATGACAGACAGCAGGAATATTAGACTGCTGTCACTTTAGGAGCTACCCAGATTCAATATACTGTTACACATGTTTTTGTTTTGTTTTTTTTCAGCTGTTTGTTTTCATTAAAAAGTCCTAAATTACTGTGTTTATGAGGAGACTTGCAAAGACGGCCGTTTTGACACGTGTGTGTGTGTGTATTGAACCGTTCAAGGCCTATAAAGCGGCAAAAATAATACTAGTGTGTGCATATAGCGAAATGAGTCCTCATTCGTTGCTGATTGCATTTCAGTGACTTAAAATCACTTGTTTTTAAACCGCAATGCTTAAAAACGCGTACAAACGATACATTTCCGTGACCATGCAGCACAGCAATGTCACGCGAGCGTGTAACCGTGATAGACGATAGTCCAAAATCTCTACCGGTTGACAAATTTCTACCAGTTAATCTCGTCTGCCAGTATATCACCCACACCTAGATGAGAGAAGTTTTAATTTAGGTTATGTCTAGCATTTATGTATTAATTAACTATTAACTTAAGGCTCTTCAGAACAAACAGACAACCCTGCTAAAAAAAAAACAACAACAGAAATTATCACAGAATTTGTAATGGTTTTACTGGTTATAATGGGAATTTTATTGGTTTTAATGGAAACTGTAATGGACGCTGTTGGCCTCTACTGGTGATATTTTCACACAATATTTTCTAGTTGGCTTCACACCTCTGTATCCTGTGTTGTACACTGTTGTAATTAAAAAGAGGAACAGAAAACAAAACCCAAACACACATTTATTCTCCCAGGGCTATAGATATGCAACTGAAACAGTAGATTTGCTGATAGAATAAATAATAACTTCAAAAACATAATCTAGCACACATTAAATAATTAAAAAAAATATTTTTAACAGTCCGTTTTCTCTCATATATGGGGTCTCTTGCATTCAGTCAACACCTAACACCTAAGATGGCACATTTGAGATGGTAAGAAAAAATGACGAACAGAAGCGGAGGATTTGCTGTTCCTTTTAGCCAGTGTAAGTTTTTTTCATTTATATAATTAACAACTGATTTCTATAACTGACACTTAGAAAAACTGTGTGTGTGTGTGTGTGTGTGTGTGTGTAGGTCACAACAACTCCAACAGATGCAAAGACCAGGCTTTCACTTGCCTCTACTCTGATCACGCTTGGTAAGATCTTTTAGTACATGATTTAGTGATGTTAAAGGGATGTTTTTTTTTTTTTTTTTTAAATAAACCTTTTGTCACAATTTATTCATGGCTCTCTATATCTAACTTTCTACCTAGCATCTTCTCAGATAAATGTTGAATAAAAAGGGTAGGTAAATGATGATAGAATTGTCTTTTTGTGGGTGAACCATCGTTTTGAACTAATGAGAAAGGCTCCATCTACATATTTTTACTGACACCATAATCAAGTGTGAAATGTTTTTTGTAAAGTTATAAATATCACTATAAAAAACGAACACAATACATTAATTAATTGACTTTATTATTATTATTATTATTATTATTATTATGTTTTAGGAGATTAAATTCTACACAGCAAAAAAAATGGATGCTGGCGATTGAAAGCATAGTCTTCTTTCCTGTGATTGACCTACCAGATACGTCCTCTGCATTTGCTGTTCTCTTCATTTATGTTCTTAACATCAAGTACCAAGTGGAAGCCACGGATGTACGGGTGTACATGACTTTCATTCTTCTGTGGAACACGAACAGAGATTTTTAGAAAAATAATCCATCTATGTGAGTCCATATAAGTGGATAGGTCCCTCAAATTTGATGCTTTGAAAACCACACAAAGAAAACACATCTGAAATCTGTGTGACCCCAATGGATGAATCAATGTCTTCTGAAGCAAAACTATAAATGTGTGTAAGGAAAAATACTAATATTTTAAACATTTCATATTATAAAGCATTGTTTCCAGCCAGCTGTCAAACATGGGAGAAGTGATGAGGACACACATAGGATGTGTCTTCTTGCACAAGTTTCGCAACGTGCTTATGTCATACTTCACAACATGCTGACATTTGTGTCAAACAAACACATGTAGGATGCTTGCATAAATGTTGAGTAAATGTTGAGTAAATGTTGAGAGAATTACAATATCTAGGCATGCAGTAATGATAACTGACAATTCGAGTTAAAATAAAATGTACTGGTGTACTGGTTATTCTTCCAATGAATTCATGACAGTATTTTTGTCTATCCACTGGAAGTACACACAGCCAAAATATTCCAGTTTAAAAAGTGCGTAAAGAAATGGAATTAATCTGTATGATTAATTCGTAGGCTTTTATTCACATACAAAAATTGATCATCCAGATATGTAGAGTACATCAAATGTGATAAACAGAATCTCAAACATTTTTACATGTTTGTCTTTATGCACTTTTTGAAGCTAAAAGACTTTGGTTGCCTGGATAGACAAAAATGAAGAGAGAATATCCATTTTCATGTGTTCCGAAAACAAACTAGAGTTTTATGGGTTTGTAACAACATAGTAAATGACAATTTTCATTTTGGCTGAACTAATGCTCTAAAATGTTTTTACAAAGAGAATGAAATATGAATCTAATGAATTATTTTTTATGTGAAGGTTCATTGTGAGGATCAATCCTGACACAGCTCAAGTGATCTGCAAAATTCCAGATCAGCAAAGGAGAAACTCTGGCCTGAACCCTCATGTGTCCAAGGAGTTTGTGGATTTCAGCTGGCAAATCTATTAATACACTACGGGCAAATGCATTCTACTCAGGATTTTATTATTATTATTATATATATTTTTTTTTTTGGTTTAATTGCTGTAATAAACATTACTGTATATTTTACAAGTAAAATACAGTAAAAATACAGTAAAAATGGTACAAGTACAGTATAATACTGTAAACAGCAAGTTAAATGATACTGTAAATATAAATATAGTATTACATTTACGGTAAGTTACTGTAATTTCTACAGGAAATTTTTTACGGTGTACTGTTACATGTTTGTTTGTTTTTTTTCTCAGCTGTTTGTTTTCATTAAAAATACCTAAATTACTGTGTTTACAAGGAGACTTGCAAAGATGGCCGTTTGACACACAAGTGTGTGTACTGAACCGTTCAAGGCCTTTAAAGCAGCAAAAATAATACTAGTGTGCGCATATAGTGAACTGAGACCTCATTCGCTACCGATTGCATTTCAATGACTTAAAATTACTTGTTTTTAAACCGCAATGCTTAAAAACACGTACAAACGATACATTTCCATGACCATGCAGCACAGCAATGTCACGCGAGCGTGTAACCGTGGTAGACGATAGTCCAAAATCTCTACCGGTTGACAAATTTCTACCAGTTAATCACGTCTGCCAGTAGTGGAAACCATTAGAATTTCTGTCATTGTTTCTATTGTTTTTGTCAGCAGCGGATGCCATGCAGAACAAAGAAGATAATCATTAGCATAGCTGCTGTTCATAACATTTTAAACAAAGATAATAAATTGAGTTTAATCTGATATAACTCGAGTGTTTCTGAGCCTTGTGTCAATTTTAGCAGTCAGTTTTCTCTCATATATTAGTGTTATATATATATATATACACTACCGTTCAAAAGTTTGGGGTCAGTACATTTTTATTGTTTCTTTCTTTTTTTTTTCTTTTTTTTAAGAAATTAATACTTTTATTCACCAAGGATGTATTAAGTTAATAATTAAAAGTTTATTAAAAGTTAATAATAAATAATTTACATTGTTATAAAATATTTATATTTTGAATAAACACTGTACTTTTTAAACTTGTTATTCATGAAAGAATCCTGAAAAAAAAAAAATTACAGGTTCCAAAAAATATTTGGCAGCACAACTGTTGATATTATCCAACATTGATCATTCTAATAATAAATCCGCATATTAGAATGATTTCTGAAGGATCATGTGACACTTAAGACTGGAGTAACAGCTGATAAAAATTCAGCTTTTCATCACAGGAATAAATTATATTTTAAAGTATGTTAAAATAAAAAACATTATTTTATATTGTAAAAACATTTTGCAATATTACTGTTTTTTTTTCTATATTTTTAATCAAATAAATGCAGCCTTGATGAGCATAAGAGACTACTTTAAAGACTAAACTTTTGAACGGTAGTGTATATATATGCACACCTCAAAATTGGACTTCATAATCTCTCGGTTACATCGATTGGTGTCATGGGGTCTCACTTGGGAGCCCAATCATTTCTGAGGTTAGAAGAAAAGGCCAATGAGAATTGGCGAGTGGAATTTGCATGCCAAGCCACTTCCCCCATACATACAAATATATAAGTTGGCGGCGTGCATCCACTCATTCAGGTTTGTACCGAGGACCAGAGACGCATCCCGTTGACCGAGAATGCATGCAGATCCCCCACCCTCTTGATGAATGTGAGCGCGATCAGGAGGGTCTTCAAGAGAAGTCTTGAGAGACAGATATTTCAGCTCAACTGAATCAAGCGGCTCAAAGGGATCTCCCGTAATCCTAAGAGGACCACGGAGAGATCCCACAAGGGGATGAGGTGCAACCTAGGAGGATTTAGTCTCCTTGCATCTCTCAGGAACCTGATGATTAGGTGATGCTTCTCCTGGGATGAAAAATCCACTGCATCATGGTGAGCTGCGATGGCAGCGATGTACACCTTCAAAGTTAAGGAGAACAGCCTCCCCTCCAACTTTGACTTGCAAATACATACAAGACATTGTGGTTTTTAGCAACAACTAGACCATCTCTTAAAGATGGCTACATGTGGCTTAACACATCTGCAACTTTTTGAACTTTTTTTTCAGAGAAGCAAGTGTAGATTTGCAGAAATGACAAGAATAGAAAGTACATCTGTCCTAACCCTAACCACAAGATTGACACAAGTCATTGAGTGTCTAGTTCTCAAGATTTTAAGATAAGAATGAGCTTAAACAGCATTCATCCCTATATAGTATACACTAGAGATGCGCGGATGAGCTCAAACGTCACCCGAATCCGCAGCTTCAAATAAATTATCCGCCCGCCACCCTCCCGCACCTGTATTTTTTCTCTGATTTAGATAACCGCACCCGACCCGCACCCGATCGTCATTTACAATTATTCTAATTCTTAGTTTTGCATGATGATATGATGAATGGATGGTTCATTTTTAATAGAAGATTCAGCTGATCTGCACATCGCTGTGCACTAATATAAGCTTAAATACTCATGCTTTTAAGCCAAAGTCACGCTAAAAAGAATAACGTTAACTGACATTTGGACGTGACTCTCCGCAATCTCTGATGAAATCGGTTGGGTGTTTGAACACCTACTGGATCCTTGGACGAAGTTTACAGGGGTTCACCCAGTTTAAGACATTTCTGATTGTAAAAAAAATTCTTTACATTTTAATGTATTGTTTTCGTTATAATGTACTGATTCAAATTAGTAATCAATAATAGTTTTTATTTTAATACTTGGTGTGCCTCTCTTGACATGCTCTCGCGTATGAACAGACAGCAAATCTGTATCAACATAGTAAATGACAGCAATTCATAACATAGTAAATTACAATTTTCATTTTGGCTGAACTAATGCTCTAAACAGTTTTTACAAAGAGAATGAAATATGAATCTAATGAGTTATTTTTTATGTGAAGTTTCATTGTGAGGATCAATCCTGACACACCTCAAGTGATCTGCAAAATTCCAGATCAGCAAAGGAGAAACTCTGGCCTGAACCCTCATGTGTCCAAGGAGTTTGTGGATTTCAGCTGGCAAATCTATTGATTTGGGGTGAATTTGGGGGTGGCAAATTCATCTGGGATGAGTTGGACTTCATAATGTCTCGGTTACATCGACTGGCGTCATGGGGTCTCACTTGGGAGCCCAGTCACTTCTGAGGTTAGAAGAAAAGGCCAATGAGAATTGGCGAGTGGAATTTGCATGCCAAACCACTTCCCCCATACATATGAATATATAAGTTGGTCTGGTGCTGGAGCGGGCGCGGGCGCATCAGGCGCAATCATCAAACATATTTCAAAGGAAGCCCGCGCCAGGGTCCTTACTGTCTTTGCTGGGTGTTTTGAGCGAATATTTGCATTTATTCACATACGATTTAGTTAGAAATGGTGATCTGTCATGATTTTGGCTAATGCAGGACACTACTGAATGATGCGCATCAGAGGGGATTTAGAAGTGGGTATACGCAAAGCCGACTGATAAAGAAATGGGTATAAGCAGGTTCTGCACGACACCACTGCATATTACCCTACTCAAATATTTAAAACAGGTTCATATGTTAGAAAATGTAGTTAATATTTGCGTCATTGTTGATTTATCTCATCCACCCGCGACCCACCTGCAAATAATCAGAATGCAATTTTTTATTACCCGACCCACCCGACCCGCGGATAACCGCCATCCGCGCATCACTAGTATACACAGAATAATATCTCAAATTAGACTGCATAATAATATGTTGGATACATAATCATAAGAAAAGTAATAAATCATAAAGAATGATTCATATGCAATTCATAATGCATCATTTATTTTATGAATATGAAAACTATAATAATTCCAAAAACTAACACACCAGCGAAGGAAGGACCCAGCAAACACAGAACGTTCCCCTAACGTTCCCGTTTGGTTATTTTTTTGGAAACCAAATAAGAACGTTCTAGGAACGTTCCCTGTAGGTTCTCTTTTTGGTTTAATTTTATAACCTAAAAAGAACCTTCCCAGAACGTTCCCTGCAGGTTATTTTTAGTTGTCATATCCATGTAAACGAATAAAAACTTAGCAGATCTTTCTGATTATTCTAATGCTGAAATGTATACTTTTTCATCAAACTATATTTTCATGTCTGAAATAAGCGTTTAATAAAGTGTAGACATCAAAGTGGTCAAATCGCATTATAATGATAATTTAATTCCAGTTTTATAGCAAAAATTAAGCCAAGGTTAAGTGTAGTCAGAAAATCATATCATTAACACTGGGTTTGTTTGTATATTTCTTTTCTGCGCGTTCTGATCTGCACGCGCTTCTCCAGCACGCGCTTAATCCTGCCTTCCACAGAAAGCCGCACACTCGCGTAATTTAAAAATTAACGGTCATTTCGTTTTACTGACTGACATTCGTTGATTAAGCAAAGGACCAGCTTAAACCAGCAGCAAAACCTACCTAACCAGCATTCAAGCACCAAAACATACCTACCAGCATATGCTGTTTTTTTTTTTTTTTTTACCAGGAATGGTACTTCTAATCTTATATATTAACGAATAAGACAAATCTAGCATATTAAAGGATAATTTAATCTCAT
This sequence comes from Cirrhinus mrigala, assembly GCA_036247105.1. NCBI lineage: Eukaryota > Metazoa > Chordata > Actinopteri > Cypriniformes > Cyprinidae > Cirrhinus > Cirrhinus mrigala. The sequence goes on from CM070028.1 coordinate 14,294,383, forward strand.
TTAATGCTCCTTATGATGGTTAAATGTGCTCTAAATATCTGTAAGGATAAAACAATAGTTTAAAACAAGACATGGTTTGTAGTAGTGATTATTGAGGTCCACATCCGTCCGTCTTCCATGCTGCATACTACGGGACGCGGGAGTGCTGACATACGGCAGCGGTATCGGAGTGAAGAGGTTAGGAGAACGTTCTGGGAACCTTCAGAGAACTTTCAGGGAACCTTCTAGGAACATAAATAGAACGTTCCCTGTTGGTTAGCCAGGAAAGTTTTCTTAACGTAAATAGAACGTTCCCTGTAGGTTAGGGGAACATTCTGGGAACCTACAGGGAACGTTCCCGATAGGTTCCCTGAACGTTCCCCTAACCTACAGGGAACGTTCTATTTACGTTAAGAAAACTTTCCTGGCTAACCAACAGGGAACGTTCTTGGGAACGTTCTGGGAACCAAAACCTAACGTTCCCAGAACGTTCTGGGAACCAAAAATTGTTAGCTGGGGAAGAGCCGTGACCTTAGCGTAGCAGACATGTGCTCACAAGAGATATAAACTCGCAATTCTGAAAACATATCAGTCTTTCTTTCCCCTCAAAATTGGACTTTATAACTCACATTTGCACGTTTATTTCACACAATTCTTTGGAAAAAAGTCAGAATTGTCAGTTTAAATCCTGCAATTCTGACTTTATAACTTGCAATTGTGAGTTTATATCTCAATTCAAAAAAAAAAAGTCTGAATTGCGAGTTTATATCTCACAATTCTTAAAAAAAAAGTCAGAATTGCAAGTTTATATCCCAATTCTGAGAAAAACGTCAGAATTGCGAGTTTATTTCACACAATTCTGAGAAATAAAGTCATTATTGTGAGATATAAACTCACATTTCTGACTTATTTCTCAGAATTGTTTATATCTCGCAATTTTGACTTTTTTCTTAGAATTGCGACTTTATTTCTCAGAATTGCGGGATATAAACTTGTGTAACTTTATAACTTTAACTTTATAACTTTATATAGTTATAAACACAATTCTGAAAACAAATCAATCTTTCTTTCCCTTCAAAATTGGACTTTATAACTCACATTTGCACGGTTATTTCACACAATTCTTTGGAAAAAAGTCAGAATTGTCAGTTTAAATCCCGCAATTCTGATTTTATAACTTGCAGTTGTGAGTTTATATCACAATTCTGAGAAAAAACGTCAGAATTGCTAATGTATATTACACAATTCTGAGAAAAAAAAGTCAGAATTGTGAGATTTTGACTTTTTTCTTAGAATTACGACTTTATTTCTCAGAATTGTGAGATAGAAGTGTTTAGGTTAGTCAGAATTGTAAGATATAAACTTGCAATTCTGAAAACATACCTTCTTTCCCCTCAAAACTGGACTTTATAACTCTCATTTGCAAGTTTATTTCACACAGTTCTTTAGAAAAAAGTCAGAATTGTGAGATATAAACTCACATTATGACTTTTTTCTCAGAATTGCGAGATTCAACTTCTGTAACTTTATAACTTTGACTTTATATCTTTAGAATGCACAATCGCGAGTTAAGTCAGAATTGTCCCAGATATGAACTCGAAATTCTGAGAACATATCAGTCTTTCCCCTCAAAATTGGACTTTATAACTCAATTGCGAGTTTATATCACACAATTCTGAGAAAAAAAGTCAGAATTGTGAGTTTATATCTTGCAATTCTGACATTATAACTTGCAATTGAGAGTTTATATCACAATTCTGAAAATAAGTCAGAACTGCGAATTTGTATCACGCAATTCTGAGAAAAAGTCAGAATTATGAGATAAAAAGTTGCAAATACCTTTTATTTAATTTTTTATTCATTCCATATAAAAAGTAGTGATGATGTTTTTTATTTATTTATTTATTGGCATATTGGTTATCATTTGTTTAACCACAATTTCACTACAAATACCATGGTTAAACTGTGGTTAGTGTAGTGAAACCATGGTTAATTTGTGGTTAAATCTGTGCTTTTTTTTTTTTTTTTTTTTTTTTTTTTTTTGTGGGGAAGGGGGGTGTATTTTGTAGTATAACCATGTTTAATTCCCTATGTTGAGCGTGAACAAGAAGCTAACAAATGCTTTCTCAATATGAATCTGCAAATAAGAAGCTGGATTTAGCCTCGTATATAAAGTGCACTAATGTAAGGATAATGTAATAAAGTGAGAGAGGGTAGAGGGAGCAATTTCTAACACAGCCTTGTTATTATGTAGCCCTGCTCTTTTTTAGTGCTGTTTTAATTATTGTCTTTAGAGGCCGGTTCTAGAAAGGAGAAAGGAGGAAAACTCCAAATATGTTAATCCTAAATCTGGGATGCTGGTTTTAGCTGGTCCTTAGCTGGTTTATGCTGGTCCTTTGCTAGTTTATGCTGGTTTAAGCTGGTCCTGGACCAGCACATGACCAGCTAAGGACCAGCATAAACCAGCAAAGGACCAGCATAAACCAGCTAAAACCAGCATCCCAGCACCAAAACCTACCTAACCAGCATATGCTGTTTTTAACAACAGGGTTGAAACAGGCCCCCGCTGTCCCGAGCTGGTGTTTTTATTGTCATGAAACACGCATTTAATTGTTGGGACTGCATTTAATTGTAATTTGCTTTGTTGTTAATATTCTGTGTTGAAACGCGTACATGACATGAAGTTTAAAGCTGTGATAGCTCATATTATTCTACATGCAATTTCATGATCATTCATAAATCATTAATTTGTCACCACACATTATTCTTTATTGTTTAGCATGGATTTATAAAAATGAACTGATAATTTTACATGCCGGCGTGTGTGTGTCACACCCCTGTGGAATGTTTATATTGGTTTCTCCCCTCTGTGCCCAGATATGGTCTTTCCTGTTCCGTATCGTTAGCACCCCTTTATAAGTTGTATTCAGGTCTGTGTTTGTTGTCCGACCTTAACGTTATGCTGGTGTGTGTTTCCCTGCCCTACCTGTCTGGATATACCATTTGTGGAGTTTATTAAAGACTTTTCATTATATTTTGTTTTCGTTCGTCTCATTCGACACACGATCGCGACAGAGTGTGTATGTGTTTTTTTTTTAATTAAATGCTGTAAGGGGCCGTTCACAAATCGCGTCTTTTGCGCGCTCAAGTTCGTTATTTCAAATGTAGACGCGCGGCAGCCGCGCTCATAACGGAAACGACGCTGTCGCGACGCGCACGCGGTGCGACGCGCTCGGTTTTTTCAGGCGCGTCCGCGCCGCATCGAGTTGAAAACATCTCAACTTTTCAGAATGCCGCTAGCGCACCGCGGGTCATGTGACAAGATTCAACCAATTAGCTTCATCCTTTCCCGTAACAACATTTAAAGCTCAGCCAAGATGGAGAAACAACTGATCATAGCTGCACATTTTTAACTAAACTTAGTAGCAGAGCTACAGCAAGTGATTTCTAGTGCTGGAAATCCGTTTGTCCTTTGATGAAACTTCCGCGTCTTCATTGAGAGGGCAGGTCATGGTTGCTTAGCAACCGCAGACGCCACGAGAGCGCAAGCTACAGAGCGCTTTGGAAAGGAGGAAAAATCGGCGCGCCTAGCGTTTTCAGGCGCGACATGTGAACGGCCCCTAAAGCGGTACTAGTTTTACAGTACTATTTGAATGACATGAGACGATGCTTTTAATGACTTTGTGTTGGAGTTTCATTAGCACAAATTCATACTGGTACGTCCACAGCATAAAGGTAAGTCCGTATGGTTTCATGAATGAACCACTGCTCGTTTTTAAAAATGATTTTCCCGGTCTGCTGATATTTTATTACGACACTTGCTTCAAAAGTTACAATACTCATGATTCCTCCACAATAGATAGACAATTATGTATTAAAACCAATAGGATAGACAGAGTTAGCACCAAAACACAAACTTCTAAAGATTTGTTTCTTTGGTGCATGAGGTGAATACTGTTATACAGGCAGCTCGTTCTGTTAGCGATGTGCAGTTTGTTGTAGTTTGTTGCGGAGTTCAGTAAGAAGAGCTGATGAAAAAGAAAGGGGAGGCTTTGTGAATTTGAATACATTCAAATGTGCCATGTGCAACAAAATATGAATACACTTGATATTATTTACATGTGTGTGTGTATACAGTTGCGATCAAAATTATTCAACCCCCTTGACCTGCAAGATATTTTGCTGCAGAGAACAAAATTTTATGAAAAGAATTAAACAATTGCATCAGTGAACTGTTAAAGAAAGTTTATTAATACACATCTGAGTGATTATGAGAATGTAACATTAATGAATCATGATAAAAATTGTTCAAAATGATTCAACCCCCAAAAGTCACATTTTGTGTAGAATCATTTATTCTTTAAAACCACCAATAAACGCTGCCTGTAAGCGCTTGGAAGTGTCTGTCAGCTCTCTATTACAGTCTTGGCCCATTCCTCACCTGAAAAAGGTTTTAGATCACTGGTAATCTTTGGTTTTCACATTGCCACTGCTTTCTTCAAATTCAGCCAAATATTTTCAATGAGAATTCAATTTGGAGACTGAATAGGCCACTCAAGAACATTCTGGATTTGAATGAACGCTTTGGGATGATTGTCCTGCAGGAAAGTCCATTGATCATTAGCTTCAGTCTTTGCACCAAAGGCATCACAATTCTTGTCAGAATGCCTTGATGCTTCAAAGAATCCATGACGTCCTTCATACAGTCTTGATTTCCACTTCCTCCTGCTACAGTAAAACAACCCAATAACAGGACTGATCAACCTCCATGTTTGATCATGGAGATGGGGTTCTTCTGCTCATAAGTTTTGCCTTTTCTTGCACCAGACATACTGCTAAACCACAGGTCCAAAACGTTCCAGTTTGGTCACATCACTCCACAAAACATTCTTCCAGAACTCCACAGGTCTATCCAAATGCATTTTAGCATGCTCAAATTGGCCTTTTTGTTCTTTTTGGTCAAGAGTTGCATTCAGCAAGATGCCTCAACGTGAAGGCCATACTTGTCTAATGTTCTTCTTATACAATGTATTGAAATGTTTTTCCTTCTTTCGTTGGGTCCTCTTTCAAGTCTTTGGCTGCACATTGCAGGTTTTTCTGTTGCTCTAATCAAAAATTTTATGATATTGTGCTTTTTTGTTCAACACCCTCAAAGGTTTTCTGGTACAACACATTTTAAACTAAGAAATAAAGCTGCCAGCTGTGTCTCTAGGAAATTTCTGTAGCCTTAGACTTTCTAAAGTAATAAAACAATTTCTTCTCTATAGCTTCTCTATTTTATAGCTTTTGTGAGAGCTCTGTTGACTTTGCCATAACCTAATCACATTTTTAAAGGCTTAATTGTGTTTCCTACCATAAAAGTAAGTAACTTAAAACAATGTTAAATATGGATTGAATAATTATGACATAGCTGTATTATTAAAAAAAATCCTGTAATTCAAAAACCTTACATTATATATTAACATCATCACTTTTAATATGCCAGTAAACTTTTTATAAAGTGCTGGATCTTCAGAAAAGCTTGTATTTGTAAACTTCTGTGGTCTCTGAGGGGTTGAATAATTTTGATTCAACTATATATTTCACAGAGTATGTGTTGAGTCTTAATTTTCCTCATTTATGCTGGTTTATCTGTTAATTTCTGTCTCTTTACATTTTGCCAGAACTCCATTAACTGCTTTGGTGACCTTGCGATTGTTGTAATGACTTTAGAAAGGTCATGATGTTTAGAATCCTTCATATAGGTCCGAAACTGAGAAGGATCTGGAGAGCGTGAGGGTTTTATGCCCAACCATTTCAGACAAGTGCCCACATACGCGTCCTCAATGTTAAATGGCTTCATGTGTTTGGAAGCCTCAACTATTTTTTTAGGAAGATCGTTGGAGAACACATATCCTACTCCCAACACATACAGGGGGTATTTTGGTTCAGGGTACAGCTCCTCTGAGACGTAATACTTAGATTTTTTGTTTCTAATGACATTCTGGTTCCACATCAAATATCCCGTGATGTAGTTCTCTCTGGGTGTGTTGGGAGCCAGCAGGAGGCTCATCAGGTTCTCCATGTTTATGTACATATCAGAATCAACCTTCACAGCATAAGATGCTTGAGGGCAACGAGTGGCCAACCAGTCCATGATCAGCATTGTCTTTATGGTCAGGTTGAAGTAGGAGTCCACAAAGTTGCTCTGCAGTAAATCTCTGTGTTGTCGACTCTCTTCCTCCAGCTGCTGTTGAGCTTTGGATCTTCCAGGCAAACCCACCAAAAACAGAGTCACCACTGCTTTTCCCTGGACCGAGCTTTCATTCCCCCATGTGCTCCTGATGGCGTTACGAGCATCTACTTGATGAGGAGCCACAGGAACAATCAAGACCAGGAACGGATTCTGCTTACATGTATCAGGTTTGTCCAAGATGAAATGATAGTTGCTTGGATGAGCCACATGATGATGCACTGAAATATGTTTTTTTAGTACAGTAGTTGTTTGATTGATTTGTTGATCAGTTAAGAAATTCCAGGCAAATTTTTTGCCAGAAAAGGCCTCAGTCACCACATTATAGGACAGAGTCTGATTTACAAGATTAAACCAGGCCTGAGGTTGTTTCAATGGCTTGAGTGAGAAATTGTAGAAACAAGCGATGACAAACAATGATGTCAATGTGAGCAGCAGAATGAATCCTCTTTTAATGTGACTTTTTCTGTCTCTATCCTGAGCCAAACAACACCTGAGAAAGACAGAGAAACAGTCATGTATTTCTAAAGATGTGAATGTTTTATCTGTTTTTATAACCAGGGTTAAATGTAAAAGTAAACATCTTGAGACTCTAAAATGTGCTTTATTGCAGGAGCACATTATATAGCCAGATACACACAGTCAGTGACAATAACACTACCACAAATGTTTATAAAAGATACATTTTTTGAAGATGGCATCAAATGCATCGCAAAACCCACCACTGATCCTTTGCAAGTGCAGTTTTTGTGTGTATTTGACATTCAAATAAGTTATGATTCTAATCGGTCTCTATGATAAGCTGTCCATTATCTACAGTACCAAAAGTGACCATGCTGGTTTTCCGCATCTTACTTACACATGAAATAGTATTCCAAATAGTTAGTATTGTACAGGTTGACACACGTTTTTAAAACAAAGAAACGTGAGTCTGGCACACGTCTTTTTCCAGAACTAACCATCTTTGCCGTATTTTATGCATTTTGGCCAGTGGTGTTTCCAGTTTTGTTATAGTTAACTGAAACTAAAAGTATTAAAAATTGTTTTCGTGATTGAAATATTTAAAATAAAGTGGAAGTAAAATATAAATAGTAGATGAAAAACTAAAAAAAGCTTGAAAATTAGAAATGTAGCTTTGGCAGATAACTTGAGAAAGCTGAAGGTGAAAAATAAATAGAACTAAAATAAAACCTAAGGTAATTAAACTGAGAAATAAGTAACTGAGCATTGTCAGGTATAACATGCAGTAATATAATAGGTTTTATATTGAGATCAGTAGAAGCAGAATGTATCAAAATTTAAAACTGTCATCATGAATATAAAATTATAACCTCATATTTTTCTCAGGCTCTATGAAATCTACACTTCACATATAGACTGGTACCAACAAGGCTTAGATTTGGACCTAAGTAAGTCTTATTGCCGGACTGTGTCTTTATGAAAAACGCTGTTTAAACAAATAATAGGTGCACGTACCTCTTCCACATGCTTCCAATGGCCATGATTGGTGTTTGACTGTGTGTAAAAGATGCATGCTGTTTTTTTTCCTGATGTTCCTGAGTTTGTTCCTTCTCATGAACTGGGGGTGGGGTTGAAACTTAATACCTCACCAAAGCCAGAAGTTCTGGTTCAAGAACACTAAACAACTGGCACATGAGCTTGTTTACTCTGGTACTTTGGTGTTACAAAAATGCAGCTCTGCTTCTTTTTCAATTTTTCACTCCCTCACAGAGAACAGAGGAGTATATGTACAAGTGGTGTGCAATTGTGTTCTGAAATGAGGAAACAAAGTCCTCACATTTTTTTTTTTTTTTAAAGGAGTCATCGGATGCCCATTTTTCACAAGTTGATGATTCTTTAGGGTCTTAATGAAAAGTCTATAATATACTTTGGTTACAAATTCTCAATGGTAGTGTAAAACAACACCCTTTTTACCTTGTCAAAATGAGCTCTGCAAAATCATCCCATTCTGAGGGATTGTTCCTTTAAATGCAAATGACCTCTGCTCGTCCCGCCCCTCTCTTCTCTCTGTGGAGTGACGAGCCTGTTTACTTTAGCTGCATTTAGTGCGTTTAGCCATGAAACTTGCTAACTAGCACGTTATTAGGAAAGGTGATTGCAGAGATTCATGAAAAAAACCCTTATACTCACTTCTGCTGTAAGTGAAGCTGGATCACGAATGATTTGCGCGAACATTGACGCATTTATGTAGATCGGGAGGCGCAGTCCCTTCATAAACAAATGTAATCCACTGCATCTTCAGCGGCTCAGATGTCGGGAGTAAATGACGATCACTATGTTCATTATTACATCCAGCAACACAACACCTCAATCACTCAATCTGAGATATTCTTGTCTAACTTACATCCCTGCTCTGGCATCGAAACAATGGAGGTGGGACTGTTACAGCTGATCTGAGGTAAAACGTTCATGCCAATCAACTATTGTGGGAGCGGCCTCTGTTGGTGTGATGCCACACCAACAGGCATCTGAGAATTGCTCGATTTGAAAAAGGGGATATTATTTTTACAGATTAATTAAAAATGTCCTTATTGTTGTTATTATTATTAAATGTAAATTCATGTCCCAGTCATATTTTCTTGGTTAAACATTACTTACACTACCAGAATAAAAATCTATTTTGTATTTTTACATTTACACTTGGTTTTATTAATTACTTTGTTAATCTAATCAGATGCAGACGTACCTTTAATTTCAACAAGCTGATTGGTCACCAAAAAAACTCCACAGATCATGTTTTCAGGTCATTTAAAGTGTGATTTTGACTTGACAAAGTGGTTATATCTAAATGTGTGAGTTGTTTACTTACTTTTTTATTAGTCTTCCCAATTATGTAATTATATTGTTCATTCAGACTGATTCGCAAATGTGGAATGCACACAAACAAAAGAGGCGGGATTTATCACATGAACCAATCACAGCTGAACATAACCAGTCATATCCAGTCATATTATGATAGAGGCATTGCCTCCTTTCTCATGACTTTCCCACAAACTGTCTCAATTACCCCCCAACAAACTCACCGCATGCTTTAGGGGCAGCGTTGCCAAGTCCACGGTTTTTCCGTGGAATTGGGTTACTTTAACACTGTTGCTGCCAATAGTTTTTCATGTCTGCAGGTTGAAGCAGCCCCAATAATGTGATATTTATCCCCTAGAATGCTCATTTTACCAGGGGAACCCTGCCAAAAAATGTATATTTTACCCCGCAGAATGTGGTTTTTAATGAGGGACTCCCCTCGAAACGCGATTGGGCTAGTTTTGAGTAGCAGTTGGGCAGGTTTTGTTGTGAAAACTTGGCAACCTACTTAGGGGGTCTGGTAAAACTCAGTGGGCTCAGGGGAGGCAAAAGAGACATGGACTCTTGCTGTAGCTTTACCTGCTGGTGTCGCTGTTAACACAAACTAACAATAAAGTTGTGTTTTTAACTAACATTAACAAAGATGAATAAATATTGTAACAAATGTACTTCTGGACCATTAGGTGATGCATTGGTGGTCTGGTTTCATTGGTAGACAGCCGGGATTCATTGCTAAGACTTCTCGTTTTAATAGGGATATCCAATTTATACTTTATAAGAATCAACCAGTTGGTATTTTCAAATTCAACTCTGTAAACTATCAAATCTTAAGACTTAGGCTTTTAAGTCCTACCCAAATAGCACACATATGTCTGCAAGATGTCTGTTAAAGATCACTTGATCTGGAAAGCATCTGCTGTATACAAACATCTGACAGACATCTGAAAGATGTCAGTTATACTTACATTCTAAATGATAAACATCTTAAAGACATCTAATAAACGTCTATTTGATGTCTGATATCCAATAGATGTATTGCAGATGAGCAAACACTAAAAAATCCAGAAGTAAATGCAGACATCAAATAGACATCTCCATGATGTATGTGTGCTATCAGGATACACTATAAATATAACATTCCCAGATACAGTGCACTCCACTAATATTGGCACCCTTGGTAAATATGAGCAACGGCAGCTGTGGAAATAAATTTGTTTATTTGTTTATCCTTTTGATCTTTCATTAAAAAATTCACAAAATTGTAACCTTTCACTGAAATAAAACAATGGAAAGTGAGGAGAAAATCTCATTATGAAATATTTTTCTCCAGTTCACGATGGCCACAATTATTGGCACCCCTAGAAATTCTTATGAGTAAAATATCTCTAAAGTATTTTCCACTCATATTTATATTTGTTCAGCACACCAGTGTAACTAGGAACATGAAATCATCCAGGCATGACTTCCTGTTGCACAGAATTATAAATATGAGGAACACAAAGGCCAAATTCCTCTAACTGTTCATCAAAAGGAGTAAAAACCAAAGAATATAGCTTGGATGTGCAGACCAAGATTGCTGAGCTTCACAAAATAGAAAGTGGCTGCAAGAAAAGAGCTAAACCACAGAAAATCCCCATTTCCACCATCAGGGCAATAATTAAGAAGTTCCAATCAACTAAAGATGTTACAAATCTGCCTAGAAGAGGACGTGTATCTATATCGTCATAATGGACGGTGAGGAGGAGACTTTGAGTGGCCAAAGACTCTCCAAGTATCACAGCTGAAGAATTGCAGAGATTAGTTGAGTCTTGGGGCCAGAAAGCCTAAAAAAAAAAAATCCTGCTCACTCATCTAAAAACAAACTCCAGCATATTCAGTTGTCAGATATGACTAGAACTTCAAACAGGACTGGTTTCTATGGTCAGCTTTTTCGCAGCAAACATACCCATACCCACATTTAAATAAACTGCTGGATCTTTAATGTTCTGGGCCTATTTTTCTGCCAGAGGTCCTGGACATCTTGTTTAGATACATGGCATCATGGATTCTATCAAATACTAAGAGATAAAAAAAAAAAAAAAAAAAAAATCTAAACCTGACTGCCACTGTTAGAAATCTTATAATGGGCCGTGTTTAGATATTTCATCAGGACAATGATCCAAAACAAACACAAACATGTGTCACTGAGAACAAAATGAAGCTTCTGCCATGGCCGTCCCAGTTCCCTGACCTGAACCCTTTAGAAAATGAGTGGGGTGAACTGAAGAAGAGAAAGACCAACATGGAGCTGGGAATCTGAAGGATCTGGAGAGATTCTGTATGATGGAATGCTCTCTGATCTCTTGTCAGGTGTTCTCCAAACTCACCAGGGATTATAGGAGAAAATTCAGAGCTGTTATCTTGGGAAAAGGACTTTGCAATAATTGGGTGCCAATAATTGTGGCCAACGTGAGACTAGAGAAAAAAATAAAAGATTTAATAATGAGATTTCCCCCAAACTTTCCATTGTTTTACTTCAATGAAAGGTTAGAATTTTGTGAATTTTTTTTTTTTTTTTTTATATGAAAAATGATAAACAGTGGAGATTTATTTCCACAGCTGCCTTTGCTCATCTTCACCAAGGGTGCCAATATTTGTGAAGGGCACTGTAGCACATGTACGTTTGCAATATGTCTGTTAAAGATCATTTGATCTGGAAAGCATCTGCTGTGTACAAACATCTGACAGATGCCTGTAAGATGTCAGTTTTACATACATTCTAAATCTTAAACATCTTAAAAACATCTAATAGACATCTATTTGACAGCTGATAGGAAACGTTCTATAGACATGTTGCAGATAACCAAACACCCTAAAAAATGTTTTCCAGAAGTAAAAGCAGACGTCAAATAGACATCTCCGTGATGTATGTGTGCTATCAGGGTTGTTGGTGGGACTACCAGAAACTGTCAAATTATAATTTTGACAAGTGTGAAGAGTATGGTATACACCTATAGAAAGACTAAACTAAGCTAAAAACTTTAAACTTTTTATGCATTTTGGCCATTCACTTACATGACAAGAGCATTTTGGTGGCATTAAAATGCAAGCAGGTTTAAAAGGGCACATTTTTTAAAACAATACCATTACTGTCTCAGTAAACTACAAAAATGCAAATTTATGAAAACAGTGACGTCAGAATGCAAAACTCAACATATATATCACCCAAGAGTGAAATGTCAATGCAGACACCAGCAGATAACTGCAAGTTGGTAGTAAAAACTCGTTTTATGTCTGCAAGGATGATTAATTTAATTAGAGATTTGAGGTAAGTTCAACATTTGCTCTTCAAGTGGGTTTGCTCTTTTCTCTCCCTCTGGTGGCTGGATATAATAATTCTCCAATGAAGTACAATAGCTGATGCTAGCCAGCAGGGTGGCAGTCTGACACACTGAACAATGCTTGTACAGTATTTTATACACCTTGATTTTAACATTTAACTGACACGAAATGATATGAAACATGTATTTACAATTATAAATTCTTAACAGAGCAATACCTAATAACAGTTTGTTGAACCAGACCCACTATCATAAAGTGTACCCAACACAGAGCAATAAATAACTTAATACCAGTATTTAATAAAACACCCCCCCCACACACACACACACACACACCTTTCAAAATTTCACAATCCCGACCTTTTAAAACAAAGGAACAGGAGCTATATTTTTAATTGATTTAACCATTTCAATGAAGGAGATCCACTGTGGTATCCAAGATTAGTTTGTTCAGGATGCCTTTTGGATTTTGTTACGAGCAAATTCTTCAGCCCAGTGCAAGATGTCTGTAATATCTGTGAGATTGGCTGCATTTCCCACACCTTTAGCTACATCGGTTGAGCCGTCTGCATTTCCTCCTAAGCGTTCACACACATAATAAGCCCATTTAAGGGCTGAGTCACTAGCAGAGCCCTAGAAAAAGAGAACAAAGACAATCACATATCTGTGTGGTTACATCATAGTTGTGCAATTTTGTTTGTGCTGTACCTTGGGTAATTGGCAGGCACAAAGCACCTTCCCTGACAACTGCAGGTGAGAGAACAACATGACCATGGAATCTGGAGAACTCTTGCTCAGCTGGAGCACAGTCTTCATCAGCACCTAAACACAATCACATGTAGACAAACTGTATACATTTGACACAAATACAATCATCAAACATCATCACAAAAGATACTAATTACCGATATTGAGTCTGTATGGATGAAGTCTACCACCACAGGTTTATTGGAGTGTTTGATCAGCAGCTCTTTGGCTTTCAAGGCAGCCTGAAGCAGAAGAAAAACATCTCAACAAAACCTTAGAGCAGATGTGATAGAAATGACTACCCAGCAAACTACTTTTTGAGCATCATCGCCTATAGATGTATCTACCTCTTTAATCTCCAGTTTTCTGATGGTGGTGTTGCTGGTCTTCTGCATTCCTTTCAGACGATTCTGCAACTCTCGCCTCTGCCATTGTGGGATAGGTGTGATATCAACTGCCTAAGATGCATCACATATAGGATATTGACCAATGAAATTCATACATCATGAACTGAATCGGCAACAAGGATGAGAGGTTATGGAGAGTTACGTACGTTCATTAGGAGGCCAACCTCTTTGGAGAGCCTCTGTGCTGCTGGTATAGACAAGGAGCTTGCAGCTCCTACCTGGACCGCCAAAGACTCCAACTCTTCTTCCATGGCTTGGCCCGTCTCACGAGCCTGGGTCACAGGAACAGTAAGTATCACAGAAACTTATCAGATACGCAATAGTATAATTTGGCTTTCAAACCTTTTTGGCTTCATTTCCAGTAACAGCAAGGATACGGCTGATGCCTTTCACCATCTGTCGCTCAGACACAATGACAAAGTCCCTAATTGCTCCCGTCCTCAATAAATGCCTGATAAAAACAACAAGATATTGGTGACCTTGGCTGCAGCTTGGGAAAGGCCAAAAGTATTGGTGGTTTCACCAAAGAACAGGCAGCTAACCCTTCACCTGGAGGGCTCCCATCCTGCAGAAAGGGATGCCAACCCTAGTCTAGTCTCAGCCTCAGACATCATGCCCATGGAAGGATAGCTAAATGTCTGATGCATATGGCACACAAAATTGGAAACACTTCAGGAGTTTCTGTATTGGTTCAGGATTGGTTGAATTCTACAGGATTTCCAAGAGTTTTGCACACCAGTGGGGACATTTCCATGCCCCTAACCATGACATGGCACAAAACCAAACGTGACTGATTGCTTTACCATATCATATGGCCTTTTGAGTGGTCCTTGGCCATTCAAAGCAGCCAAGGTTCTTCTGCTGTCAGTCTGAAGATCTGGGTATGCAAGAATAACCCTAGGCGAGCACACCTGAATCAGCTAAACAAAGTGTTCAGGACTTTGTTGCTTTATTTTTAAAATTATAGGCAAGTGTATTAGAGCAAAGTTGGAAATGCAGGAAGAAGTAGCTCCCCAGGAGTAGGGTTGGCAACCCCTGGTCCCAAAGGGTTACAGCAGTTTCGGAAGAACCTTACGTGCCACAGCAAAGCTCCACTGAAGTTTGTTCGGTGGTGTTTGAGTTAAGCAGGTTCGAAACAGGCACATCCACGGACACTACTCGCACTGGGTCTGGATACACCTAAAACAAACAACGGTTTAAAAAATCACATATAGATTGTTTTCACCAATAGGGTGCAGGGCAACAAAACTTCCTTTTATTTGGGAAGAACAGGGACATAACTTTGGCCATCTTCCCCCCAAAGAAAACATAAATGGAAAATCATAGTCCACTTGTCTTAAATCAGGGTTGCCCAATTCTCCTAAAAGGCCACTCTTCTGCCCAAACTTGGTCCTGGAGGGCTGCTGTCCTGCAGAGTTTAGCTTCAACCCCAATTAAACACACCTGAACCAGCTAATCAAGCTCTTACTAGGCATACTAGAAACTTCCTGGCAGGTGTGTTGAGGCAAGTTGGAGCTAAGCTCTGCAGAACACCAGCCCTCCAGGACAGAGTTTGGGCATCCCTGCTGTAGAGTTTATTTCCAGTCCTACTTAAACATACCTTAACCAGCAAATCAAAGACTTCAGGATCATGATTAGCTGGACTTCAGGAGTAGAAATGTTCAAGCGAGTGTGTTGGTAGGGATGTCCCAATTTGATCTCGAGGAACGGTAGCAGGGGCCAATTAAGCATTTTTGTGGGTTTGAGTCTTGGGACCAGCAGGGATTGTAGGTGAGGGAAGTGAATGTACAGTTCTGTCTTTAACAATTGGTGCTCTTTCACCTTGAGCAAGGCACTGAACACCCAACTGCTCCCTGGACACTGCAGAAAAAATGTCTGCCCACTGCTTCAGGTGTGGGTTCACAGTCTGTGCGTGTTTGTTCGCTACTCACTGCTGTGTGTGTGCACATGGATAGGATAAATGGAGAGCACCAATTCTTTTTGTTAAAATTATTCTGCTCCGATTTTAGGTCTTGGAGTCTCTACTAATGGCTGGGCTCCAGGCTGGACTTCTTAGTTCTTAGTTACAGATGTTTCATTTTCACATTTGAAATCCTGCCCCTGAGGAACCCTCTGGATGTGCCTGTATACATTGGATTGATTTTAATAACTTTAAAGTGTGCACCTATCTCTAGGAAAATACAAGTTTCAAATCAGGACTCTAATAAATGACTCAGATCGGGGGCACAAAAATCTTGATTGAGGCATCCCTAGATGTTGGGTCTCCAGGAGCAGAATTGGACTTTCCTGTTTTACACCCTCAAAATATATACCTCTAGGCAGACAACAGTCTGATACTCAGTATTGGTCTGATACAGACAGGATATTATTTGGCTCGGTTTTGTTAGGTATTGGTCAGATGGGACAGATCCAAATCCAACACTGTGCACTATGGTTGTTACTTTCAAACTCCAAAAAAGGGCAAAGAAAGTGGTATTGAGTCATCCACATTTACCTCATCTATTGTTCTCAGACATGTAATCTGTTTAGCTTTGGACAGAGGGACCTCCTCTATGTACACCTCTGCATCTTGACGAATGATGTTCTGGACCAACCCCTCAACTTGCTGTAGCTCAGACGCACTCAGGGAGCCCTTTAAAGCAAGCACATACACATGTATTAGACATTTTGGAAATCATATCACGAGTTCACCTGCCTATCCAGTCCTGATGGTTAATGGTAAATAAACTTGTCTTGCAGTCCTCAGTGGAGGCTCGAACCCAAGGCCCGAGCCTTAAGCTCTGAGTTCAACCCCCAATGAGTGCTGCTTTTATAGGTTAGTAATGATGATTGACAAGACTGAATGATCAGGCTCCTCCCAAACCTAAGTTTGGAACTTCATTAAATCACAGAGTCAGTCACTCAGACATTGTACCTTCACGCTGAAGTCGAAGCGGAGCCGGCTGGCAGTGCAGTGAGACCCTCGTTGGCTAACAGAAGGACCTAGCAACTCTCGCAGAGCGAAGTTTAGCAAATGTGTGGCTGTGTGCTTGACCATGCAGCCTAGGCGGTTAGCCTACAGTTGGAAATGCAACACTTAGCGAAAGGTATTTCCAAGATGCATTACCATGATGTTGGTATTTTTACTACTTCTAATCCCACCTCATCCAAATGAAGCTGCACTTGGTCTCCGGTTCTCAAAGTCTCTGCTGCTGTGACTTGATGTACCACATAACCCCCAGCAAGACGGACAGACTTTACAGGGAACAGCACATCCTGCAAAGCATAACCGCAATGGTGAATCTTGTGCTTATTAAATACATAAAAATGAAGCATCTCAGATGGGATATGACCAGCAACCTGCAGTCCGTCCTTGGTGAAGTAACCCTGGTCATGTGCCTGTCCACCCTGCTCTGCGTAAAAGCTGGTCTGGTCCAGAATCACACCACAGCGCTGACCCTCACTCACCTCTGAAACCAGAGAGCCATCACAGTAGAGTGCCAGGACTGAAGCTCTGCAAGGCTGAAACACTGACAGAGGAAAATGGGTCAGGATCCTTGTTCAGTCTCAAACGTGTCTAAACCAGGCGTGATACTATAAAGTGATGAGCAATAAATCTTATCACTTCCATATCAATTAAACTACCTGAAATGCTAGCTCACTGTTCTGAGGTTACTGAGGTGTTCTTAGTGTTTTTTAAAATTTGGCCATGTGGTTACTGAGAAGTTCTGAGTATATTAGCATGTTGCCTTTGGAATGTTAAAGTGTTCTGTGTGTTTTTAGCATGTTGCTGTGCAGTTACTGAGGGGTTCTGAGTGTTTTTAGCATGTTGCTAATTGGTTGTTAAAGTGTTCTGAGGGTTTTTAGCATGTTGCTATGTGTTTACAGAGGTGTTCTGTGTGTTTTTTAGTATGTTGCTATGCGGTTACTGAGGTGTTCTTAAGCCCCGTTCACACTACACGTGACACGCAGCAACTAGACGACACGATCCCATTCATTTCAATGGAAAGCTGGCGATTTCCGGCGAAAGCGAGATACAGTGACCGTTGGCGACCAGATGGGGCGTGTCTAGTGACGCGACAAAGTTCAGAATCCCTCAACTTTATGCAAATGAAGAGTGACTTTCTGGAGCGACAGCCAATAGGAAAGAAGATAGTAGAGCGGATGTGATCGTTCTCCGCTCCAAATATAAAATAATTTATATTTGTATAATACATAGTGTTTTGCCTGCAAATTGTTTGTATTTAGAGGCAAGAAACCTGATTCGCTGTCAAGGCAACCAGTAGTGAGAACGCCCACTAGCAACCTCGTCGCCAGCTTTTGTTTTTGCTAAAGTGTTTTATCATGTGTTGCTTGTGTGAATACTAACACGTTGTTGTGGAGTTGTTAACGTGTTTAAGTCCAAGATAGCACACGTACGTCTGCAAGATGTCTGTTAAAGATCACTTGATCTGGAAAGCATGTGCTGTGTACAAACATCTGACAGACATCTGTAAGATGTCAGTTTTACATACTTTCTAAATCATAAACATCTTAAAGACATCTAATAGACGTCTTTTTGACATCTGATAGGAGATGTCCTATAGACGTATTGCAGATGAGCAAACACTCTAAAAAAAATACGTCTTGCAGATGTAAATGCATACGTCAAATATATGTCTCTGAGATGTACGTGAGCTATCAGGGGTGTTTCTGGTGTTCTTAATGTTCTTTCCCAGATAGCACACTTCTATAACACATCTATTTGACATTTTGCACATCTACTTGAGTCCTATAGACATTCTGCAGATAAGCAAACAATCTAAAAAATGTCTTCTAGATGTTAATGCAGACGTCAAATAGACATCTCTGTGATGTATGTGTGCTATCAGGGTTAACATATTGCTATGTGGTTACTGAGATGTTAAAGGAGAAGTCCACTTCCAGAACACCAATTTACAAATAATTTACTCACCCCCTTGTCATCTAAGATGTTCATGTCTTTCTTTCTTCAGTCATGAAAAAATGATGGTTTTTGAGGAAAGCATTTCAGGATTTTTCTCCAAATAATGGACTTCATTGGTGCCCCAATTTTGAATTTCCAAAATGTATTTTGAATGCAGCTTCAAAGGGCTCTAAACGATCCCAGCCGAGGAAGAAGTGTCTTATCTAGCAAAAAGATCGGCCATTTTTTTTTTTGGAAAATAAAAATTTGTATACTTTTTAAGCACAAAAGCTCGTGTATCACAGGCTCTGGGATGCGTGTTCACAACGCTACGTACTATTGAATCACGTCGAAAGGTCACGCGGAACATTGGCTGAACTACAGACCCAGTGTTTACAAAGCGAACGCGCAAAGACTAAGGAAGTGCAAATAAGTCAAACGCTGTTTACAAACAAAAAGGTATAACGATGTTGGACGATTCTGAAGTTGTAGGAGAAAATAAGATGGAGTTTTTCGCCATAGTCTACCTTTTTGAGCCGGAGTACACAGATGATGAACTTAGATGTGATTTGTAGCGTCGTGAACGCGCATCCCAGAGCCTGTGCTACACAAGTTTTTGTGCTTAAAAAGTATTAACCAACCAAGTCCATTATATGAAGAAAAATCCTGAAATGCTTTCCTCAAAAACCATAATTTCTTTATGACTGAAGACAAAAAGATATGAACATCTTGGATGACAAGAGGGTGAGTAAATTACCTGTAAATTGTTGTTCTGGAAGTGGACTTCTCCTTTAAGTGTGTTTTTAGGCATGTTGCTGTGTGGTTACTGAGGTGTTTTAGGTGTTTTTAACACGTTGTGATGTAGGTGCTAAGGTGCTTAAGTGTTTTTGATGTTGTAAATGTTCTTTAGAATGTTATTATGACTTTGCTAGCGTGTTGTTATGTGAGTGATTTTTAGTTGCTTGATTCGTGACATAAGCATTTAGTGTCACGTCTGGTCAGGACACAGTTTAAAATATTTAACTGCTCCACAAACTCCTGCACACATTATTTTTTAACTCTCCAATACCATATTGTCCATTCGGCCCCAGACTGTAACAGTATTTCGGGGAGTCGTCCGTATGAGGAACTCCTCGACTTTGTAGCTCCGCCAGACTATGAAGGTCCAGCTGGTCCACCCTATCTCCATCATCCTCCTCCGACTGAACCCTCAACTTAGGGAAAAAAAGAAAACTTTCAAATTAGTTAATATATACAATAAAAAAGAGGGTGTATTAATAAATAAGCCCATTATTTATCCACTAATCAGATACTGGCTTAGGAAAGCTACATGCTAATACCTTCTCATATTCATCTTCAAGCACTGCCATCTCTTTTTTATCAACCACCTTGCCCTTCTCCTCCAGCATCAGGTCAATGAGATCGAGAGGGAAGCCCAGGTTACGATATAGTGACCATGCGACCGATGCTGATAGAAATGACATCACATTGAGTAAAGAGAGAGAAAATATTAGTATATCAGCATTAATGAGCTTTCACAGATAATAAAGAGGTTTAAGAAAAGCAAATTACACCGCTTTGTGAGCTTTACCTGGAAAAACAGCAGAGTCTTTGTCCATATTGCTGAGGGTCCTGTCAATCACCCTCCTGCCCTGCTTCAGTGAGGACAGAAACTGGACTTCATTCTGATTAATGAGATCCATGATCTACAGAGGAAGCACAAAGTTTGTCATAGAAAACCAAATTTAGTTCCTGCACTGTTATCAGCAGGTTTCCCAAATTTCTCAAAAGACAAAAACCACATCTATTTGACAAAGATTTCTTCTGTAACGTTCTAAATGTCTTTACTGTCAATCTTGATCAATTTAATCAATCCAGTTTCTTTAAAAAAATGGTTGTTTATCTTATTGTAACAACTGTCCCCAGTTGTAATAAATGTAATACTGTAGTGCTTTCCGAACATGCTTACCCTTTCAGATTCTGTGTGCACCTCTGGATAGGCATCACCCTGAAAAAATAGGAAAAGGGGAGGAAATATGAAACTTCAGACACAATTAACTGATGGCGGTAATAATTTGGTGGGCTCTGAATCATCTCACCAGTATATGAGCTACAGTAGGCACCAGGCTTGCCAGCGCACCCTCAGGAGCCTGCAGCACTTCTGTAGAAAACCTTACGGCACGTCTCAAGATACGTCTCAACACCAGCCTATCACGAAGAGGACACATTGCATAAATTTGATCCTTTAAATGACTCGTACTGCGTACTTTAATGAAGTCAGACTCACTCAGCGCCTGTCATGCCTGGGTAAACTCCGTCAGCGATGCACACGCTGAGTGTCCGAATGTGGTCAGCCACGACCCGATAGGCCATGTCCACCTGACCCACATCAGCCTCTCCGGTCCTGCCTTGATATGCAGGAGCCTTAGAGCGCTACGTGTACAAACAATAGAGTTAATGTGGTTTGGTATGTATTGAGCCTGCAATATTATTCCTGTAAAAGGTTAAACGAAGGTTAGGGACCTGATGGATGGCAGACAATATGGGTGTGAAAAGATCTGTGTCATAGTTAGACCGTTTCCCTTGCAGGACGGTCACCAGCCGCTCCAAACCCATCCCAGTATCCACGCTGCACTGGGGCAGAGGTCGCAGGCTACCATTGACCTCCCTGCAACACAAAGAGAGAACACTGACGTAGTCACATCCTCACGGTGTGCGTTATTAAGTTGGCTTGAGAAAGCCAACTTACTGATCTACTATTTAAGATTATTATTATTCTTCTTCTGAGACAAATTTCGGTATCTCCTCCTAGAGCTTTCAAGCTAGAACCACCAAACTCGGCCCAGACCTTCAGACTGGTCCGACTCGGTGTGCTGTATCTTTTCAGACTGATCCGGCTTACAGTTTTCCTAAACCAGACTATCAAAACCACCAAAAATCCCATAGACTTACATTGACGGAATGTTCAAATGAGCCAACACTCTTCAACACTTCCCAGAATCCCTCAATCAAGCTTCCCTTCTATGTACTATTTCTAATCAATTTAGACTCATTCAAGCTTCCACTCTAATATTTCTAATCTATCTAAATCATGCTAGCAACATGCTAGTAACATGCTAATCATGTAACAACATGCTTGTAACATGATAATCATGCTAACAATATGCTAGTAACTTGCTAATTGTGATAGAAACAGGCTAGCAACGTGCTAGTAACATGCTAATTATGCTAACAACATGCTAGTAACTTGCTAATCATGCTAACAACATGCTAGTAACATGCTAATCATGTTAAAAACATGCTAACAAAATTCTAGTAACATGTTAATCATGCTAACAGCATGCTAATCATGCTAGAAACGTGCTAACAAAATGCTAGTAACATGTTAATCATGTTAGAAACATGCTAACAACATGCTAATCATGCTAGCAACATGCCAGTCATGTTAACAACATTTTAGTAATATGTTAATCATGCTAGAAACATGGTAACAATAAGCTAGTAACATGTTAGCCATGTTAGAAACATGCTAGTAACATGTTAATCATGCACAAAACATGTTATCAACATGCTAATTAGGCTAGAAACATGCTAGTAACTTTCTAATCATGCTAACAACACTGTAATCAGCCTATAAAAACACAAGCAACAAGCTAATCATGCTAAAACATATTAACAACATGTTAAATCATGTAAGCAAGGTGTTAAACCATGCTAGCTGCTTTCATACTTTTACAACTGCTTCAAACTTTCAGGCTAGGCTTTCTCAAGCCAACTGGAAGTTTGTTTTCAAACTTTACTCATCTAGTTATTATTGGTACCTAAAACTTTTTTTTTAACTACAACGTTTTTAACTATTTTAGTGCTATTTGTAGCCTGGTCTCCATAAAATGTTGCATGGTTGTTTAAATGATGCATTAGTTTACTCAGTTTTGTTACATTTTGAGCTTTCTTTAAGGATTTTTAGGCTTTTAGGTACACTATATAAGGACCATATTATTGAATGTCCCTGTTATAGCTGTCCAAATGCATAATTTGATAATTATTGACCTAGAGAGTCTAGAGAATTGTTATGCAATAGTTGAAAATCTAGGACTAGTTCACAAAAGTAGGTTTTGTAAATAATATCAAATATTTAAAGAACATTTGGATTGACAGCAGTGGTAGAGGGCTGCATTGGGATTGGGACCCAACGCAAATCTCGCGGGAGCGGGCGGTTTGAACTTTGCTGCGGGCGGGAATGGGCGGCTAAAAAAAACACTGCGGGATCTGGAGGTAGCCTAGCGACATGATGTCATTGTCAACAAATGATGCTGAAAAGAACCTCAAACGTGGTATTTACAGCACAAAATCTAAACAAGGCAAGTCTCTTTAATAATAGCAATACAATACGTTTTTTTTTTCCTGCGGGACGGGAGAAGACACAAAATCAATCTCTATTATCGTGCGGGAATAAATTCTCAGAGTTTTGCGGGTGCGGGCGGGAGTGGACATACATATTGCGGGAGCGGGTGGGAGTGTAACACACACGTTGCGGAGCGGGCGGTAATGGTCAGAAATTCGGCGGGCGCGGGCGGGAGCGGGATGAAGAAAACAGTCCCGCGCAGGGCTCTAAGCAGTGGTCCTAGAGGCAAAGTTGTTCAGCTGTAATTAAAATGAAATCTGAAAATATATAAATAAAAGACTCTTTAAAATATTGATAAAAAAAATAAAATGAATAGTCAAATAACACTGGAAGTAACTTTTCTAACCTGTTATACTGCATAAATACTAGATTCCATATTTCCACCACATCCGGACTGTCTGCGTTGACCAGTGAGGCGGCGTTGCGATTTCCAATGTGATCATAGTGAATCTCCGTACAGGGGCCACAGGGACCCGTCTCCCCCATTTCCCAGAAGTTATCCTTCATCCCGAATGGCAACACATGATCTGGCCGCACTCTGCATAGGAATGTCACAACAATTCAGGGAATCTCGTACAGAAAATGAATGCGTTTGTCTACTTTGCTTTGCCTTTAGTAAACGTACCCCATGCTAAGCCAGATTTGCCGTGTTTCCTCATCGGCAGGGAGTCCATTCGCCGCATCTCCAGAGAAGTACGAGATGTATAAGCGATCCGCAGGAATGCCGTACTCTTCAGTTAAAAGACGCCAGGCCATTGCACAGGCCTCCACCTGGATTATTATTCAAAAGTACATTAGAATGCTACAGAGTCCCACATAGGACGGTGATGATTAAAAAAAGAAATATTATTTTGAAATACAATTTTTCCCATGTTTTGTGAAAGAATGGAACACAAAATTTCTTGGGGTATGCAATACTTTTTACTAGAGACAAAAGTTGTTTTTTTGGGGGAATGCAATAGTTTTACAAAAGAATGCAAAGTTTCTCAGGGGAACACAATAGTTTTGCAAGAGAATGTAAAGTTTCTCTGAGAAATGCAATAATGATAAGAATTATAAGAATTATAAAGTTTATCCGGTGAACACAATACTTTTAAGAAATGCAGAACGATTTTGAAGTTGGAGGAGAAAATGAGACGGGAGTAACTGTACCCTAACTGTCATGATCGGAAAAAAACAGTTCACACAGAGCTAGACAAGACAAGCATTTGAGGTTAAAAAGTATATACTTTTTTTTTTTTTTTTATTAGAAAATAACCGATTGTTTCACTAGATAAGACCTTATTCCTCGGCTGGGATTGTTTACAACCCTTTGAAGCTGCATTTAAACTGCATTCTGGAAGTTCAAATTTGGGGGCATCATAGAAGTCCATTACACAGAGAGAAATCCTGAAGTGTTTTCCTCAAAAAACATCATATCTTGAAGACGACTGAAGAAAGAGAGACATGAACATCTTAGATGACAAGGGGGTGAGTAGATTATCTGTAAGTTGTTGTTCTGGAAGTGAATAACCCTGAGAGCACACACACATCAAAGAGACGTCTATTTGACGTCTGCATTTACATCTACAAGACATTTTTTAGAGTGTTTGCTCATCTGCAATACGTCTATAAGACGTTTCCTATCAGATGTCAAATAGACGTCTATTAGATGTCTTTAAGACGTTTATGATTTAGAATGTATGTAAAACTGACATCTTACGGACGTCTGCCAGATGTTTGTACACCTTAGATGCTTTCCAGATCAACTGATCTTTAACAGACGTCTTGCAGACGTACGTGTGCTTTCTGGGAATCCTTTAACCCTGATAGTACAGGTACATCTCAGAGACATCTATTTGACATCTGCATTTACATCTGCGAGATGTATTTTTTAGATTGTTTGCTCATCTGCAATACGTCTACAGGACATTTCCTATCAGATGTCAAATAGACATCTATTAGATGTCTTTAAGATGTTTATGATTTAGCATGTATGTAAAACTGACATCTTACAGACGACACAGCAGATGCTTTCCAGATCAAGTGATCTTTAACAGACGTACGTGTGTTATCTGGGAAGTTTCTTGAGCAAACATAAAGTTTCTTGGGGGATTGCAAAACGTTTGTGAGAGAATACTAAGTTTCTCAGGAAAAGGCAATGCTTTTGCAGGAGAACAAAGTTTCTTTGGTGAATGCAATTCTTTTGTGAGAGAATGTATAATACGGTACGGTAAAACATGGTAAAAGGTATAAATGTTCCACCTACTCATTTTTTTTTTTTTTTGTTTTCCATTACCATGTTTGTGTAGGGACTCTGTAAAATGCAATTCATACGCATGATAACTTGAATATTAATTTTTTGGATGATGAACATGTTTTTAATTAAAATTAATTTTGATATTTTTTAGGGGACATAAGTGTCCAGATATCATACTTAAGAAAAAATGCCTTATTAAATTAATAAAATTATTGAGCAAACCTTGAAGTAATCTCCAAATGACCAGTTCCCCAGCATCTCGAAGAAGGTGTGATGGTACACATCTTTCCCCACATCCTCCAGGTCATTGTGTTTGCCTCCAGCACGGACACACTTCTGACTGTTCACCACCCGCCGGTACGAGGCCATCTCACTGCGGGGGTCCGGACAGCCCAGGAGAATGGGCTTAAACTACTCGACAACACAAACCATGATAACCTACCATTAAAATTATTATTACATGATTGTCACCAAAAAGCCCTTAAACCTCTCAAAAACAAATTTAATTCCTTTTTTTGGGCTGTAAATAAAAGCAATGTTTACCTGGCACATCTATTTTTTAATATTTTGACTTAAATATAAATAAGAACTCAAGAACTACTATTTTATATAGATTTAGTTATGGTTTCCAAAGTTTTGTCTCACAATTTTAAACTGATCAAACCATTTGATGTGCGTTAGTAAACATCATTATTTAATCAAAAATAAATACTAGATTTCATCACAATCCACAGTACAATATTTTAAAGTGCAAACGTTAACTTTCTCCCTACATATACCATAGTATTACCATACGTGCAAAAAAACAAACAAAAAACATAGTAGAACCGCTGTACTTTTACGTAGTTGTTCCTTGTTATATTTGCATTATCCTGCATGTGTCATTCTTGACTGTGTACCTGGTTCATCCCTGCATTGACGAACAGAAGACTCGGGTCTCCTCTCGGACGCACGGGGGAGGACGGCACAACCCGGTGTTCATAACCTTCCTTGAAAAAGTCGATGAACTTCCGCCGTACTCTTTTAGATGTGAATTCTTTATGCGACTCTGAGTAGGACAGTGCCGAGCATCTTCTTACCCCCGCAGATAAAACACTTAATTTTGCATTTAAAAGCGCACAGCGGAGCTGTTTCACCAGCGCTATGCGCGCAGCCATCTTGCCGCGTCACAGCGTCCAACAGCAACATCCAATCAGCGACGAGAATAAAACCGAAACTAAACATGACGATGAATCTTTTCGAAATAAATAAATAAATAACATGCAAAAAAGGAAAATACATTGTATTATGAAAATGTAAATATAAAAAAATATAGTGTATACTGATGTAGAAAACCATTTAAGATGTAAATAAAAATAAATGTATATGAAGTACATATAAAATCCACTTTATAATAAGGTTTTGTATGCATCTAAAGCAAACAAATAATGCATCAATCTCAATATACATACATATATACAATATTATGGGATAGTATATATATAACGAAACTTATATTTAAAAAAAAAAAAACTTTTATTTTTAATAGAACTTGTTTTCTTTTTAAAAACAGAACTTTTTTTCTTCTAAAAAATATAACTTTTTAAAAAATATAACTTTTTCTAAAAACAGAACCTTTTTTAAAAAATACAACTTTTTCTTTAAAAAACCTAACTTCAAAAATAGAACTTTTTCTAAACAGAACATTTAAAAAAAAGAAATCAGAACTTATTTTAGAACTATTAAAAAATAGAACTAAAATAGAACAAATTTATGAACTAAATTTATGAACTAATTTGGAACTAAATATAGCTTTCTTAAATAGAACCTTTTATTTAAAAAAACTAACTTAAAAAATATAACTTATTTTCTTTTAAAAAATAGAACTTATTTAAAAAAATAGGACTTTAAAAAATAGAACTTTTTCCAAACAACAGAACCTTTTTTAAAAAAATAGAACTTATTTTCTTCTTAAAAGCAGAACTTATTTTAGAACTAATAAAAAAAATATAAACTAAAATAGGACTAATTAAAACATAGCTTTTTTTAAAAAAAATAGAACTTTTTCTTTAAAAAACCTAACTTCAAAAATAGAACTTTTTCTAAACAGAACATTTAAAAAAAAGAAATCAGAACTTATTTTAGAACTAATAAAAAATGTAAACTAAAAATAGAACTAAAACATTAAAAAAATATAGATTTTTTTTAAATATAACTTTTTCTTTAAAAAACCTAACTTTAAAAAATAGAACTTATTTTCTTTTTAAAAAATAGAACTTATTTAAAAATAGAAAAATAGAAATTTAAAAAATATATTACTTTTTCTAAAAAACCTTTAAAAAATGGAATTTATTTTCTTTTTGAAAATAGAACGTATTTAAAAAAATAGAACTTTTTCTAAACAGAACCTTTTTTAAAAAATAGAACTTATTTTAGAACTAATAAAAAATATAAACTAAAACAGAACTAATTTAAAAAATAAAGCTTTTTTTTTTTAAATATAACTTTTTCTTTAACCTAAAACCTAACTATTTAAAAGAAAATAGAACTTTAAAAAATAACTTTTTCTAAAAAACAGAACTTTTTTAAAAAATAAAACTAAAATAGAACTAATTTAAAAAGTGTAGCTTTTTTAAATATAACTTTTTTCTTTAAAAAAATAACTTTTTTAAAAAAAAAAAAAAAAAAGAACTTATTTTTTTTATAAATATTTTTTTTAAATATAACTTTTTTTTAAATAGAAGATATTTAAAAAAAATAGAACTATTTTTGTTTTAAATAAAACTTTTTAAAACATATAACTTTAATGGTTTTTTTTTTTCCAACTATAACTTATTTTTAAAAAATAATTGAAATGTCTTTACTGTCTCTTTTAATCAATTTAATGCATCCTTGTTAAAAAGTTTTTCTTTTCTTTAAAAAAAAATAAAAATTAATGGCTCCAAACTTTTCAACAGCAGCCAAAGTTCAAACTACTTAAATATGAACTACTTAAGAAAAGACCAAGACACAAATCAAAGTATATAGTTTATTATATCATCACATTTGTTACCAGCCAACTACAAAAGCGTAGTAGCTTGTATTGCATTGCGCCATCA
The DNA here is from genome assembly GCA_036247105.1 of Cirrhinus mrigala. Classification (NCBI taxonomy): domain Eukaryota; kingdom Metazoa; phylum Chordata; class Actinopteri; order Cypriniformes; family Cyprinidae; genus Cirrhinus; species Cirrhinus mrigala. The sequence goes on from CM070028.1 coordinate 14,322,512, forward strand.
TGAAATGTTCCTTCCTTTGACCCTCATGAGAACATGCAAACAAAAGATAAAAAGAGCGATTGCACAAGTCATCATGTATCTTTCACTCGAGCACTGCTCCCTTTTAACACTGCGAGCGGTTTTGCAATAACTTTAGGAGATTTGTTCAGTCACCTAATGATAAAAAAAAATACATTGTTATGCTCCCTTAAAAATCCTCACTGGCTAATACCAGTTAGCATATTTGCTACAGTAGCAGAGAATACAAAAGTAAATAAAGCATAAGAACAATTAAGGCACTTGGGTTGTTGGGTTTATTCTGTCAAACAGACGTCCCTTCTTTTGTCTCTTCGGCTTCCTGTGGACAGAAAGAAAAATGTAAATATTACTGATACATTTCATACGATATATATATGCTTAGCGAAGATTGACAGCCCTACATTCGTGGTTGTTTGGAAAGCCTTTATAAATGTACCTTTCCGTCTAACTGTTCCTTTAGGTTCTTCACGCTCTCTTTCTCCTTGTCCATCTCTTCTTGAGTGCTCTTCAGGAGCTGTTGAAGTTTAGTAGCTGCCTGGCCGAGGTCTCGTGTCAGCTTCTTCTCCTTCTCCAGTCTCTCCTGATACAAACACACGCAAATCACACACTGTTAGAGAGCAGAAGTCCTGTATATGTTGGTTTAAACATGAGATTTTGAAGATGTGTTGGAACCTGTAGCTCTTCAGTTGGTCCTTCTCCAGCGGCTGTCATCTCTTCTAACTGAGCCTCGAGATCCTGGATGCACTTTTGAGCCTGAGTGGCAAAATACATATATAAACACTCCAAGAATTTCAAATTGTGAATAATAGTTGACATAATAATTTTAAATCAAACTTAATCAAAAATAATTAATAGACTAAACAGAAAAACAAAAAGAAAAACAAAGTCATTAAAATAAAATAATTTTATTGAATTAAAAAATTCAATAAAAATAAATAAATAAATAAATATTAACAAATTTAATTTAAAATAAAATCAAATTAATTAAAACCCAAATTAAATAAATGAAAAATCTAAATACATTTTAAATTAAAATGAAATTAAATCAAAATCATACTAACTGAAATCTAATTATAAAAACAAAAGAAAAAAAACAGTTCAATTTAAAAACAAACAAACAAACAAAAAAAATATATAAAATAAAATACAAGTTAATTTAATATAAAAAGGGTTCATTTGAAATACAAAAAAAGTGCAATTAATCAAGTAGATAATAACAAATTTAATTTAAAAAAAATTAATTAAATCAAATAAACATCTAAATACATTTTAAATTAAAATAATAAATATATATATATATATATATATATATATATATATATATATATATATATATATATATATATATATATATATATATATAAATAAAAATCAATAAAAACAAAACAAATCAATCAAGGAAAACATAAAATACAAGTAAATGTAATACAGATTAGATCATTTGAAATAAAAATTAAAAGTGCAGTTAAATCAAGGAAATATTAACAAAATAAATTAAAAAAAAACAAATGAAATAAATTAGACATCTAAATAAATGACAATAAAATGAAATTTAATTCAAATCAATCAAGAAATTTAAGAAAAAAAAACTCTTGAATTAGAAGCCATAATACTAAATGAAATGTAATTAAATTAATATAAAGAAAAAAAGACATAAAATTCAGTTCAACTGAAAAAATAATAATAAAATACAAGTAAATATAATACAAATTGTAAAAGTGCAATTCATCAAGTAAATATTCACTAATTTAATTTAAAACAAAATCAACTAAATTAAAACTCAAATTAAATAAATTAAACATCTAAACGAAATTCTACATTTAAATGAAATTAAATCAAAAATCAATCAAGAAAATCAAGGAAAAAAAAAAAAAAAAAAAACTAAATTAGAGGCCATAATACTAACTGAAATGTAATTAAATTAATATAAACAATACAAAAATAAATAAATAAATAAATAAATAAATAAAATGCAGTTCAATTTAAAAAAAAAAAAAAAAAAAAAAACTGAAAGAAAACAGAAGTTAATTTAATAAAAATCACTTCAAAATAAATCAAGATCAACCAAAATTGAATCAAGAAATTGAATTTTTTTTTTTAAATAAGATTAATTTACTTTTGTTTGTTTATTAGAGTCCTTAAAGAAATAGTTCATCCAAAATGAAAATTCTGTCATTAATTACTGACCCTCATGTCGTTCCAAACCTGTAAGACCTTCGTTCATCTTCTGAACACAAATTAAGATATTTCTGATGACATCCGAGAGCTTTCTGACCCTAATTTGTGTTCTGAAGATGAACGAAGGTCTTACAGGTTTGGAACCTCATGTAAGGGTGAGTAATTAATGACACAGTTCACCCAATAATGTAAATTATCCCTTTAATATTAAAGAAACTAGCTTTTATGTTGTCTAGTTGTCATCCAGCGTGAAGAGACCCAAAGAGCCTTGTAAAATGTGTCACCTGTTCATAGTTGTTTGCAACCTGCTGTCGAACGTCCTCTTCTGTCTGTAGTTTATTTGTTGCCTCCTCCAGCTGTGTTTTCACCTGTAAAGTTAGACATTGGAGAGTATGAGATGTATGTTTTGTCACAGATACAAAACCCCCACTCAGCAGGAAACAACAGCCCATAAATGTACACAAGTGAATGTACTCAAGACAAAAAAAAATAAAAAATCATGCCAGAGAGCTGTTTTTAGGCCAGGCAGCACATGATACATAAGACATGCTACACCCTCCTTCACCGACAGGCATTTATGAAAGACAACAAACAAGATGCACAGAACACACACTGGGAGATGAAAACAGATACAGTTAATACACACACAACCAGTATTGACCTGAGTGGACTGTACGCTCTCCTCGTTCTGTACTCGCCGAGTCACTTCCTGCAGCTCCTGCCTGACCTGTAACACACAGCTGTCACTCAAAGTAGAAAGTCATGTGTGCAACCTGAGACAAACTCATGTTAAACTTACCAGTGAAAGTTCGGCCCTCTGTTGTTGAGCATCCGCTTTGGCTGATACCAGCTGGGCCTGAGTTTCTGATAGCAAAGCCTTCAGCTGAAGACGACCGAACCATGAAAAAGAGCACCTTAGTGAGACTGAGACTTCTCTTCTTAAATAAAACTTATTTAACTTTAATTAAACATTAATATAATATAAACAAGAAGAAAAAAAGAAACAAAAAAAAAAAAAAAAAAAAAATTTAATTAACATTAAGTTCAATTAAAAAAATAAAGTACATTTATAATTGAACAATTTAATATAGAAACTTTATAATTTCTATATTATAAAATATAAATGGTTAGTTAAAAAAATAATCAATCAGAATTTAGTCCAAAATAAACACAATTAAATGAAAATGAAATTCAAATATATCAAAATACTACAGTAATTTTAATTTAAAATCAAATTTAAAAAAAAATCTAAATAATTTGAATTAGTAATAATATAATATCATTTTAATTCAATATGAAATCACATCAAAATAAACCAACATCAACCAAAATGGAATTAAGTGTAAATGACTAAATTCAAAAATATCAAAATACTACAGTAATTTTAACTTGAAAATAAAATTAAGAATCAAAATTATAATTAAAATTTTGATTTTGTAAAAATGTATATTTTAACATTAATAATTACATTTGAAATGAAATCACATTAAAGATAAATAAATAAATAAATAAATAAAAACCAAAATGGAATTTAAGTGTAAATGAAAATGGAATACAATTAAAAAAATAAATAAATAACAAAATACTACAGAAGTCTTTACTTATAAATCATATATCAAATTATATTTAAAAAAAATAAATAAATATATTAAGCGTAAATGAAAGTGAAATAAAATTTAACAAAAATATCAAAATACTACAGTAATTTTAACTTGAAAATAAAATTAAGAATCAAAATTATATTTTAAAAACCCAAAGTAAAAATGTATATTTTAACATTAATAATTATATTTGAAATGAAATCACATTAAAAATAAATAAATAAAGAAATATAAACCAAAACGGAATTTAAGTGTAAATGAAAATGAAATAATTTAAAATATCAAATTACCACAGTAATTTTAACTGCAATATTAAAAATCTAAATTCTAATAAAAAAATTAAATCGATATTTTAATATTTTAACTTTAACAGTGTAGTTTAAAATGAAAATCACATCAAAATAAACCAAGATCAACCAAAATTTAATTAAGTGTACATGAAAATAAAATTCAGTTTTAAAAATATCAAAAATACTACAGTAAATTTAACTTCAAAAAAATATAAATCCGTATTTTAATATTTACATTTTAATAGTTCAATTTAAAAGGAAATTACATCAAAATAAAATCAAGATGGAAGAACCAAAATGGAATTAAGTGTAAATGAAAATGAAGTGGAAACATTTTTTAAATACTACAGTAATTTTAACATCAATTAAAAATCTAGATTGTATATAAAAATAGTTCAGTTTAAAATGAATTTACACCAAAATTGAACAAATTAAAAGCTAATTAAAAATCAAAACTATAATAAAAATAAATCCAATTTAAAATCGATATATTTAAATTTTGTTAGTTAAATGTACTACTAAAAACACCAAAATCAATTTTAGGTTAAAATGAAAATGAATAAAAATTTACACTTCTGTTCAAAATGGGGAAATAAAAAACCCTAATAACCTTATTAAGTCAGTTGTTTTACCTGAGACATCTCTTCTGCGTATGTTTGACTGATAGTTATGGACTCCAGTTGTTTCTCCAGCTGTGCTTCCAAAAGCATCACCTGCCCCTTCAGCTGCAGAGAACAGAGAAAACACACATCTCTATTAGAACAGTGTGAAGTCTCATCTTTTATTTCACAGAAAGAAAAACTCACGGTTTTAGAGCAACACGAGTCAGAAACCTGATAACAACCTGAAAAACGATGCTAAATGCAAGCACGCACCTGATCGGTGTCTTGTCTGTCAGCATTTATCTTCTCTATTGTCTCCTCGAGGACCTTCACCTGATCCAGGGCCTGTGGGAGATCCATATAACTTCAGCACAACCGCTTGGATATAGTAAAATGTCACAAATCCACTGACGGATGTTCTTACCGCCTGTTTTTGCTGCTCAGCATCTGAAATCTTTGACTTCCATGCAAGCTCGCCATCCTCCACGCTCTTCTGTAGAACTTTCAGCATGCTCTCCTGTATAAAACACAACACTTTTCTAGGTCAAAAGACTATCTTTAAACAATAAAGTCTAATCTATACTGGCACGATGAATGTGTATCACTGTACCGTTTCACTGAGAGTTGTTCTGTACTGTTCACACTCGGCCTGAATTGACCTCCGGCTCTCCTCTGACTGGGCGAGCTTCTGCTGCAGATCCTAACACATATTCAGATAAATGTGAGACAAGAGACAAAAAAACGTGCATTGCAGGTATGCTTTCATAGAGATGATATATTACCGTCAAATCTGAGCTTGACTCTGTGTGCTGTTGTTCTGCTGGACTCTGTTGACTGTTTGTCAGAGTCTTCTGTGCTTCATGTGTGAAAGCTTCCAGCCAGTTCGACTACAACAATCACATGTACAGTTAAATTATTTTTACCTGCTCGCAAATTATTAACAGGCATACAAAACGGGCAAATTCTAACCTGATGTGTTTCTATGCTGATTTGAGGGAAGAGCTTCTGCAAGGCACTTCTGGAGTCTTTCTGGAAAGAGCTCAGCTGCTGCTCAACTTCACTCTACACACACACACAAAAGCCTTTGATCATTAAAATAAACTGATAAATAGCATAAGAAATGAGTAGGAGTTTTAGCCAACTACAGCGTTTGGATAATAACTAACACCCTGTTCTTCATGGTTTTTGTGTATTGTGTGGATATACAATTAAATGTGTGTTTATACTGTGTGTGTGTATATAAATCAGGGTTACCTGTGCCGCCTTGGCTTGGCTCAGTCTTTCTTCATTCAGCCTCTCAGCAGCAGCCAGAGCCTCCACCGCAGCATAGTTCTTCTCACGCAGCTCCTGAACACACACCGACACACCAATCAGATGTGGATTGAGGTGCAATTTAGAGATGGATGGATTAAGGGATAGATAGACAGATGAACTGGCAGGTATAGGTAAAAGGTTGTATTGCATAAAGGTTATATGGACAGATGTGCATAGCAGATATGGTGGCCATAGATAGATATGGACAAATGAGTGGGTAGATATGGATGGATGAGAGGAGTTGATGTAGACAGGTGATTAGATATGATTGGACAGAGAGATATAGACGGACAAGACATGGACGAGTTGGGTAGATATGGACAGACACATCAGTAGATAGATATGGATCAACAAGTATGTACATATAAACAAGTTGGGTAGATATGGTCAAACATACTGGGTAGATATGGACATACCAACAAGTTGGACAGATATGAACAGTAAGGTAGTTAGATATTGATGGAAAGACAGTTATAGATGAAGTAGTAGGTACATTTGGATGAATGCATAGGTAGAATTGGATAGATAAATAGGTATATATAAACAGTTTGGGTAGGTGTGTTTGGACTGGCTGGGTAGATATGGACAGACACTTAAGTAGATAGATATGGATCAACAAGTATGTACATATAAACTAGTTGAGTAGATATGGTCAAACAGACTGGGTAGATATGGACATACCAGCAAGTTGGATAGATATGAACAGTAAGGTAGTTAGATACTGATGGAAAGATAGTTATAGATGAAGTAGAAGGTACATTTGGATGAATGCATAGGTAGAATTGGATAGATAAGTAGGTATATATAAACAGTTTGGGTAGGTGTGTTTGGGCTGGCTGGGTAGATATGGACGGACACATAGGTAGGCAGATATGCAAGGACGAGAAGGTATATATGAATGGGTTTGGTAGATATGGATGGATAGGCTGGGTAGATATGGATGGTCGCATAGGTAGGTAGATATGGATGGACAAGTAGGTACATATAGACTAGTCGGGTAGATATGAACAGTAAGGTAGTTAGATATGAATGGGAAGGTAGTTATAGATGACATAGTAGGTACATTTGGATGAACGATGAATAGGTAGAATTGGATAGATAAGTAGGTATATATAAACAGTTTGGGTAGATATTTTTGGACTGGCTGGGTAGATATGGACAGACGCATACGTAGGCAGATATGGATGGATGAGAAGGTATATATGAATGGGCTTGGTAAATATGGATCTATAGGCTGGGTAGATATGGACAGACCAACAAGTTGGGTAGATATTAACAGTAAGGTAGTTAGATATGGATAGAGAGGTAGTTATAGATGAAGGAATAGGTACATTTAGATAGACGCATAAATAGAAATAGATAGACAAGCACAGGTAAGTATATATAAAAACCGTTTGGGTAAATATGAATGGATGAGTAGGTACATATGAACTAGTTGACCAAATATGGCCAAACAGGCTGGTTAGATACAGAGAGACCTACAAGTTGGGTAGATATGAACAGTGAGGTAGGTAGTTATGGATGGAGACAGGATGCATAGTTAGAAATGGATAGACAAGTAGGTATATATATAAACCGTTTGAGTAGATATGAATGGACTGGCTGGGTAGATATGGACAGACAAATAGGTAGGCAGATATGGATGGATGATAATGTATATATGAATGGGTTTGGCAGATATGGATTGACGTATAGGTAGGTAGCTGTGCATAGACTAGTAGGTACAAATAAACTAGATGGGTAGATATGGTCAAACAGGCTGGGTAGATATGGACAGACCGACAGGTTGGGTAGACATGAACAGTAAGGTAGTTACACATGGATGGTGAGGTAGTTATAAACAAAAGGGTAGGTACATTTAGATGAACAAACTGACAAGGGTAGATAAAAACTGTAAGGTAGTTCGATATGGATGGACAGGTAGTTGAAAGAGTACTGTAGGTACATTTAGATGGATGCATAAGTAAAAAAAGGATAGACAAGTATATAAAAACAGTTTGGGTAGATACGGACAAAAACATGGGTAGGTAGATTTGGATGGATGAGTAGGTTTATACATGTTGGGTACATATGGACCAACACATAAGTAGACATAGACTGACAGGTTTAGTAGAAATGGATGGAAAGGTAGATACAGATGGACAAGCAGGTAAGTAGATATGGATGTACAGGTAGGGTAGATATGCTCAGATGGATTGGGTAGATATGGACAGTGGTAGGCATGCACCAATGGGTTAGGTAGATATGACAAGAAGGGTAGTTAGATGTAAATGGGCAGATAGGCAGATATAGACAAGTTGGATAAGTATGGATGGAGGGGTAGAGATGGAAGTAGAAATGAACTAACATTGCTCTTGGCTTTCATTCTCTCCATCTCTTCTTTAAGCTGTTGAAGTTCCTCCTCCATTGAGATCATGCGCGCGTCCTTCTCCAGACTGACATCACAAAAACCAAATTCATTATTAGAAGCATAAACAGAAAAAAAAGCAACAAGTATCCGAAGGAATGGACAAAAGAAATCCCTCTTACTTCTCAAATGGAGGCTCTGCTTCAACTTTATCAGCCTGTTGATACACAATTATAAAATCAATTAACATGTATTACACACATGCAAATATTATTCAGTTATCAAAAGCTTCACTCACACTTTCCATCTTTTCCAGCTGAGCCTGTAGGGATGCCACCAAATCTTCTTTTTCTTTCAGACTAATGAACAGAGAGAAATAGATTCAATCCAAATGGTCTATATACATAAAATATACACAAAAAAGCATGAGCTGTATTGTATACCTAGTTTTAAGTTGGCCGATCTCTGCGGTGTATTCCCTCCGTTCTGTGTCAGCCTCATTTACCCTGTAAAACAGGTCCATGTTTGGATCAGAGACTAGAGAGCTGCACATGCACAGATACTTAAAGTTCTAGTAATAACGGATGTGATTGAACCCATCCTAATTTGAAGATTCAGCATCAAGGATCATACCTGTTCTGAGTTTCCTCAGCCCGAGCTCTCTTTACTGTGTCAAGCTCCTCCCTCAGCTGATTAAGCTCCGCCTCCAGTGATGTCACCTGGACCTCCCTCTCTTTCAGACTGCAAATACATCAAAATACTCATGTTACCATTAAACTTTGAATATGAAAAAATTTAACTAAATATTGTGATTCAATCATAAATCCAAACTGAGTTCCCATTACCTGCTCCTCAACTGTTCAGCCTCCTTCTGTACAGAGTCCAAACAGGGATAAGAATAGTATTATTTTTCATTCTGAAAGTTACATCCAATACAGTACTTGATGTTCACTGGAATTTAGTGTATTGCAATGGCAACCATATCAGAGAGTGCCAAATATTTGTACCTGGATCTCAGCCTGTGCTGTTGCTTCCGCCTCCACAGAGGGCTTTTCCTCAGCAACCGTTGTTGTTGGAGACAGCTGTGCTCTCAATATCTCCAGCTCTTTACATCTGTCTTTCAGCTCTGTCTCTGTAGCGCGCATACGCTCCTGGAGTTCTGTAAACAGAAGTAATTTCCGCCTTAAACTTACAAAATAGAACATGGCTTCTACAACTTCTCCAACTCAGTGTTTCCATCTGGGAACAGAGCCAAAGGAACACTCATATTCACATCAAGTGAATGTGTGTGTTTGTGTGTACTGACCGTTGAGGGTCTTGGCTTGCTCTTTGGCTGCGTCTACTTGAGCCTGAAGGGTGGTGCTGCTGTGCCGAGCCTCACGGAGTTCCTCGCTGACGCGATCCAACTTCTTCTGCAGAGCCTGTTCTGCTTCCACATGGGATGCCTAAACATGGACCACCATTCAATACTTTGTGTAAAAGGCCAAAATTTAAGTTAAATCTAAATCTGTTGTACAGCTTTATTTGGAATGTAGCAAAATATAGTTATTTTTGGAAGCTGATAGTCCATGTTCACCATCTATTTTCATTGTATAGGGTAATGCAAGTCATCTGGGTTTGGAACAATGTAAATAACAGAATTTTAATTTTTTTGTGAACTTTGCATTTGATATCAAAGAATGTATCATTATTAAACATTCAACATGAGAGTGTTAACCACAGGGGCTTACAATTCTTGCATAGCTATGCTGAAATACCCACCCACACACAGATAAACACAAACAGACAAAATGCCCTGAGAGAATTACAAGACATCACAAAGACAGATAAAGCTTATATGGTTACATATATGGTGAAATTCCAGAATTATCATGGTACAAAGACAACAACCACCTCAAAGAAATCAAGATAACAGGAAAGAGGTCAGGGGGGCTTACTTTTGTTTGTGCTTGCTGTTCTTCAGCAGCCGCCATCTTGGTTTCCAAAGTCTTCCTGCGTTCTTCTTCAGCATGCTGACTGGCCGTGCGCTCATTCAGTTCTCGGTTGAGACGCACACAGTCCTGACGCAGCTTTGCCAACTCCGCATTCTGCCTGTGTGTGTGAGAAAGCCACAGATTCACATAAAAGATGGTTAGATGAGACATTCTATACCTAGAGGCAGGTTAAATGTTAGTTTGGGGTGTGTACGCCAGATTCAAACCTCCATTTCCCACATGAGCACTAAGGCTAATTCAAGTGTTAGTTATTAAATAGTAAAAACAAATAGTAAGACGTGTATTTTTCTATACAAAAGTGGTGCTTGTCTGGGCAAAACTCTGTGGTAAGATTTGCCAATATATTGCAATGTCGTTGCTGAGGTTTTCCAAGTGTGTTTGCTATATTTTACAGGGTGTTCTGGGCAATTGTTTACTGGTCCAATTCAAAGAAACCCATGCTCAAGTCTCTGGTCTCCAGATATGTCTCTCTCTGTTCAGGTTGTTGGATTTTTCCCACCCAGTTTGGCATCCACCAGTTGAAGTCATTGCTATACCTTCTTCTTGTCCATAGGTCTTCATGTCCAAAGTTTGACACTTCATTGGTTACAATGCAAGGTTATAAGGGGACTTTATGCGTAATACCTGCTTTCAGCCTGGCTAGTGGCTTGATTGAGGGCATCTCTGAGAATAGAGTTCTCCTGTTGCAGACGGGCCAGTTGAGCATTCGGTCCATTCTCTAACTGCTCTTGCAGGCTTTGGATCTGTGGGCACATGCACAACCAAAACATTCAATAACCTGACAACATACTACCCAGCATAGTGAGAAGGAAAGTGTGAGAGGCTGGCGACTTCTGACCTTGCTGTTGAGCTGTTGTGTCTCCTTGGCATGCTCCTGGTAGGAAGTCTGCATACGAGCCTGAAGAGCTGCAATCTCCTGCCCACGTGCGCTCAGTTCAGAGCTCATACGGGTTTCTACAGATGTCATCTTGTTCTTTGCAGAACTCAGCTCCTATTAGCCAGAGCAATGAGAGTTGGAGATACAGTTAACCACCCAGACCCTCAACATCAATGTCAAATTGCCAAATAGGACATATTCTTGATCAGTGTCATTGTTGGTCCTGGGACAACATTCCTACTGACCAATCAGATTTTCGTGATAGGGAAAGGGTAAGGGTCATAAGTAGGGGCTACGGTTGGGAACAAAGTAAACTCAATCAAACATATCTTTGTTTTGAAGTAGTTAATGGTTATGGTACAGTGATAGCATTAACTGGAACAACTGACTGGAACATTGCTCCATCCATCCATCCATCTTCCAAAACGCTTGCCTTATGTAGGGTTGTGGAGATGTGGGAACATATCTCACCATCTTAGGCAACACCTTGGACCAGGAGTAGGCAAGTTTGGTCCTAGAGAGCTGCAGTCCTGCAGAGTTTACCTCCAACCCTGAAAAAAAAACCTCACCCACCTATAGTCTTATTAATTCTGAAGACATTGATTAGCTCGTTCACGTGTCTATGGTTAAGGTTGGAGCTGAACTCTGCAGGGCTGTGACTCTCTAGGACCAAACTTGCCTACCCTTGCCCTGGATGGATGGCCAGTCCATCACTGAACATTGCCCCAGGACCAAAAAAAGATTTATTTTTCAACAGTCACTCAAGACCTTGCTCTGAAGAAGCTCGATCATGAGTAGAAACTAGCTTGAACCTCATTTGTTTAGCTATGCATGTTGGCCGGTGTCACCTTGGTGAGCTCTTTGACTCGGGTCTTGGCTGCAGCTACGTTGCCCTGCTCAGCGGTCAACTGCTTTTCCTTCTCCTCCAGCTGCTTCTTCAATGCCGCCAATGGGTCACCCTTCTGAGATGCCTGCAAACAAGGAAAAGAAATAGATATGACTACTAACAGAAAGAGACAAGCATTAGGGGTTTGAAGAGGGGTTGATCAGGTGTAGACTTTGTACCAGTTGCCAGGAGTCCTTTCCTGCCTTCTTGCTGATGATCTCAAAGAGTTTCTGGGTCTCTGACTCGCTGAACGATGCACTATTCAGACTGGAGACCAGAGTTTTATATGGTGATGGCTGGGGGGCACTGACTGTTTCCATAGAAGCCACTTAAAAGAAATTTAAATTAGGATGATAAGGGTATTGCAAAGAGTGCAAGTTTGAACAGGTACTATTACACCTGTCCTACAGCGTAGATCAGGGATTGGCAACGATGGTGCTGGAGTGACGATGTTTTACAGAGTTTAGCTCCAACCCTAAATGACTAAACTCTCCAGGACAGTGGCATTCCAGGACCGACCTTGCCTATACCTGTCTTGGATATGTCCAAAGAATACTCACCTGGCTCAGCCTTCTTCTTAGACTTCTTCTTGGTTGGAACTTCAGTTTTGGGTTCTTCAGCTTTAGGGGGAGCAGCAACCTCAGGAGCGACTGCTGCTTTCACCACCACCTGTGCAACCACCGGTTCCACCTTAACTACAACTTCTGGGACCTCCACAGGTTTGATGGGGGCCGGATCCACCTTGGCCACCTTCTTCTTTTTCTTCTCTTTGGGGGAAGGAGCAAGTGGGGCCACCACAGCACTTACAGTGGGAGGAACAACACATTCAACAATCATAGGAGCTGGTTCAGGTACAACTGGCTTGGGTTTAACTTCAGGTTCAGGCTCAGGAACTGGCACAGGTTCCGGTTGGGGTTCGGGTTCAACTTGGGGTACCGCATTGGGCTCACTATTCTCAACCACCGCTTCAGGGACGGGCTCATGCTCAGGTTCTGGAAGGTTCCCATTTGGCCTCTCCTCCTTCTTCTTGGCCTTGTTTTTCTTTTCAGTTGTCTTTTTCTTCTTGTCAGAGCGCTGGGGTTGGATCTTGCTCGAGTCTTGCCGCTGTTTGGCCAGGGCTTCCTCATATGAAGTCTCCTTCATGGAAAAAGTTGACACAAGCGTAATGCCAATGGCAGAGAACACCATGAAGCCACCAAACACCACAATTCCCAGAGTTTGAGGGTCGTACACATCCATCTTTGCTCAGTCCTTTTCTTTCCTTAACCTGATCCTACAAATACGTAAACAAGGACTATTTAATGTAAAGGACCATTTAATGTCAACAACAACATCCTAGCATTTCATCCAAGTACCATAAACCATTTCACACAAGAACTTCCTGTTTACTGGACAGACATAAAAAGCAATGCTAAAATGTAAATTCATAATGTTTTGAAAGATATTCCTCAAGAGTTATTTCAAATATTTTCACATGAATGATACACTGAAGTGTTGTCGAACTGGTGCATTGATCTTTTGGACTTGATACTGCCACCTATATGTGTGGAGGCAGCATCAAGAAAAAGCAAGAAAAAGTAAGCTTTCACTTACTGACAGAACTATCCTACAAGCATATTTGTCACCTATAAGTCATTTATTCTGGCTGGTTGTGTATTATTCATTTGGCTGGGCATCTATTGGCCTTACATAAAAGGGAGAAAAAACTGGCTGCACAGTGCTGAGTGGATGGCAGTGAAAAATGATGCCTTGAGACAGTGTGAAAAATCTCTTGCTCTTGCAAATTTTGAGAAAAGTTCTTTTGACTGAAGCCAGCACTATAACTTTTGCACACTAGTTCAGGTTATGCAACACCCCACCAAGACTATGCTCCTCAACATTCTCTCACACACACAGAGAGGCATACATTCAGTTTCCAGGGGACAAGTCTGTGTGCAGCAGACCACAATAAACTTCCCCCAACCTCACGTTTGCACTAGCCTAGCACTAGCAACTCTTGCCTGGAATTTCTATAGAGGGGGTCTCTAAATATCTGCCTCGGGCATTCAGGTAAGGAGGAATGCTGACTGGGCTTAAAGGAAATGCCATTTAAACAGCATATAACTTAACACATGCATTATTATAAACTGCTTTGTTTTATAGAAGAGCCTTAAGGAACGCCTACCAGAAGCCCTGTGGTGGTACTGTGATGATATCAGATGATGATACCAGAGTTTTTGTACTAATAGTATTTATGAAGTACTTCAAAGAGCACCACAGTATTAAAACGGTGCAAAATGTCCAAAAACACAATAATGCTACTGGTTTGTTAGTGAAAACTTATGAAATGCGATTATGGACACTTAAGATCTAGCTGTAATGAAAATAAATAAATACTGTATTAACATGTTTCTTAATTACAAACCCATTTTTTTCATGCAAATATTTTCCTAAAATGATTACAGTTTTGGATCCACATGTGACAACCAGCAGAGAGAGGACTTGGCAGACACAGGAAATGCAGAGTTCCTATATGCAGGACACATACTCCACATCTGAATGAAAGGGGGCTGCTTTCCTATGCGGGATATTAACCCTTTCAGGAACATTGCTGACGTTACATAATAACTGCCAAAGGAATTCCAGCTTATCTGCTGTCTTTATAACTTATTGAACAAAGAAGGGCTATTAACCCAATTTCCAGCTCAATTACTTCTTTGGTTTAATACAATCTAAAAGTTTTTTTTAGCCCTCTCTTTCTTCTTGAATGAACTGCTACTTAAGCTTCACAAATCTAGGAGAATCTTAAGATACAATTTTATTAAGAATACAATAAAGGCAATAGGAAACTTTGTAAACGGTTAAAGTAAACAGGCATTTTGGATGATTATTAAGTGTTGGATAAACATACTTAAAATGATGAAAACATTTTAATGTTATAAATCAAATGAAAAAGACACAAGGCAAACAATCCCGCTACTCAAAACGGTACAAAGCCAGTAAGCCAAGAAAATAAAAAGAACCTCTGAAACTATAAAGCATCACTAAGGACACGTACACTAGCGTGGATGGAAAAACGCTTTGAATCAGATCACCACAATACACAAGTTCAAACTACTCGAGAATGCAAATTATTTTCAAACACAACCAAACTAAACAAGGATAACTTCAACAACATCGTCAGTCAGACTGACAAACTTCAGACAAAGAATATAACAACTGTATTAGTAATGGAAAAAACACACAAGAGTGATAAAAGCATGCGCTTACCTGCGGTCAGACTCACAGTGATAAAAAATCGCCGCTGACTTTTGGAGTCGTGGCACTTTTTGCGAGTTGGCACAGTGCCCGCCTGTAAAGCAGATACGCGACCTCATGCTAACATTTGATTGGATAAACGCCTGTCAATCAACGCTCTTTAAACCAACCGCGTCACGCGAAGTATCCAAAAGCATGCTGTGGGAAGCGCTGAGGGCTGTGAGAATTCGGTGGGATGTATGATGATGAAAGTACTTAAAAAATAAACATAAAACATCGGATGTAATGCTTTAAAAGCATTGTTTAAACACCAAAAACACCCTTTTTAAAAATATTACCCTTAAAAATTACTATCATAGGGGCTATCATAAGGAAGTTAAGGCATCAGTAATGCTATGGTTTGATACTTCAGGAAGACTTAAGGGCTAGTTGTCACTTTTTTTGTGGGATTGGATGGGGGAGTTTGTCTGGGACCGTTTACCCAACGTTTTTTTTTCTGCTTCTCGTTCCAAAACACTTTAGTATTCATGTATTTGCCTAAACGTCAGTCAGATATGGTTATGGATTGAGTTTTTACTCAAAATGATAAAAACCAAAAGACCGTTATCATTCATGTATGTAGCACAAAGAGTTAAGTGCCCAAGTTAGGGTTACTTAAGGTTAGGGGTTTGCTGTTTAAATGCTTTCCGTAGAAAAAAGCACTATTAATTGAGAGTTAAAATGCAAGAAAGCATGTACTGTCAGCCTTGACTGAACAAGAATCGGTGAAAAGTAAGAAATGTGCTACCTAGCAATTGCAAAACCCATTATCTTTCTGCTATCAGCTTGAATAAAGCTTAAATGACAATATGTTCTTCTCAAATGCATGTAGGTGATGTAATTATTAGCTCTGGAAAGACTTCCAGTAATCTGAGATAAGTAGAGTTTACACTGAGGGCAAAGAAATGTCACAGAGTAACTGTTTACAAAATCAATAGTTCACATATGTGGAAAAAAAGAGTGTTACTGTGTTGTGCTACCGTAGGTTGTGTGTTGAGAAGCCTTAATGTGAAGATGAGAAATAATTAGACTGGAACTACTTCCAAATGTCATGTTCTTTGGTTTGACCCCTGTTATTTATTGTGCAAACAAGCAGGGTGCTTTAGCTGATGTCTGTTTGCTAAGGATTAAAGCCTTTGCTAACAAATTTGTACTGTATTTGTAATATCTGTATGATTATTATTAGTGGTGCTTGCTAAGGTGCAACCATTATTGAACATACTTAAAGTTAAATATCTTAACAATCACCTAAGATTGAGTTTTAAAGGAATAGTTCACTTAAAAATGAAAAGTCGGTTAACTACTCACCCTCATGTCATTCCAAACCCGTAAGACTTTCTTTCGTCTTCCAACACAAATTAAGATATTTTTGATGAAATCCAAGAGCTTTCTGACCCTGCATAGACAGCAATGCAACTGAAACTTTCAAGGCCCAGAAAGGTAGTAAGGACATTGTTAAAATAGTCCATGTGACATCAGTGGTTCAATTTTGTGAAGCTACGAAAATACTTTTTATAGTAGCAAGTGTGAGATATAAAATTACAGTGACCTTACTCTGAGGTGGAAATTTGCTTCTTCACTGAAAAAAAAAAATGGTGGTGAAACCATTTTCACACAGAAATTGTTAGTAAATTTCACAAACAGACGTTTTCACAAAGAAACGGTAACAAATCAAATTGAATGTGAAATTTAGAAGTACATAGAAACCGAATTTCTTGTAAAATGTCCTCAAACAATAATGGTTTTATTTGCAACTTATAAAAATCATTTATACATATTATATACATATTATATATATTACAGTGTATTTTACTCTGCATGTACTGCATCTACACACATCAATGTTAACATCAAATGATGTAATCTCTTCTAACAACAACATTTTAGAGGTTTTCATTCAATCAACTTCCATTAAAACCTTGTATCAGTCCATGTTCACTCAAAGCTTTGCTCCAAAGGTCACTGAATATACATCTACAACAGTCAACATTGTACAAATCCACCCACTCGCACTAACACAGAATGTTTCTTTTTCTCAGAAACTGTTTAATGTGAGTCAAGGTAAACCAGTGTAGCTCATCTGGAGGGAAGCGGTTCACACATCATTTCCAGACCTGATGAAGAAAAGGGTGGTCTACATATCAACAAACAGCCAGAGAATTTGTTTACTTAGTACCAAGACATCTATTCCCATGCTGATTTCTTACAGGATGCTGCTGAGTAGCACCCAGCTGATAGGTGTACTTTCAAGGTGTGTTGATGGGATGAAAAGATGGATACCAAAATAGCAAAATACGGATGTGCCAATACACACGACGACAGCATTTCTAAGATAACATTCCCTTATATTCCTCGCCAGCTTGCAAATTAAAAATGTCGAGGCAACAAATTTGCTTAGGCTCCAAATTCCCTGTTTGAGCCCAAGCGGTTTATGGTCTTTGGGAACAACCACATCTGCCAGCAGCGGTAAGTACAATTACAGAGCCGTGGAGGTAAGGGGGTGGAGTACGCTGGATGTTTGCTTTAGCCGTCACTGACGAGGGGTGTTCCATCAAACAAACCTTTATGGCAACCCCACAGGACACGCAGCTGAGCAACTCTAAACACCAGATGTGCATGTTCATCCTTCTGACTATCGCACAGACATACATATTTTTCACAGTAAAGCTTCTGACCATATGACAGTTGCATTATGGCTATGCAGGATTGGGCAAAAACATATCAAACATGAAGAAAATTCAACAGTCATACTAAAGGAGAATTTAATGAACTTTAATTTAATTTAATGAAGCGTAAATAATTATGTAAATGTAAAATAATTTTGACTAATCACTAGGGATGTAAGGGTATTATCAATATATTGCGATAGCAAAACTGTCGATATCATCATGGTCACGATGATATGAAACGATACGTCTTCCAGGCAAACGTGTAGTTTTAAAAACATTTCTTCTTCTTATTCAACTTCTTATTCTAACATAAAAGGTCTTTAAAGTATGCTCTATGCTTTATTTTATTTCAATCTCTTCAAGTCTTTGATGTCTTTTTGTTTTCGCTGCGCGTTTCAAAGCGAGGAGCACGCTTCGTTCAGGCGATCAGCTCGTGATCAGCTCAGTTCCGCTCATTGAATGCAGTGAACTCCTTTATTGCACGTGCTATGAGTTTAGCGCGCGTTTGAGAATGCAACGGCCACTAGTTATTTTATTTTCGCCGCAGATGATTACAGCGTTTCACTAGATTTGTAGTAAGACACGTTTATGTAAGCCTGTTTTCACTAAAGCTAGAGTTATCCGTCAAAATAAAAGCTTAAAAGTGCAGTATGAATTGCTAACAGCTAGCAGTTTAAATGGGTAACGTTACTGCAGTCCAAATTCAAAATATTTCCCTCAGATGTAAAAAATAGGAAATAGGTATTGTAATTTCCCTATTGTAAAGGAAAAATAATATAGGGTACAAGGGGGTAAAAGGCACCTTTAATATTATTTCCCTCTAAACCACTACATGGCAGAAAAACGTGGCATAGCACTTTTCAAAACATCCGATTTTCAAGATACACGTGCAAATTTGCCTGATCTTTGACGCGATCGCGGGCAGCAGCGTAAAGTCGATTTTGTGCTTGCTTGATGTAATATTTGGTGTTTTTAAAAGTGTTGTAGATTTAAGTAGCAAATGAGAATCGCTAAAGTTTTGGAATATATCATGAGACAGCGGTCTTCTTAATGATTTTCAGTTTTAAGATAATTAAAGCAGCAGTTTTTAAATAACAAAAGAATATGTAAAAGTATGTTATTTGGGGTAAAAAGGGCCCATGCTGTTGGGGCTAATAGGCACAATAATTAACATGATAATTAATAGAAGGACTTTTCCATTTGTTGACATGACATTGTTAGATTCAGATGGTAAATATCATTTATTATGTTGGGTGCTCATCTTAGAGATAATCACCATGTTTAGAATGAAACCATATTTAAAAACAAGATATTAATTATATCATATAATAAAATATCCTTTGTTCGCATCCAAAATAAGTTTTGTTTATATAATGTGTGTTCTGTGTATATTATGTATACACACACACACACACACACACACATTTAACAGCACTATGCCTATAGTTTACATTTCACAACACTAACTATTAATGTGTATGATAACATGTTCATGGTGATTTACAATAAAAAACTATGTACTTTACAAAATATTCAATTGAATTTTAAGAAACAGTCAAATTTAATTCAGTTTTACTCAATTTCTATTTGCTTGAATTCACATTTGATTTACAATTCTGCATCCTGTTTTCTTCCTCAGATCAAAGTCAGGAATTGATTTAGAATACAACGGACAATCTCAAATAATTTCTAATGGCACACAACCCTGGCTTTATGTGAACAGAAAAAAAAAAACATAACTTGCTCCTTATGTAAGTTGTCACTCAGTAACACACACAGACATACACACACTGTGCTTCAGATGCTGGAGTTTTGTCCAGTACATTGTGTCCTGTACTGAGGAGTCCAACACAGGAGACAGAGGGGATGAGGACAGAGAACAATGAGGGACGGGTTGATATGTGGAATACATAATGACTCTTAACATGTGGATTCAGACTCGAGGCAAGAGGAAGAGGGGAAGTTAAAAAATGAAAAGACTTTTTCACAAAACAGCATCTTTGGCTTCTAATTGATTTTTGTTGACAGATCAATATACAATCAGGCTTTACACCAGACGTGGAACATTCAAGCTGATAAACCCATGAAACATGCTGGACTATAGATTGGAAGTCCTACAGATAAGCAGTGACTGGAATCAATGGTTATGCTCAGAATAGCATGCTACAGTTTTTCTGAAGTATGCAGCAAGCATATTGTGTATATTATGAACATTTCTGCATCAGCTATAAATTCGATCATTATTTGATCAGAATCCAAAGAGTTAATGTATTTTTTTTCACACACAAAATACCTTAAATTATAATTGCCTAATAATGTTTGGTCATGTTAGGATTGGAATATGATATACTATACCTTTTTCCAATTCAATTCTGTGAAAAAAGTACTGACATTTGGCTGTCGGATCAAATAATCAAACACGATACGTTAAAAATCTTGACTGATATTATGTGAGAACTGCGCATGCGTAGTAATCTGCTCTCCCTTTTACCACACCGCCGCTCCTGACCAATAGACGGCAGTAAAACGTTTAGTCTCCTATTAAAATCACCACAAAAGAATCTACTCCATTCTGTTTTCTAAGTGCCCTAGCCATCTATTATCCTGCTATGCTAAAATTTTTATGGTAATGCTCAATAACTATGTCT
Organism: Cirrhinus mrigala; assembly: GCA_036247105.1. Lineage (NCBI taxonomy): Eukaryota > Metazoa > Chordata > Actinopteri > Cypriniformes > Cyprinidae > Cirrhinus > Cirrhinus mrigala. The sequence goes on from CM070028.1 coordinate 14,343,212, forward strand.
ACGGCCTCTAAGGTTGTCCTGGGATTGTCGATAGTGCTCACTGTCAGCACCGTTGCAGGCGTTCATATCAAGCAGAACTGGGACAGGCAGGTAAAAACAAATCACCTTTACTCTACTAGCCTAGATGAACACCATGCCTTATGAGGCACGACTATTTAAGAATTCATTCTTGTTTACCTGTAGTGTACAGTCTGCATGCTATCAAAACAAGTAAAGATGAGCAAGAGAATATGTTTTTATCTAAAGCATAAAGTCTCATCGTACAAAAACGTACTATTTAATGTATTAACGGTAGTTACTGTGTTATTAAATGTTTTGTTCGGAAAAAGACGTTCATTTTAACCCTGACAGTTTGTGTGTTCAATCTACTGTTTTATAACTTATAACGTTACCGGTTTTTTTTTTTTGGTATAGATACTTACCATGGTAGTGAGGAGGTGTATCTTTGGTTATTACTTTAAATATGACATCTAAGTGGTATAAAAAGTGGAGTATTTAGATGTTAACACATCTGTCACATTCGCAGAGTCTGCGTGAAGGAGTTCTGCGGGATCTGGAGCGCGTGGAGCGGAAGCGCGAGAACCTGCGCGCTCTCGAGGAGCAGATCCAGCTGACGAGACAGCTCGTGGACGAGCGCGACGGACGAGAGGCTGAAACGGCGGGACCAAACAGTTCATAACTCGACTAGTTAGGCTGGTACAACAAATTCTTATTACTTACAACTAACAATTACAGTTGTACAACTAATACTCGGGTTTCTCTTACGACTTTGGTAACTGAAATACCGTGGTTAGAGTTTCAACAGTAGTAAACTCTGGTAATTAATTAATTAATTGGTCAAAATGTACTTTTAATAATTGGCATTACAGTATCATTTACCATGGTTGTGTATCAATATGAATGCGTCTTTATATTAAGGTATCTCAACATTTTAGATACCAGTAAAGACCTACATTTTAGATACCAGTAAAATTTTACAATGATCTAGTCCAATATTCTATATTCCAGTTAGCCCAACTAATATACATTACCAGTCAAATGTTTCTGGACAGTGAGATTTTTAATGGTTCTTGAAGAAGTCTCTTCTGCTCACCAAGCTTGTATTTATTTTATTCAAAATACAGCAAAAGCAGTAATATTGTGAAATGTTTTCACTATTTTAAAATAACTGCTTTCAATTTGAATATATTTTAAAATGTAATTTATTCCTGTGATCAAAGCTAAATTTTCAGCATCATTACTCCAGTCTTCAGTGTCACATGATCCTTCAGAAATCAGCAATTATACACTATACCATTTAAAAGCTTGGAGTCAAAAAGCTTTTAAAAAGCTTTGTGGGGAAAGAAATTATAGAGATGAATACTTTTATTTAGCAGGGATGCTTTAAATTGATCAGAAGTGATGATAAAGATGTTTCTTTTGAGCAGCAAATCAGAATATTAGAATGATTAGAATGAGACTGGAGTAATGATGCTAAAAATTCAGCTTGGAAATCACAGGAATAAATTACATTTTAAAATATATTCAAATAGAAAGCAGTTATTTTAAATAGAAAAATATTTAACAATTTTACTTTTTTGTTGTACTATGGATCAAATAAATGCAGGCTTGGTGAGCAGAAGAGACTTCTATGTGTCAGTAATTGCATAATGTCTAAATAGCTACATTTGAGTTTGAATAAACTTTCAGATCGTTAAAAAAAAAAGTGTGCACTATAACATAGTATGAATATGGGTAGTATGAATGAAATTAGTATGTACTACATCTGCCACGTTATCACAGTCATGTATCTACCAGCATCAGTTGCGTTGCTTCACTGCCATTCATAAATCCGCTTCATAAATTTCATCAGAAGCAGTTGGTCATCTTGGTATTTTTCACTTACTGTTTTTCAAATACTATGAATTCGGACACTTTCTTGCTTACTCTAGAGAAGCATTCAGTTTTTTTCACGCTGGCCCCAGACTTTGTTGTCCCTGCATCTAATCACTTCCTCTTATCTACTAGATTGAAAAATGGACAGTGGGGAGCAGAGGGGTCTTGCTGCACAGGACGAGGAGACCATGTGCACGTCAGCCTCTGAGGGTCTGGAGGAGGGCGAGGTGGAGGGAGAAACTCTCCTCATTGTGGAATCAGAGGACCAGGCATCTGTGGATCTGTCTCACGACCAGAGCGGAGACTCTCTAAACAGCGACGTCGGGGAGGACGGAGAGGGAAGCTGGAACGAGGACATGTCGTTCTACTGCGACAAGTGCCACAAATGGATCCCAGCCGGTGAGAAGACCAATGACAGAGGACGACACATCTGATACATTCTTATGTTACCAGATTAAGATGTGATGTCCAACATGTGATGCATTTGTTCACTCAATAAAGACTGATCTGAAAAAGTGCTTTGTCTCAGAGCTGTCTTTCTTTTCTTTCTCCTTGTATGGTTCAGCCCAGCTACGTGGAGAGCAGCCAAGCTATCTGAAAGGAGACAACTTTTTCAAGTTCACCTGCTCGGACTGCGCGGAAGACGGGAAGGAGAGTTTTGAGAGGATGAGGCTGACCTGGCAGCAGGTATTTCATCTGGAACAATTAAAATAAATGAAACCATATTTAGTTAGGTAGACAAAATCTGAGGGAACATTTCATGATTTGTTCTTGAAGAAAATCTTCTTTACAAACATTACGAAGTTGAAAAATCTCATATTATCCACATAAAGAGTCTTGACACGTGATGTAATTCTGTATTCTGGCAAGAAAAGTCTCTAAATTGTTTGATTTTATGCATATAGGTGGTGATGTTGGCCATGTATAACCTGTCTTTAGAGGGCACTGGACGACAAGGTTATTTCAGATGGAAGGAAGACATTTGTGCATTTATTAGTCGGCACTGGACCTTCCTGCTTGGTTCTAGGTGAGACTGAGTATCAGAAATCGTATATTTTGTTTTAGAATTACTCTAAAGTGAAGAGAAATTAGTATGTTTTATGATCATACACTCTCAGAAAGAAGACGTCCACGTGGTGGAGCACTGTTGCAGGGTGTCTGTCTGTTGGGAGCCCAACGTTTTTCCGTTCAGGAGCGCAGGAGTTTGGAGAACCCGGCTGGTGGAAGCTAGTCCAGAACCGGCCACCGACTCTACGGCCCGAGGGGGAGAAAAACTCTGCAGCTTCTCTTAAGGCCAAAGGTAGTAGTAGTTTAAATCAGAATGAACGCTTAGTTTGGTGTTTTGAATAGTGGTTAACTGATAATGTATTATTATATTTTTTTAAATTCATGTTAAATGTTATGGAAGCCTGTTTCTACCACTGAATGAAAAAAAAAAAAAAAAGTAATTGCAAGTTTTTGTATTACAATTCTGACTTTTTTTCTCGCAATTGTGAGTTTACATCTCGCAATTCTGACTTTTTTTTTTTTTTTTTCTCAGAATTGTGAGATATAAATTTGCAAAAACAGAATTGCACGATATAAACTCAAGTGCGAGATGAAAAGTCAGAATTGTGGGATATAAACTTGCAAATGCAAGTTATAAAGTCAGAATTACGAGATATAAACTCACAATTCTGACTTTTTTTTGTTAGAATTTCATGATATGAACTCGTAATTGCGAGATGTAAAGTCAGAATTGCAGGATATAAACTCGTAAATGTGAATTATAAATTTAGAATTACAAGATATAAACAATTTTGACTTTTTTTCTCAGATTTGCATGATGTAAACTAGCAATTGCGAGATGTAAAGTCAAAATTGCGGGATATAAACTCACAAAGGTGAGTTATAAAGTCAGAATTACAAGATATAAACACAATTTTAACTTTTTTTCTTAGAACTCCATGATATAAACTCGCAATTGCGAGATGTAAAGTCAGAACTGCAGGATATAAACTTGCAAATGTGAATTATGAAGTCAGAATTACAAGATGTAAACACAATTTTGACTTTTTTTTTTTTCTCAGAATTGCATGATGTAAACTAGCAATTGTCAGAAATGAAGTCAGAATTGCGAGATATAAACTCAATTCTGACTTTTTTTTTTTCTCAGAATTGCATGATATAAACTCGCAATTGCGAGATGTAAAGTCAGAATTGCGGGATATAAACTCACAAATGTGAGTTATAAAGTCAGAATTTACGAGATATAAACAATTCTGACTTTTTTTTCTCAGAATTGCATGATATAAATTCGCACTTGTGAGAAATTAAGTCAGAATTGTGAGATGATAACTCGAATGCAAGTTATAAAGTCATAATTACGAGATATAAACTCACAATTCTGACTTTTTTTTGTTAGAATTTCATGATATGAACTCGTAATTGCGAGATGTAAAGTCAGAATTGCAGGATATAAACTCGTAAATGTGAATTATAAATTTAGAATTACAAGATATAAACAATTTTGACTTTTTTTCTCAGATTTGCATGATGTAAACTAGCAATTGCGAGATGTAAAGTCAAAATTGCGGGATATAAACTCACAAAGGTGAGTTATAAAGTCAGAATTACAAGATATAAACACAATTTTAACTTTTTTTCTTAGAACTCCATGATATAAACTCGCAATTGCGAGATGTAAAGTCAGAACTGCAGGATATAAACTTGCAAATGTGAATTATGAAGTCAGAATTACAAGATGTAAACACAATTTTGACTTTTTTTTTTTTCTCAGAATTGCATGATGTAAACTAGCAATTGTCAGAAATGAAGTCAGAATTGCGAGATATAAACTCAATTCTGACTTTTTTTTTTCTCAGAATTGCATGATATAAACTCGCAATTGCGAGATGTAAAGTCAGAATTGCGGGATATAAACTCACAAATGTGAGTTATAAAGTCAGAATTTACGAGATATAAACAATTCTGACTTTTTTTTCTCAGAATTGCATGATATAAATTCGCACTTGTGAGAAATTAAGTCAGAATTGTGAGATGATAACTCGAATGCAAGTTATAAAGTCATAATTACGAGATATAAACTCACAATTCTGACTTTTTTCTCGCAGTTCTGACTCTTTTTTTTTTTTTTTTTTTTTTTTTTCTCACAATTCTGCAATTGTGATCAAGTCCAATTCCGATGTCCTCAGAATTGTGAGTTTATATCTCACAAATCTGACTTAAAGGAACACTCCACTTTTTTTTTTTTGAAATAGGCTCATTTTCCAACTCCCCTAGAGTTATACAGATGTGTTTTACCGTTTTTGAATCCATTCAGCCGATCGCCAGTTCTGGCGGTAGCACTTTTATCATAGCTTAGCATAAATCATTGAATCCGATTAGACCATTAGCATCTCACTATAAAATGACTTAAGAGTTTAGATATTTTTCCTATTTAGAACTTGACTCTTCTGTAGTTACTGTAGTTACTCGTGTACTAAGACTGGCGGAAAATGAAAAGTTGCAATTTTCTAGGCTGATATGGCTAGGAACTATACTCTCATTCCGGCGTAACAATCAAGGAACCTTGCTGCCAAAGTGGAGTGTTCCTTTAACTTGCAATTGCATGTTAGGAAGTCAGAATTGCGAGATATAAACTCACTATTCTGACAAAAAAAGTCTGAATTGTCTTTTTTTTTTTTTTTTCTCAGAATGGCAAATTTATATCTCACAAAGACTTTATAACCTGTAACTGCAAGTTTATATCACGCAATTCTGACTTCATTTCTCTAAATTGCGAGTTTGTTTCTAGCAACTCTGACTTTATAACTGCCAGTTGTGAGTTTAAATCTCATACTTCTGAGAAAAAACTTGCAATCGCGATTTAAAAATAGTCCGAATTTTGAGATAAAAAGTCACAATTACCTTTTTTATTTTAATTTTTATTTATTTTTTTATTTCATACTATCTTTAAATGTAGGAATGCACAATATATTAGTAAAATAATACTGAAAAACACTAATAATTTATTAATCCTGTTAGTTGTCATATTTTGCATTTTTTTTTTAATTCACATAATTCATATTCATTTTAAATTTTAAATATTTATGAAATTGTTGCCATTTATCAATTAGTCACCTTATTATATAATGTGGAAGTAAACCATCTTTTGTGAATATGTGAGAAATTTAGCCACTATAGGTAAATAAGTATGGTAAAAATTATTTGCACTACAAACTAGCATGTTTATAATTATGGCAAAACATTAAAATAACGTGATAAGGAATACTAGTTTGCAAAATCAAGCTGCAAATGAACTGTTTTTGAACAGCTAAAATAACTGGAAGCAAATGACACCAGATGCCTCACAAATTCAAGTTAAAAATGGTCACTTTTGTTCTCACGTTGAAAATAAGATGAATAGCAGAAAACATAAAAATATTTATCTGCTAATTAGTATCTGTGATTTTCAAATCTGCATCACAGGTAAAATGTGTTTTTGTAATGCTGTGTTTTTCCCTTCATTTCAAATGTGAATGTAACATACATGTTGTTTTTGCAGCTGTGGCAAAGCCGTCCCTGGACCCCATAATCACCGTGGAGGGTTTAAGGAAGCGTGGAAGTCGGAATCCAGTGGAAAATGCCATGCAGCTGAAAGAAAAGCGTTCCCGAACACAAGAGGCTAAAGAGATCCGGCGCGCCCAAAAGGAAGCGGCTGGGTTTCTAGACCGGAGTGCCTCGTCCACACCTGTCAAACTGGGCAGTCGTGTGCGACGGTCAGAGCCGTATCTGGAGAAGGGTGAAGTCATTGACTTTTCCTCTCTCAGCTCTTCAGACAGAACTCCACTCACCTCTCCGTCCCCTTCCCCTTCGCCTGACTTCTCCGCCCCTGGAACACCCGCCTCGCACTCTGCTACGCCCAGTCTGCTATCAGAGGCCGATCTCATCCCAGATGTCATGCCTCCTCAGGCTCTGTTCCACGGTGAGATGCTGCACTTGCTAACCGAGCAAACACCCGTTTATGGTTACTTTTCTAAAGATACCAGGTAGCACATACAGTTGAGGTCAAAAGTTTACACCCCCCTTTTAGAATCGGCAAAATGTTAATTATTTTACCAAAATAAGAAGGCTTATCATACAAAATGCATGTTATTGTTTATTTAGTACTGACTTGAATAATATATTTCACATAAAAGATGTTTCCATATAGTCCACAAGAGAAAATAATAGTTGAATTTATAAAAATGACCCTGTTCAAAAGTTTACATACACTTGATTCTTAATACCGTGTTGTTACCTGAATGATCCACAGCTGTTTTTTTTTTTTTGTTTAGTGATAGTTGTTCATGAGTCCCTTGTTTGTCCTGAACAGTTAAACTGCCTGCTGTTCTTCAGAAAAATCCTTCAGGTCCCACAAATTCTTTGGTTTTCAGCATTTTTGTGTATTTGAACCCTTTCCAACAATGACTGTATGATTTTGAGATCCATCTTTTCAGACTGAGGACAACTGAGGGACTCATATGCAACTATAGCAGATGGTTCAAACGCTCACTGATGTTTCAGAAGGAAACACGATGCATTAAGAGGTGAGGGGTGAAAACTTTTGAAATTTAAAGATCGGAGTAAATTTCAATTATTTTGTCTTCATGTAACTGTCTTCTGTAGCCTCGGAAGGGCAGTACTAAATTAAAAAAAGAAATGTATTTAGGCAAAATAAGAAAAATGTACACATCTCCATTCCGTTCAAAAGTTTTCACCCCCGGCTCTTGATGCATCGTGTTTCCTTCTGGAGCATCGGTGAGCGTTTGAACCTTCTGTAATGCCTGATAGACAATGAATGGATAAAATACTAAAAATAAATAGATAAAATATTATAAATTTTTTTCAATTTGTTTTTTGCAGTGTTCATATATGTAAAAAATCTACAAATATCAAATTAATAGTCTTACTGTTACTTTGGATTTTTTTCTTAAAAACCTATGCATTTGGTTCAGTTTAGTATGGAAACCCATTTCTGGTAAAAAAAAAAAAAAAAAAGGTAAATTGCGATATTACTTTTTTGTTTTCCCCACAATTCTGACTTTTTTCTCACAATTATGTGATATAAACCTGCAATTCTGACCTTTTTCGTACAATTGTGATACATAAACTTGCAATTGTGACTTTTTTTTTTTCTTAAAAATTACGAGTTTATATTTTGCAATTCTGACTTTTTTCTCACAATTGCGACTTTTTTTTCTCAGAAATGCGTGATAAACTCAGAATTGTGACTTTTTTTTTTTTCTTCCTGTTGCGAGTTTATATCTCACTGATGCTCCAGAAGGAAAAGCTATGCATTAAGAGCGGGGGGTGAAAACTTTTTGAATTTGAAGATCAGAGTAAATTTAGCTTATTTTGTCTTCTGGGAAACATGTAAGTATCTTCTGTAGCCTCTGAAGGGCAGTACTAAAAGAAAAAAATAAGATATTTAGGCAAAATAAGAAAAATCTACACATCTCCATTCTGTTCAAAAGTTTTCACCCCCCGGCTCTTAATGCATCATTTTTCCTTCTGGAGCATCAGTGAGCATTTGAACCTTCTGTAATAGTTGCATATGAGTCCCTCAGTTGTCCTCAGTGTGAAAAGATGGATCTCAGAATCATACAGTCATTGTTGGAAAGGGTTCAAATACACAAAAATGCTGGAAAACCAAAAAAATTGTGGGACTTGCAGGATCTGAAGAACAGCAAGCAGTTTAACTGTTCAGAGCAAACAAGGGACTCATGAGCAACTATCACTAAACAAAAAAAAAAAAAAACACAGCTGTGGATCATTTAGGTAACAACACAGTATTAAGAAAAGTGTATGTAAACTTTTATATATATAATATTATGTAATTTTTATAAATTCAACTATTATTTTCTCTTGTGGACTATATGTAAATGTCTTTTATGTAAAATATATATTTTACGGTCAGTACTAAATATAACAATAACACACATTTTGTATGATCCCTCTTATTTTGGTAAAATAATTTACATTTTACAGATTTTGAAAGGGGGATGTAAACTTTTGACCTCAACTGTAGCAACATTCTTAAAACCAGAAGATGATGGCAAAAAAAATCCATCCAACATTCAACATACAGAGACATCCATATTTGGTTTAAAAAAAAAAAAAAAAGGTAAGACTTTATCACAGCGTCTTGTTTATTGATATTCATTGTATTACCTTCAATCAGACGATGAAGAACTGGACGCAGAGGGCGTTATTGACCCCGGGATGGAGTATATTCCCCCTCCCAGCATGCCTTTGGCCACCGGCACCATCATGGTCAGGAAAAAGATACGTCCAGCAGAGCTGATCAAACAAGAACTAGAAAGTGAAGATGAAGAGCGAGGTAGAGATGGTGAGGAAGACGAAGGCCAGGATGAAGGCTTGTTACCAGCAGGACGGGGGCGTGGCATTGAGCGGAGGAAGGTTCTCCAGGAGAAGGGTGAGGGCTGCGTGTCTTTGCCCACCCCGCGCTACACGTTCATCAGCCTTTACGAGGAACGCATGCTGCTCCACAGGCTGGAGGCATGTCCGCAAGCGCTGGCCGTCACGCCACAGGCCAAAAGACTGCATCGCAAGTTACTCGTGCGCCAGGCGAAAAGAGAGCGAGGGCTCCCCCTGCTGGACGTGGATCAGGCCGTAAGCGCAACGCTCAGTCTAGTGGGAGGTGTGTATGGGGCACAAGGGGGTTTGGCCAGCCACAGGACGAGCGGAGAAGAGAAATACAGGACCACTAGCCAAGACCTTCGTATACTTGATCGCTTTCAGGTAAGCTAAAAGAAAACATGTATAGTATGTATTGTAGCTTCTATTGAAACTCGTTAAAAAGTGTTTGTTGTTTTGTTCCTCAGTCAACAGTGACCGTAAGGAAAGGGTTCTATCAGCCCACTGTGTCGTTCTGGCACAGGCTGATGGGTTCAGATGCCTGCATGGATCAGACCATCAAGAGTCCCTACACATCCAGAGTGCTCAAGCCGTACATCAGGTACACATTTTGAACATTTACTCAATCTTAATTTCTTACAAGCTGATTCGATGATTCATGGAAAATCTGATTTTCTTGTTTGATGGCAAATAGTAAGAAGTCTGTCTCGAAGTGATACAAATTTTGTATATTTCAGGTTCATGAAATGAATTTCTTTACGCAGTTCTGCATCATGCAATTCTGACTTTTTTTTCTTAGAATTGTGAGATATAAACTCGCAATTGCAAGTCATACAGTCAGAATTGTAAGATATAAACTAACAATTACAACATTTTTCTTGGAATTGTGAGTTTATATCTCGCAATTCTGACTTTTTTTTCCTCACAATTACAACTTACAACTGTGTGATATAAACTCACAATTGTGACTTTTTCTGGTAGTTGATTTTCTTCTCACAATTGCGTGACAGTCTCACAACTGCGATTTTTTTTTTTTTTTTTTTTTTTTTTTTTTTTTTTTTTTCCTTGCAATTGCGAGTTTATATCTTGCAATTCTGACTTTTTTTTCTCTCAATCGTGACTTTTTCTTGCAAATGACTTTTTTTCTCAGAATTGTGATATAAACTCGCAATTGTGAGTTATAAAGTCAGAACTCGCGATTCTGATTGTGAGTTTATATCTCACAGTTCTGACTTTTTTCTTTTTTTTTCTACAATCGTGACTTTTTTTCATGATTTTGACTTTTTTTTCAGAATTGTGAGATATAAACTAACAACTGTGACTTTTTCTTGCAATTGCAAGTTTATCTCACAATTCTGACTTTTTTTCTTGCAGTTGTGACTTTCTTGCAATTGACTTTTTTTTTTTTCTTAGAATTGTGAGACATAAACTCGCAATTGTGAGTTAAAAAGTCATTTCTTACTTTTTTCTCTGCAAATTGCATAATAAAAACTAACAATTGCAACTTTTTTGTTGAATTGCAAGTTCATATCTTGTAATTCTCATTTTTTTTTCCTCACGTTTTTTCTTAGAATTGCAAGATGCGCAATTCCTTTTTTTTTTTTTTTTTTTTTTTTCAGAATTGCGTCTTTTTCTTAGAATTTTGTGATATAAACTCAGAATTGTGACTTTTTTTTCTGTTATCTGGCAACTGAGTTTATCTGGCAACTGAGTTTTTTCTCACAATTGCATGATATACACTCGCAATTCTGACTTTTTTCCCACATTTGCAACATTTTCTTAGAATTGTGTGATACAAACACACATTTGGGACTTTTCTTGCAATTGACTTTTTTCTCAGAATTGCATATTAACTCACAATTGCGACTTTTCTTTGAATTGAAACTTTTTTTGCAGTTGTGAGTTTATATCTCGCAATTCTGACTTTTTTCTCGCAATGGCAACTTTTTTTCTTGCATTTGACTTCTTTTCCCAGAATTGTGAGATGTAAACTCGCAATTGCAAGTTATAAAGTCCATTTCTGAGGTGAAATAAAGACTGATTTGCAAGTTTATCTCACAATTCTCACAATTCTGAGAAAAAAGTCTAAATTAAAATACCTGTTTTCTATTTTGATATTATAAAATGTAATTTATTCCTGTGATGCAAAGCTGAATTTTCCGCATCATTACTCCAGTCCTCAGTGTCACATGATCCTTCAGAAATCACTTTAATATGCTGATTTGCTGCTCAAGAAACATTTATTATAATCAATTCTGAAAACAGCAGAGCTGCTTAATATTTTTAATAAAAAAATAACAGCTTTAATTTAAAATAGAAATCTTTAGTAGTCTTTTAGTCTTTACTGACACTATTGATCAAATTGAATGCATTGTTACTAAACAAAAGTATTCATTTCTTTCAAAAATTTACATTTTATTGGCCCAAAAATGTTGAGCGGTATTGTATTTTTGAAATAACTTTTCCTTAGAAATGTATCTATAATAACCAAGGTTTTTACAGATACAAAAAAAGTTGAAAAATCGATCAACTCAGGAAAAATTCATGGTTATGATCCATTAGGACGTGAACATACGACCACCCATTTACAAATACATTGATAATCCATATGTATGTTTTTTGTTTTGTTTTGTTTTTTTGTTCTTTTTTGGCCTTTTTACATTTAATTTGATAGGACAATAGCTAGACAGGAAGTGATAGAGGGGCAGGATTGAGAAAGAGTCTTTGGGACTCGGGATGCCCGAAGTGCAACGGCGCTATGTCGCGCAGCCCACAAAGTTAATTTGGGGCTGGTAGGTATGTTTGACAATGTGTATTATTTTGTTTAGGAGAGACTATGAAAGCCGGCCACTGAAGCTGCGTTTGCTCTCAGAGATCCGGGCATATCCTCACAGGAAGGACCCGAATTGGGTTCCTGAAACTGATGCACCTATAGACTACTGCTATGTGCGGCCCAATCACATCCCTTCTGTCAACTCCATGTGCCAAGACATCTTCTGGCCCGGTAATCATCATTTTATCTTGTCAAATACAGATTTTGGGTGAAATTTGGTCCTGTAGGAGTAATCCATTCTTCTGTATCAGGTATTGACCTATCAGAGTGCCTCCAGTACCCCGACTTCAGCGTGGTGGTGCTTTACAAGAAAGTTGTGATCGGTTTTGGCTTCATGGTGCCAGATGTGAAATACAACGAGGCCTACATCTCTTTCCTGCTGGTGCATCCGGAATGGAGGCGAGCTGGTATCGCCACATTCATGATCTACCATCTCATTCAGGTGAGTTAAATATACATAAACGACTTTGAGGTTACAAGCTTCAGTTGATACAGGAATCTCTTTCCTGTCTCTTCTCTGTAGACCTGCATGGGAAAGGATGTGACCCTACATGTATCGGCGAGCAACCCTGCCATGCTGCTCTACCAGAAGTTCGGCTTCAAGACTGAGGAGTACATCTTGGACTTTTATGATAAATACTACCCGGTGGACAGCAAGGAGTGCAGGCACGCATTCTTCCTGCGCTTGCGCCGCTGAAGAACCTGCGCTTTGGGTTTTGTACATCATTGTGTAACTTATGTTGTCGATATGCCAGTCTGGGAGTGTTTGTTAGCGTTATCAGAGTCATATTTGTTACGTTGTTTCCCGTTTGAGGTTTTGGTTTAGTGTTTAAACCAAAGTGAAGGATTTGTTTCTCTGTATACATACACCAGCATAACTCTCTTCCTTCTGCATAATAAACACAGCTAAATTAGTTTTTTTGTAGTATAAAAAAGTGTTTATTTTTACCACTTGTGTTTTGTTTTGTATTCACACAATTGCTCTGATAATGTTGCCACCATTAATTAAATATGAAAATGTTTAATATTGTGTTGGCTCTTCTTTGTTAAAACTGCATTCAGTTTGGTACTAATTTAAAGAGTTTTGCACATGTTGATAACTATAGCAATATGAATAAAGATTGTTTTTTTTTTTAAAAAAGTGTAAAACAATAGCAGTCCACACCACAATGTATCGTCACAGAGGAACAATATCGTTGGATTCACCTTGAAAATGATTTTTGTGTTTTGTTTTTGTAAAGAATCATTTTACATGAGGTAAAGGCTACTCGTAATAGTTCTTTAAAAAGAGTGTTTTAATTACAAATGGTGTGGGTTTCCCCTCATGTTTCGCTGAAAGTCGGAAACCTCGCATTCATTAGCTTCCGTCATTGTAGTTAAGCTAGTCAGGCAAGGAGCGTTATTTAAACAACGGAACACAATAATTATCGTGCTTAGCAGTAACGACAGGACACTCCGTACGTGTACGTCCAAAGAAGCAGAAAAGGTCTAAAGATAGAAAGCCCGACACAAAAGCCGACCAAAAACGCGTGTAAACACAACACAGCTTTGAAAGATTTGACGGAGGAAATCCTTAGTAATGATTCCCAAGCTGCTGACAGGTAAGGTTATGATTTGCTGTGTGCAGGGGCGGTTCTAGAGGTGGGGCCATAAGGGCCCTGGCCCCTTCTGAAATCTGATTGGCCCCTGATTGGCCCCCCTTCCATCAATCGTCGACGAGAAGAGCAACCGGAGAATTCTTCACAACGATTACAGATGCAATTCTCCCCCTAAACAATTGGCGGCAGTAATGTGTCGATGCAACTTGGGAGAAGAAGCAGAGGTCTTGGCTTTATATTATCTTTCCGGCTTTGGCTTGAGCGATACCTGGGGTCCGTTCTTCGTACCTCGCTAACTAAGTTAGCTGGATTTGATTGTTGACGATTTCGCGTGATCTTGGATCGTTCGGTTCTTCGAAGCTCATCCGGGACTTGCTGTCATAGCAACAGATCCGTAAGCGTAAACCTGCTCGGGAGCAGGCTTACTTTATGTAAACAGGATTAGATTGCATCTAAGCAAAATGCATTTAAGCAGAATTGATACTTAAAATCTGTCCCAACCACTACTACTTTATTACAAGAATACTATTGACCCAGGGACAACAATTTAAAATAATAATAATTAAAAAAAATGTATTTGAAAATAATATAATAATGTTGTGAATAGACAGCCATGTTTACTCATTAAAAGATTTATTCGTCATAAAATAATTACTTTATAAATGTATTAGAATCTTACACACGTTATACAGATAATGTAGAGGCGTGCATTAATTTGAATGATGACAGCTATTATGGGAGTGGCTTTATGGAGCACATGAGATACAGATAATGTGAGATCTTGACCCTTAAGAAATTTTAATTAATGCTGTCACGTAGCAAATTTGTTTCAAATATAAAATTAAACGAATTGCTAAATATTACATTGAAATAAAAAATATAAAGTCTGTACAAATATTAGAAATCGTGAATATAAATAATTGGGGTAAAAAAAAAAAAAATTAATTAAATAAAAACTGTGCACATTTCATTAATCTATTAAAACATGATGTAGTTTTGTTCGCTTGGCTGTTTCCTTATAAAAGTCCAGAAATTTGTTATGTTTTTCGTCAGGTGTGTTTTTTGATCATATGATGTCATTACGTTGCTGTCTTGCCGCCAGCCGATCGCTGCATTGCTGATCATGGTTTTAAGTATCGATACATAGCCCCTTTTAAACCAACAGATAACTCAATCCAGCCATACTAATCATCAACAACAGGTGCGTTCGAAGAACCGAATTAGCCAGGTCATGATTAGCGCGATTATGTTATCCTGGATGTGTCATTTGATCTCGGATGTAATAAGCGACGTACGAAGAACGGGCCCCAGAACATTCTCTGACGTTATGACAGTAGGCGGGAGAAAGAATCCATTTAACATTACTTACAACTTGAAGACAGTTCTTGGTGAGTCACAAATCCTCCTGTTGTTTGTCAAAATATGAAAGGATATTTAGCTGCTGCTCTCACTTATTTTAGGTTTGTTAACTAAATTGTGGAAGGAGCACTGGAAGCACTGTCCAAGTAAACTAATAAACTTGTAAGCAATGTTAACATGTTTTTGCTAAGATAGCGCTAGCAAAGATTCTGTAGTTAACTTTATCAAACCAGTCCCTCCAGGATTTCACGATTTTTTTGTGTGATTTTTGCAATCAAAATGACTGATTTTGTGGTGGTAATTTCCAGAAATTTGTGAAAAAATTTGCAATTTTTATATTTTATAATTAGGACATCACATTTACCATAATAGTATTATGTCAGATGCACAATAGTCGTACGACTCAAATCACAAACAAAATGCATAAAGCTTTTTTTATTGAATACAACATCTGTATTCACGTAAAAATGCAGTGAAACTTTAATTAAACTAGAGATATTTCAATTGGTTGATTTATAATTTAATGTTTTGTGAGGTCTTTTTCTTTTTTGTGATTATTTTTCGGTTAAATTAGGAATTATTCAGGATCGCAAAAAAATTCAACATTTTGTTGATTTTGCGTTGTATTCAGCTATCGCGAAAAACTGGAGGAACTGTCAAACGTCTGTGGCGCTAGCTTTAGAGTTTTTGCATGCACTAACCGTATGTAATTAGACCTTTGTGTGATAATGTTAACTATCGTGTTTGGCAGATATAGTGAGCATGAAAAAAAAAAAAGGGACAGACACAGGGAGCCATTCAGAGGTTTTTTACAAAATTAACCAATGATATTAATCGCTGTGATGTACTTTTGTGTGTGTGTGTGATTTATGCATTGTGTCCTAAAGGACACAGTATAAATAAATGAAAAAAAATCACTTTACTTACAAAGAACTTTACTGGCTCATAATTTTTTATTAGAGCGTTTGAAAAAGGAATGACTGCCGAAATGTATTTGCACTCTACTGAATAAATTATTTTGTGTGCTTGAATGTACCCTGTACTTGGCCCCTGAATGTAAAATGTGGCCCCTTAATGGCCCCTGTTACAGAAAAATCCTAGAACCGCCACTGGCTGTGTGGACCGCTTTGTAAAACTCACTGAATTTACATGGAACTCAGAGAACGAACGGCAAAATTCAGTCATTTCGATCGATCGGATTTCGCGTGAGGGCAAAAAAATTTGAAAAGAAAATCAGAATAGAGGGTTTGCACTTACCTCACGGTTTAGTCAGCTATCCGGATGTGCGGACATATTGGAGATACTTGGATGTAAACAACAGCATTGATTGCACGGTTAATATACTACTGAATATGTTGTTCTGCTAATTTATTCTGTAAATGCTGTAAAAAAAAAAAAAAAAAAACATGTGTAAGTTGCTAAATCATACAGAGAAGGAATTACAGGAGAAGTTCTCTTCCAGAACAAACAGATAATTTACTCCTTGTCGTCCAAGATGTTTGTGTCTTTTCTTTCTTTAGTCGTAAAGAAATTATGTTTTTTGGAGGAAAACATTTCAGGATTTCTCTCCATATAATGGACTTCTATGGTGCCTGTGAGTTTTAACTTCCAAAACGCGGTTTAAATGCAGCTTCAAAGGGCTCTAAATGATCCCAGCCGAGGAAGAAGGGTCTTATCTAGCGATTTCGGGTTCAAGACAGTTTGTAGGAAAAATGTAGGACGATTTTAAAGTTGAAGGAGAAAATGAGATGGGAGTTTTTCGACCTAACTTGCGGGCACCATAGAAGTCCACTATATGGAAAGAAATCCTGGAATGTTTTTCTCAAAAAAACATAATTTCTTTACAACTTAAGAAAGAATGACATTTACATATTGGATGTAAATTATCTCTAAATTTTTGTTCTGGAATGAATCTCTCCTTTAAGCAGGAAAGGGCACAATATTTTCACAAACTAAAGTCAATAGATGGTAAAGATGCGTACGAGCAGTGTTAATTAAGATATTGGCCTAATATTTCACCTGCCTGACTGAAAATGATGTTGTCAAAATTCTTGCTCTGGAAATCCCGGTTCAGTTTGGCCAACCACAAATGTCTTTTGTTCCTCAGACAGTTTTTTTTTTTAACTCTTCTTGATTTGTTATAACTTTTGGCAGTCTATAGTACTCCAAATGTTTTTCCTGGTCCAACCAATTAGTACAGCCTAAAACATGACAATAATTGATCATTTTCAGCAGCAATAATAAGCTAAATATGCGAGTTCCGTTCAGTTCAGTGGCACTGTTTACGTTCAGTGCCGCCAATTTGGCGACTGATGACGCGTCGTGGAAAAAACTCTATAGAGATAAAAAGTCACAATTACTTTCTTTTTTTATTTTGTGGTGGAAAAAAGCTTTCATAACTAAATGCATGAAATGTATTTGACCAAGTAAATTCAAGTCACAGAAACGCTTTGTACACAGTATCAAACAGGAAATTTTTTACTCATGTAACTCACTTTAATAAGCAATAATTTCACTTGTATATATCAGTTTTGCTGGTGAGATCTTGACTTATTTTGGTTCAGGTAGGAAAAGGAGGGCCTAAACAAATCAAGTGTAGTATGTAGTGATACTGATAAGATTTGGTGTGGTTAAGTTGTGGATTGTCTCAAGAGAACGTATCCAGTCCGGACGGGCTCCTGGCCTTAGTGTGGCGCTGTAGCAGATCCTGTCCCATGTGAGCTGCCATCAGAGAGACCACAGAACTGCTCCCGGTGGCCACAGCAATATCATATGCCGTCTGGCCCCGATTGTTCTGCTTTCTGATACTTGCATTACACCTGCACAAGATTTTATATTTTTAAAACATGCCTTTGTAACTTTATCATCATTAATGTTTGCAAAACTCACCCCAGGAGTATCTCAACACTCCTCAGGCCTTCATTTCCCAGAGCTGCAGCTTCATGCAGCGCTGTGTTATTCAACCTGTGAAAAGTATTAATTTGGCTCTGATTATTATTAGACTTATCAAAAGGAACTTGAGGGGAACTTGTTTTGAACTCACGGGCCAGATGCCTGGTTAACGTCAGATTCTCTTTGCACTAGCACAGGAATGACATCATGATGCCCATTTAGCACTGCAGCAATCAGAACGGGTCGCCCATCACTTCCCAAACATGCTGGGTCAGCACCCTACAGAGATACACCATCATTTTAAACACAGCTTCTATAAATGTTTACAGCAAAACAAAATATCCCAAGTAAATGTAAAGGAGTGGTCGCATTAGCAAAATCTCAGAGTTAAAAAAGGTTCAGTGATGTATGAAGCAGACTGTTTCAACATGGCGTTGCAAAATTGCATAAACAGTGTGTGAAATCTCTTGCAAAATCACATTGATTCCTACTGAAATTATTATATTTTGATAACGCACCTATTTTGCTCATTTACAGGTTCATAATTTTGCTCAGGGGTCTATTAGAATATGTTTACATGACTTTTGTTTATTGTTTATTGTTTTTTTGTTTTTTTTGAAGAAGAATTTACATTGTCACAGCTGTTTTCACCTTCTGTCTGAATGTTCTATTTTAAGACCGGTTCAGATTACACTATTTTTTGTCAGTTACGACAGTCACGTTGTCAGATTACGCAATTTTGACTCCTAAAATCTTGTGTCATGAACAACACATCAGATTACACATTGCTACCCCACCATTCATCGCTTACTGTCTATAACAACATCTTGTCGTCAGAAAAGCCCCAAAAAGGAAAGAAAACTTGACAGTGGACACAAATCTGGATTGCATGAAGATGACAATATGAACTGTCAAAGAGAACTGAGGTAAAATAGTTTTCACTCTGTCGCAGTATTATTGCGCCATGATCATTTCCTCCAGGACCAGCATAAACCAGCAAAGGACCAGCTTAAACCAGCATCAAAACATCCCTAACCAGCATCCCAGCATCAAAACATCCCTAACCAGCATCCCAGCATCAAAACATCCCTATCAGCATATGCTGTTTTTTTCACCAGGGATATGGTCTCTCTTTTGTTTCAGCTTGTTTAAAAGCATGTACGACGGCGCTTCTGCGCTCCTATTGACCAGTGCCACAGATGTGATGGAACTCGTTATGAATGATGGAAAAAAATAAAAAGTAAACACGCTAGTCTTTCTGTGTTGACATCTTGAAGCGCCACAGACGTGGCATCTGTTGTTGTCCACTATGATACACTACATGAGATAAAACGATTGAATCTTGCGTCCCGATCCCTTTTGTCGTTTACAAATCCCCACAACACCCTACGTCAAGCAGATCAGGCCAACATCAGGCTAAAATCATGTAGTCTGATAGTTCTGGTTCCTTTAAAACCCACCTTCTGAAAAGTCCTGGCGGCTTTGATTGGTCAATTACGTCCAGTCTTCTGCTTAGACCTTATGTTGGAAACGTAACGGCCTTTACAATAATCAGTAAGTATCAGCTTCGAAGGCTTCTTAAGCCTTTGTAAATACTAGCTAAACTATTACATCAATTTTGCCGCCTTGGCAAGCACGACTTGGAGAGATTATCTATTTTTGGCGTGGACCTTGTGTTTTGTAACTTGGCAGATCGATTACATGCACAAATACCTGCACAATAAAAGCTCCCCTTTGAGTTGCTGTGGTATTTTTGGAGCTGTGATTGGTTGTTTAGCCTCACCTCATCCAATAGCTGCTGCACGGTTGAGATCCGGCCCCGCCCCTCAGGCCCCACCTCCTTAAGAAGCAGACTGTCTTTAGACTCCTGAGAAAGACATTAGCCATAGTAATGAAATGTTTCTTTGTCCTACAAATAAAAAGTATTATGATGTAAATGTATGTGTGTGTGATACTAACCGGCTGCTTTTCTGTCGCATCTGAGCTTAACAGCTTTTTCTGCTTCTTTTTGTTGACTGATGAACCTGCTGTATTAATGTTACTGTCTGTACAAACAAAATGTGACACAGGAAAATAGTCATAAGCATCACTTTGATCATTTACTATTATTAAATAAACAATAAATGTATCAATTAATGTAATAAGAGAAATAAATGAATAGCAATATTATTGAGTATTAATAAATACTTTGATGCATAATATTTTATTACTATTTTAAATTATTTAATTAAACATTTATAGGGAACCCCGGATATTAAGACTTGTATGGCTTAATATAATGTAAATATCTCTTACTGAAATATGTAGTAGAAAAGCCATGAAAGATTTACGTTATTTAAAGAATCCACATCATTTTATACATATTTTACATTATTCATATCGATGATATGAAATGGCTGCACTCGGTGAGATACGGGCACTACCTGTTGCTATTTTTACCACAACAAAACTCGGAAGATAAAATACCACAACTGACCACAGCTACTGAAAGAGCTTGCAGGTGGCAATGGATATAAGCATAGGCTTAAATGAACACTCCACTTTTTTTAAAAAAATAGGCTCATTTTCCAACTCCCCTACAGTTAAACAGTTGATTTTTTTCAATTTTCGAATCGATTCAGCCAATCTCCAGGTCTGGCGGTAGCACTTTTAGCATAGCAATGATATTACGCAGCGCCTGAAAGTGACCGGCACTAAGTTTGCGTAGATACAGAGTTGCAGCAGCCAGCAGATCGAAACATATTGAAAAATATTGAAACTCTTTGGTCATTTTTGAGCGAGATGCTAACGGTCTAATCAGATTCAATGATCTATGCTAAGCTACGCTAAAAGTGCCACCATCAGACCCGGAGATCGGCTGAATGGATTCGAAAATGGTAAAACTCAACTGTTTAACTATAGAGGAGTTGTAAAATAAGCTTATTTTCAAAAAAAAAAGTGCAGTGTTCCTTTAAACCAAATGCCGTACCATCGATTTTTCCCGTTCAGGAGACTAAACGCCCCTGTATATTGAATGAAATCCGCACTGAGAAACTCCTTCAGTGGCTGCGGCATCATGTGTACATCCTGCCTGGATGGCATCAAGCATTTCTTGTCTCTGCCATTTGTAAGCTCTTTCAGTAGTTGTGCTCCACTAAAAGCCTCAAAGGCATTAGGGCTAAAGTGGAGAGAATAAAGATGTGGGTCTTTAGGAAGTTTTATTCGTCCACAGGCATCTTCCCATTCTTTTCTCCACTCGCTAGGAAAAGCAGTGAAGACTTGCATAGCTTCTCTTGTTGCCCTTCGACTAAAATTTATAACCAAGAGCCGCACAATGTTGAATCGTATCAGTATTTTATTTTCAGAGTTGTGTTGCAGTAAAAATAGCAACAGGTAACACCAGTAGCTCACCGAGAAATAATGGCACCCCATAGTCAATAAATATGTATAAAACAAAGTAGATTTTTGAAATCTTTCATTTGTTTTCTGCGATATATTTCAGTAACAGACATTATTTACATTAGATTAAGCCATACATGTCTTTATAACCGGACCTGGACATGTAATGTACTCACCCCCTCGTCATCCAAGATGTTCATGTCTTTCTTTCTTCAGTCATAAAGAAATCATGTTTTTTGAGGAAAACATTTCAGGATTTTTCTCCATATAATGGACTGATATGGTGCCCCGATTTTGAACTTCCAAAATGCAGTTTAAATGCAGCTTAAAATGATCCCAAATGCGGTTGACATTAAAAATTATATAAATTGTATTCTTTTTATGAAAATAACCAATCGTTTTGCTAGATAAGACCCTTCTTTCTCGGCTAGGATCGTTTACAACTGCATTTGGGATCGTTTGAAGCCGCATTTAAACTGTATTTTGTAAGTTCAAAATCGGGGCACCATATCAGTCCATTATATGGAGAAAAATGCTGAAATGTTTTCCTCAAAAAACACAATTTCTTTACGACTGAAGAAAGAAAGACATTAACATCTTGGATGACAACGGGGTGAGTACATAATATGTAAATCTTTGTTTTGGAAGTGGACTTCTCCTTTAATAATACACTAATTATTATTTATTTAAGATATTACAATTTTAAATGTGTTAGTACCCGGACTGGCTGAATTTCTGCCTTCTGTCACGGCACTGAGGTTCTGACTCTCTGATGCCACAGATCTGCTCTGCTGGCCTGCAGTAGGCGACTGGAAGAACAACACGTATTTAAGCTCACACAGTGAAAAACATGCAAAACTCAAGAGACTCTCTTTAGACTCAATATAAAAGCTCTCAGGAGAGTTTCTGACCCTTGATCCCTCTGGTGAGGCAGAGATGAAGTTGATACGCAGACTGACTTCATAGCTGTCTTCCTGAATAACAGCGGAGATCATCTAGAGAGGATATTGACAAACACAAAATGTGGAGAATATTTGGCCGAGATACAACTATTTGAAAATCTGGAATCTGAGGGTGCAAAAAAATCAAAACCATCACCTTTAAAGTTGTCAAAATGTAGTTCTGAGCAATGCATATTACTAATCAAAAATTACGTTTTGATATACTTACAGTAGGAAATTTACAAAATATCTTCATTGAACATGATCTTTACTTAATATCCTAATGATTTGTGGCATAAAAGAAAAATCGATCATTTTGACCCCATATAATGTATTTTTGGATACTGCTACGAATATACCCATGCTACTTAAGACTAGTTTTGTGATCCAGGGTCACAAATGTTCAGAACATGCATTCAAACATAATTTTTACCGATCTGGAAAGGTCTTACTCTGCCCAGGCGAGGTTCTCCAATCAGAGCTCTGAACTCAGTATTATTCTGAGTGTAGCTGCGCAGATGTGCGCAAATGTGATCTAGCTGTTTCCTCCAGTATCCTAAATCACACACACACCACATAAACATCTAAAGAAGTGCTTATTTATTTTAAAAAAAATAAATGAAAAATCAGTGTACAGTAGTACCTCGGCCTGGACTAATGGCAGTGAGGAGGGGCTTCCTGTCACTCATCTGCTCTTGTCTGCTAAGCTCCGCCTCCCTCTGTTGGCTCCTTTTCTTCAGTTCAGTGCTGGATGGGAAAAACAGACCCACTGTTTGCGTCTGTGCATCTGCGCACATGCGCAAACCCGTAGCTGGAGGCGCAGTTGTTGATTCAGGTGCAGGAACCGCTTGCCAGGTGGCTGAAGACTATAGAGAGAGAGCGATGAGGACGATAAAATACAGTACGCTTTTAATGAGCAATAAACAGACAGTGTATTGTACCAGATCAGCTTCCTGTGCATCCTGTGCCTGGTTTACATGTGAGGGCGTCCTGGGTGGGCCGTCCAGGAAGACACCACAGCCACCGCAGTGGTTAGCATAAGGGTGACTGCTAGCTCCACACTGAGAGCAAGTCACAGAGCTGGCTTTGTGGCCGGGCTGCAAGCACAAACACAGAATTACACAGCATTCTTGTTTACACAAACATTGCAGAATATATGCAATGATATTTTGATTGAATCTACATATTATAATTTACACTAAATAAACACGTCCATAAAAACTTTCAGTGACTAAGCAGTTTAAAAGGGACGTAAAGAACACATGAAATCGCTGGATAATGAGTGTTTCTTTCATAAGCTGAGGTGGTACATATCAATTGTCTTTCATCAGTGCCTCATCAAAAATGATGGAAAAATCACTGTTCATGTAGTCTTAACATGCAGTCACATTAGTGAAATTTCTGCAAAATTTTAAATGAAGCTGCTTTCTGTTGGTCAGTGCACCAAACCTGTCTGACCACCTTGAACCTAAAATCTGTCGTCCTCACGAGAGATTTCTGATAAAATTATTCACCCTCATGTCGTTCCAAACCCATAAGACCTTTGTTTATCTTCGAAACACAAATTAAGTTATTTTAGATCAAAAATAGTATTTTCGTAGCTTCATAATATTACAGTTGAACCACTGATGTCACATGGACTTTTTTAACAATGTCCTTACTACCTTTCTGGGCCTTGAACGTGGTAGTTGCATTGCTGTCTATGCAGGGTCAGAAAGCTCTCAGATTTCATAAAAAAATATCTTACTTTGCGTTCCGAAGATGAACCGGGAATCAAGCCGGCACTCGAACTTGGGACACCCGGAGCGCAGTGGCACTATATGACAGCACGCTGCCCACGAGGCATTTATTTTTTCATAAAGTCATGAATACTCAGAGACAAGCAATATTAATTTCTCCATTGTTGTTCAGTTGTATTACAAGCAGGATGTGGCAGTTGGTCGGTGTGTATTAGTCCCACCCCTCCTCCACTGTGATTGGTTAGCTAACCAAAATTGACAATGATGAGAGTTGCGTTTTTACCTCGACTCTTTGTGCAGCGTTCAGTGTGAAAAAAATAAAAATAAATGACCGCTACGCACCTCATCACGCTCTTGATGTTTAAAAAAACACATTAGTACACGCAGCTTAAATTGATTCCTTAAAAAAGCCTGGATTTCGGCTGTGAAAAGTCTGTCCACACCAAGATGAATGGTTGGTTTGAATTATTTATTTATTTTTTTTCAAACAACATTCGGAATGAACATTCGCTTGCTGAATGTTTCGTATTTGCAAACTAATACAAAAATAGCACACCCAACATGTGGTGCTTTCAAGTTCTTCCTGGTACGGTCGTATTTATGATTTGGGAAACCACTTTGGTGGGAAAAATTTATGTGAAAAAAATTACGTTTTTTTTTAACTCTATTTCTCTTTTAACACGACAAAATGATGACTAAAGAATGTGTACCAGGTGTTTTTATTCCATTTCTGAAAATGCTGTACAATGAATCATTATATATTCCATCATAACTGTGCATAACTGTTATATTTTGTAAATGCGACATGGCTAGTGTTATGGTAAATTTGAAAAAAAAAATAAATAAAAAAATACAATAATTTCATTATTTTCAACAAGTCTACCATAAATACAGATACTGTATCCATTGGGCCTCATTCATGAAACTTGTGTAGCTATATGAATAAACTCTAAGTAATTTGCCCATAAAACAGACCATCCCGAAAACTCTTCTCTGGATTCACAAATGCTTTGTAAACATCAGATTTGTTAGTTAAATATATATATGTTAATGAATTCCAATTATTCGTAAATAGGGCACACGTGCATGCATTCACAATTAGCATAATCCCCACTTATGAATTACAACTACGTAAGTTACGTGCCTTTTCAGGTTTGGCCAGGGGTGCAGATGGGATTTTTTAACTGGGGGGGGGACCAAGCTGTCAGCAAATGATTTCAACTCAGTTATTTTGCCTAATTTAGGCTTTAACTAATGCTCAAGTAGTTACTTTGCATAATTTGGGCTAATGGTTTGCACTAAAAAGCCATTGGGGGATTCTTATTTGAAATCATGGATAAACAACAGTGAACAAAGGTAAGCCTGCCTGATCAATACTAGCATTGCAGATCAAACTGTTATGTGTCTAATATGCCAATCGGCCACCAAAACTTAATGCCTTCTGTTTTATGTAGCTAAAATTCAACGTGGTCGCATTTGTGCGAGTGCATGGTCTGCGCTGCTCAAAAAGCATCTGATCATTCAGTGCGATCGCTTCGGATGTAGAGCCTGGTTTATAAACTAGCCGCGTCAGCACGAGCGTTTCTCGGTGTTTGCTAAACGTTATATAATTTATTAGTCGGTATAAGCTAATTATTTAGCATTTTATCTTTGTTGTCTTATACAAAGGACTCCATTAGGAAATTATTCTCTACATTCTCAATCAAATTATATTCTTTGTGTGCCTTTTGTCAGGACTAAACTTGGTAAAACCTCTTTTAAATATGCTGCCACCTCAGATTGGAATTTTCTCCAAAAGGAGTTAAAGTTACAAAACTTGGTACCATATAATTATTTTAAGTCTTTATTAAGTAATTTAGAGAGTAATTTACCAGTGTGTGATTGTTTTTAATGTGTTACTTGTTTTTGTAATTGTTGTTGTAACTGTGTTTTATGTAAAGTTGGCTGCCTATCTTGGCCAGGACACTCCTGAAAAAAGAGAGTTTAATCTCAGTGAGTTTTTTTTCCTGGTTAAATAAAGGTAAATGAAATGAAAATGAATATAGCACGTGGTGTATATCATGCTTTATCTTATTCGTTTTTGTTAATAAACGTTGTCGTTGCCTGATTTATTTTCGTTGTGCTTTTCATAAAGAATAGGCTACCAATGAATCCATCTTTTGTTTTAGTCTTGAAGGTGAAAGGTGCAAGCAGCGTTAACCACTTTCGTTACCATATAACTATAAACTGTGCTAAAGGTTAATCCGCATGTATTGATTAATGTTGTAGCCAAAAAACAAACAAACAAACAAACAAAAAACGACCAATTTATGTGCTCCCGCAGCCAACTGAGAAAGTTAGTTGCAAATGAGAGAGCAGTGGAAAGAATGATTCTAGTGCCCTGGTCAGCCTGCTTCTGATTCTGAAGCAGTGGCGGCAATAATTAAGAAGCGGGCCGCCCCGCCACTATTTAGGCTAATTATCTACATAGCAGAAACCCTGATTAATCCTCAGTTTTACCGATGTTTGTCGCCTTTCACAGGGACTATGAATCTAAGGGGGTCATGTCCCCCTCGTCCCTAGTGCCATCTGCGCCCCTGGGTTTGGCTCCAGTATATTGCATAAATTTAAAAAAGACTAATAAGCCATATGCCTAACAATAGATATTTAATTAACATATATCTACCAAAGTGCTTTCAGCCAGCTAAAGAAGAAATGTTGTACAAGTAGGATGGCTGGTCGGTGTAGTATTTGTCCCGTCACTGCTCCATTGATTGGACAGCTGGTTAAAAAGTGAAAGTGACGAATGCTACTTTTTATACTGCTTTTTGTAGCCAAGTCCAAGGTTTTCCCACGTACTTGGGCTACTTTAATACTGTTACCGTGGGTTGAAGCGACCCCAATAACGTATATAATATTTAGCCCCGGAATGCTAATTTTACCAGAGGAACCCCACCACAAATCATGTATTTTACACCCTGAAACACGATTTTTACCAGGGGACCCCCCTCGAACGTAATTAGGCCGCTTTTGGTCTACTTTTGAGTAGCAGTTGGATGGGTTTTGTTGTGAAAACCTGGCAACCCTGCCCAAAGTTGAACAGTTATCTATCTAAGCCTGTTCCCGCCACTGAATACTTTTTATCTCACAATTTTGACTTTTTTCTCAGAATTGCGTGATACAAACTTGCAATTCTGACCTTTTTTTTTCAGAATTGTGAGATATAAACTCGCAATTGCGAGTTATACAGTCAAAACTGCGAGATATAGTCGCTATTCTGAGCTTATATTTCGCCATTCGACTTTATAACACACAACCGCAAGAAAAAAAGTCAGAATTGTGAGATAAAAAGTCGCAATTACCTCTTTTTATTTTTTATTCAGTGACGTTTTCTCATGGACACGCCTCTAACTCGGAGATCAAAGAAAATCAAGAGTTTCCTACTTGTAGTTTCCATTTTGTGGTGCATTCAATTCAATTTAATATGACCTTTTTGACAGTACTATGGATCCTGCGTGATGCGCTAACTGCTACCCAGAAAAAGTTGGTAAGGAGGGGGAGGGGCATTCTTAGTCTAGAGAGCATTTGATTGGACAAAAAATTGTACACGCCCCTATGAACAAGATGAGTCATCAAAACTTCTTATTGGTTGACAGGTACATATAATCAACACAAATTAACAAAAATCGTTCTTCAGTGGTTCTGGTTTCTCACCTTTGCCCCACACCAGTCGCAGAATCGAGCATCAGAATGGTTGACTCTACTGCACTTGGAGCAGGAGACCATTTTGCCCTGTGAGCTGGGTACAGGTGCAGCTTTCTGTCCGCTCAGAATCGGCTGTGGAACGATAAACACTGTTATAATAGTCTCCTATCACAATCCTAATTATGATTCTGATTGGCTAAGTCAGTCTGGGCTCTTACTGTGGTTTGTTGAAGCAGCTGGGATTCACAAGTTACGCAATGTGTGATATGAGCAGGGTTTCCCGTCCCGCACGAGTGACATATGAGCTTATCCTAGAATAATATGGATATAATATAGTTATCTGATCTAATAAGTACATTTAATGGTCCACGACAGATAAAAGTGTACCTGTAGTCTCAAACTAGCCTGAGGCTGAAGTTGTTGAGTCAGTGGAGACTCGCACACCACACATGTGGATGTATTGAGAGGCACCATGGTATTACAATGCACACATAGACCCATCTATGAAAAAGAGCAGCACATATTAATGTTATTGTGAAATGATCACTGATATTTTGTAGTAGCAACATATGTTGTACCTGTCCTCCTTCAGTAGGGGGCAGTCTTTGACCAGGTATTGGAGGCACCGGTGCTCCACAGTGCAGGCAGAATCGGGCGAAAGGATCCGAAGGGCGATGACTCAGGCACTTTGGACATCTTCAGAAAGATGAATATTAATATAAGCATTTAAATAACAAACACAGTGAATATAAACATATACCTCACCTAAGGAAATCTGTCTCTCTCTGGATCCGTGATATCTGAGTGCTCGTCAAGTTTTTCAACAGGCTTTCCACATCTGCACTCTGGTTCTGGTGGGATTGGAGAATGAATAAGTAAAAACAGGATGTATTTTGTTTATGGTGTGATGTCAGCGAGGGTGTTTGAGAGGGTTTTTATACATGTTGTTAATCATTACTTGTGTGTTTTGTGCCGTCAGCCGTGCAGATGAAATGGGGCCGAGACGTTGTGAGAGGAATCGAGGGCCTTTCAAAGCTGTTCGAGAGTCACTGCTAAGAATATCTGACGTAAAACAGCACAAAATTGGCACAAGACAGTCAAGAGGCTGTTTATGTATAGCAGATGCACATTGACGACTAAATGATTTATCTAAATACTTACTAGAGGAAACACCAGCTCCATTTTCACTCTCCTTCAAATTCATTAATGAATCCTGTTCAACAGAAAGTAATATTTATAATACATTTCTTTAAATACATGCAATGTTATTATGTAAAAAAAACAGAATGGGTTTAAAACTGACATCCTTGCCATTCATTGGTCGTCCGTTTGTCGAAGTGTCATCCTCATCGCCTGTAGTCAGATCCTGCTCGTCTGGAGGAGACGGCGCTACTATGAAAACCTTGGTGACGACTGCACTCTGACGCCCATCGCTGCATTACAAACGTTTTTTTATTTGGGTCACTCTGTAGTACAATGTGTTAATGGGTGTTTTTTTTCATTTACAGGTACTTTCGACTGAGAAAATAAATCCTTTTTTTACACTCTCACTGGTTTATTTAATTTGCCTGCTAGCAATGCATATACATACATCAAATATGAATTCTGTATAAATACAATTTGAATATTTTTAGTATATTTAAAATGACATATTGGGTGTAATAGCATTTGGAAATGACTGATGGAAATGACTATGATTTTATTATTATTATTATTATTATTATTATTATTATTATTATTATTATTTTGCACTTGCTTAGGTTAATTTGACATTCAGATGCAATTTGACATTTATTATGTATGCATAATAAAAATACACAAAATTAAATGAAATTATAACTTGACTGGAAATGCTGTTCTCAAGTGTTGTTTATAGTGCTGTCAGATCGATTAATTGCGATTAATCGCATCCAAAATAAAAGTTTGTGTTTACATATGTGATACACACACACACAAACACACAAATGTACATATATATATATATATATATATTTTTTTTTTTTAAAGTATATATGTATTAATATTTATATATGATTTATATTATAATATAAATATATATATTACATTTATTTCTTATATGTATGTATATTATAAATATTATATAATTGTCACAATTCTGTATTGTTAAAGGTGGTATATAAATAAAGGTGACTTGACTATATATAAATTATAACAAAACAAACTTATTTTGATGCGATTAATCGCGATTAATCGATTTGATAGCACTAGTTGTTTACTATGATTTTTCTGATTTCATGACTTTTCATGATTGATTTCTTCACCATCATGTCTCACATTTCATTTTAAGCTCTTCACTGGCAAAACTTTATCGGGGTAAAAATGTTGGTTGTGGGGGAAATTACATCACAGCTATGAGACAGTTTATGTAAAATGTGTTTGTGTATAAATTTGTATTTAAAAAAATGTATGGTTTATACCAGTTTTTCACAATACAAACTGTTTACTTCACTCTTTATAGTTTTGTTATTTTATTTTTAAATATTATTTACATTTTATGATTTATTTTATATTATTAATATTATTTTAGTATTACAAATGTGGGTACAGAGCCCTGAAAGGGACATGTTGATGATAAAAAAAATAATAATAATAAAATAAATAATAATTTTTGAAGAAACATTATATTTAAGTGTTTTTGTGTTCTCTCTCAAAACTGTTCCCCCACCAAAAACAACAACAACAAACAGTTTTGCGAGAGAACGCAAATGTTTTGAGATAGAATGGAAAGTTTCTCAGGGGAACGCAATAGTTTTGTAAGAAGGTGTTAGAAAAGTAGACAAAAAATAAATAATAAGGGCAATGTTCCAAGAGAGTTTTAATGTAATGTAATGTACACCCTCTCTGTGAAAATCCAGCTAAAGTCTCTTTTATGTGTGTGTGATTGATTGTTTTCTACATAAAATCACCATTCATTAAGTAAACAACATTCTGTGAAAATGTAACCTTGATATCTTTAATATTGACTGAGTATGGCCATGTCAAAGATTGAAATCATAGTGAAATTAATGGTTGAACTCAAACTTTGATGCTTGTTTTCTCATACTTAGATATTGAGACCTGCATTCACAAAACAAAACCCTGTAATGCCTAGAATCAAACAACACCCAGCCTATTATAAACAACATAGCATAAAATTCACCTACATGGTGACAGCCATGGCTTTCACGGACACTTTCCCCACAGGTAAGCGAATAGGTTCAGTGTACTTCAGAGTGCTGTCACCAAAACCCGGCCTCTTTATCATCTCCGGTTTACTGCCGTCCAGCGTGTACAGGACACTCGCATCAGAGGATTCTGGGAAATATGCAATATTAAACACATGAAGTTCAACAAGCAAAGAAGAAACTTGTGTTACAGCCGCACTGACTCACCGGATTTGATCTCAACAGGGGTGCAGGAGTCAATCTCATGCTTGGCTTTGCCTGGAGGCGGCATGCGAATGGGAATTATCTGAGGTGCTGCCACTGAACCTGCTGTCATGTTTGCACTCTTCTATCTGCAATATAGATGACAAAATACCGACAAAGAAATCATAACTACACAGAAATGATTAACGATTTGTTTAATTCCGCGCATGCATTAAAAAGTGCATAAAATGAGAAAATATGAGCTTACAAAATCTACTTTCTTGAGTATTTGTGTAGATAAGAGTATCTCAGAATTTGAAACGGTATTTCCTAACACAGCGCTGTATCCAACGACGCTGTAATGATACACTCAACACACAACGGGACGCGCTATTGGTTCGTCACGTATCCCATAGCAACCGAGTAGTACGCATGCGCGTGACAGCTGTGGGATTCCTGTACCTTCAAATTTAAAGGAATAATTCATACCAAAATGAATTTGGTCAGTGTTAACTCGCACTCATGTTCTTCCAAACCCGTTTCCTTCTTTCTTAAGTGGAACACAAATTAAGAGGATGTGCGCATGTGCTTATTTACATATGAAATGTTTTATTGAGTGCTAAAACACTGCATTATTAATTAATTAATTAATTAATCAATCAATGAATAGATAGATAGATAGATAGATAGATAGATAGATAGATAGATAGATAGATAGATAGATAAACGAATTAATGGATAGATAGGCCCTTACGAAAATTAACCATGGTTTTATTGTAGTAAAAGTATAGTAACCATGTTCTTTTTTTTTTTTTTTTTTTTTTTTTTTTTTTTTGCGTATTTATTACCTTTGTATAACCACACTTTTACTGCGATTACTATGGTTAAACTGTGGCTGGTATACCAAAACCATAGTTAAATTGTGGTTACCATGGTATAATAGTAACCATGTTTTTTGGTTATATTTGTGGTAAAACCATGGTTATTTTGTAAGGGGATAGATAGATAGATAGATAGATAGATAGATAGATAGATAGATAGATAGATACTTTTATTCAGATACTGAAAAAAAACATTTATAATGTTAAAATGTTGCAAATGATTAATTCAATTAAATGATTAAATGAATATTGAACATTAATATTGAGTACCAAGTATCACTTAAAGTAAATTTCGGTCGAATGGGAAAAAAAAAATGTATTATGAACAAATTTATGAAGACTAACAGAATTGGTACCGTGCTAAATTCACAATACTCTATGCGCATGAACATATTTTTTCTCATCCTCCAGCACAGTAGGTGACGCTATGAATCTTTTAGTTGCTTCGGGCTGTGTCAGTCTGTGTTGCCACGTCCTCTTTTTATGAATGACATTGGGCTCATTTCGGTTATAAACGTTGGAAATCGAGGTTGTGAGTTTTTGGAGCTGTTTTGGAATAAAGTCGAGTTCATGTAAACAAAAAGTGCATCTTTCCTCCTATTCAACAGGGGAAAGACTCTTGCGCTTGTGTTTTAAATCCAACTGCTTATTTATTTTGCGTGATCTGGCAACCCAGCTGCCTGCAAACTCTGCTCACCATGAGTGCAGACTGAAATTCGACATAGCATTTACCTCAGCTTTAAATTTATCTTTAAATGTGCAATTATTATAACTGACATTTGACTTTCTCATCGAGTAATGACTTTCTAATGAACAATGACAGAAGTTAAAGTCAAAAAAGAGTCCACGGACCCTGTAGATATCGAGAATAGGTGAGTTCAACGCAGGTTTAACATCTTTACGCATGGCCTATTATCAACATGACAACGTGTGGATGGTTTATAATAAGTTGACGTTTTTATCAAAAGCTGCTCTGGCTTTATGTGTATTGTGTGTTTATAAAACGAAATTTATAGCAAAACTAACCAATCTCCCATCCAGTAGATGAGCATCGTGGTTGTAATATGTTAATGTTTTTAATGTTGAGAAGGTTTTGTTTTTTAATATCTTATGAATTTGTATATTGTACATGTACATTATTACGTATTTATCTGTACTTCTGCCCAATGTATGTTTTGCTGCTTGCAAGACTTCACCTAAGTTACAAGTTCAGTAAGCGTAGTTACGTCAGTTACGTCAAGTGCGTTCATATGATTTTGGCATGAATTAAATTTATTCCCTTAACAATCTCTCCTCTTTTGCACCAACTGACAAAAACAGAAAGCTTTTTATCGCTGCTTTAACCTAATGTGGCTACAATTTTACCATTTTTGTGCTACTGCAGTGAATGTTGGGAAATGTAGTTGATTTTAATCTCTTTTTTTTTCGGTTAAAGGATAAAAGAGCTGTGTCAGCAGTTTCCACATGGGATCACAGACCAGGTCATCCAGAATGACATGCCTCATGTTGAGGCGCAGCAGCGGGCCACGGCCATCAACAGACTGCTGTCTGTGGTGAGATGTTCAGCTCCAGCTGACGGTGCATAAAACATGTCCCTGCTTGTATGTTCATGTCTGATTCGTTATTTCTGTTCTCAGGGTCAATTAGATTTGCTTAGAAACAGCACTGGTCTTTTATACAGGCTTAAGGATGCTCAGTCTGCAAGGTTTGTCTCTTTAAATGCAATGTATGTGTGTATGAGCTTTTATTGTATTTATTAAAAACAAAACAAGCAAACCAAAAACAGATATATGTTTAAATATCACATTTATTTGTTTTAAGTATGTATTGTTTTTATGCTGCTTTTTTACAGTAAAGTTAAAGGCTCTGATAACCAAGAAAAACTAGTTTACCAGATCATAGAAGATGCTGGGAATAAAGGTAAAATGCATTTTGTATTTTGCATTGGTTTATATTAATAAAGAAAGTTTACTGTAATTGATTATTTTTCCACTTTCTAAAGGAATTTGGAGCAGAGACATCAGATATAAGAGCAACCTTCCACTCACAGAAATCAATAAGATCCTCAAGAACCTTGAGAGTAAGAAACTCATCAAAGCGGTGAAGTCTGTTGCGGTGAGTTGCTTTCCAAACATTATTTAAACATTTACAATGTTTGATTTACTTCAGACTGACTAAAATGTCTTACTACCTACTGTTTTTTTAAACAGGCCTCTAAGAAGAAGGTCTACATGCTTTATAACCTACAACCAGACCGATCTGTGACTGGAGGAGCCTGGTATAGTGATCAAGATTTCGAGTCTGAGTTTGTTGAGGTTCTCAACCAACAGTGCTTTAAGTTTCTGCAAAGTAAGGTGAGACTGTAATATTTTTCTTATGCTTTCAAAGCTAGCTTGTAAATCTAAAATCGCCTACACTACCTTTAATAAAAATGTGTGTATTTTTAGGCCGAAGCAGCGAGAGACAGTAAGCAGAGCCCTATGGTGCAACGGAACAGCTCATTTGCCACCTCTCACGAAGTGTGGAAGTACATCTGTGAGCTCGGCATCAGCAAAGTGAGTGTGAATAATATCTGCAAGGAATAGTTCAGCCAAAAATAAAAATAAAGTTTACTCACCCTCGGGCCGTCCAAGATGTAAATGAGTGTTTCTTCATCAGAACAGATTTGGAGATATTTAGCATCACTTGCTCACCAATGGATCATCTGTAGTGAATGGGTGCCATCAGAATGACTCATCTTGATTGAATGAAATGAATAGGTTTAAAGTGTTGTGATATTCCTGTTTGCAGGTGGATTTGTCCATGGAGGACATTGAGACCATTCTAAATACATTGATCTTTGACGGCAAAGTGGAAATGACCATAATCGCTGCTAAAGAGGGGACGGTGGGGAGTGTAGATGGACAGATGAAGCTCTACAGGGGTGTGAATCCCATAATTCAACCCACTGGCCTGGTCAAAACACCATGTGGACTGTGTCCGGTAAGCTTTTCATACATTTATAATAATCATAAGTTGGGCTGTATGATATATATCAAATCAAAATTCTTTCTTGATTATTGCTTAAGGCGGTTGTCAAACCATGCAGGTTATGATTTAATTAAAGGAATAGTTCACCCAAAAATGAAAATTTGCTGAAAATCTGCTCACCCTTAGGGTATTTAAGATTTGGATGACTTTGTAGCTTCGTCGGAACAGATTTGGAGAAATTTAGCATTAACTCACTTGATCACCAGTGGATCCTATAGAAGCACGTTTCCACCACTGAATAAGAAATCTAAAAAGTAATTACAACTTTTTATCTTACAATTCTGACTATTTTCTCGCAATCGCGAGTTCACATCCCGCAGCATGCTCTCGCAGTTGTGAGTTATAAAGTCAGAATTGTGAGATATAATCTTGGAATTATGAGAAATAAACTCGCAATTCTGCAAAATTAAGTCAGAATTTCAAGAAAAAGTAAGAATTGTGAGATATAAAGTCACGATTCTGACTTACAGCGGGGAAAATAAGTATTTGACACATCAGCATTTTTATCAGTAAGGGGATTTCTAAGTGGGCTATTGACACAAAATTTCCACCAGATGTAGCCAGCAAGCCAAATATTGAATTCATACAAAGAAATCAGAACATTTAAGTTTACAAGTTATAATAAATAAAGTGAAATGACACAGGGAATAAGTATTGAACACACTTTATTTAATACTTTGTAGAAAAGCCTTTGTTGGTGATTACAGCTTCTAGACGCCTCTTGTATGGAGAGACCAGTCGTCTGCATTGCTCAGGAGTGATTCTGGCCCATTCTTCCACACAAACGGTCTTTAAATCTTGAAGGTTCCTTGGGCCTCTTTTATGAACTTTGATCTTCAGTTCTCTGCATAGATTTTCTATGGGATTTAGGTCAGGTGATTGACTGGGTCATTCAAGCAACTTGATTTTCTTTCTTTGAAACCACTTCATTGTTTCCTTGGCCTTGTGTTTGGGATCATTGTCTAGCTGAAACGTCCACCCTCTTTTCATTTTCAGCTTTCTGGTAGATAGCAGCAGATTTTTATCCAGAATGTCCCGGTACATTTCTCCATTCATCCTGCCTTCAATAATATGAAGTCTGCCAGTACCCCTTGCTGAAAAGCAGCCCCAAACCATGATGCTTCCACCCCCAAACTTAACTGTTGGTATGGCGTTCTTGGGGTGGTGGGCAGTGCCATTTTTTCTCCAAACATAGTGTGTAGAATGACTGCCAAAAAGTTCAATTTTGCTTTCATCTGACCATACTATAGTCTCCCAATAATCCACAGGCTTCTCCAAATGCTTTTTTCGCAAACTTTAACCGAGCCTCAACTTGCTTTTTGTTGAGCAATGGAGTCTTGCGTGGTGAGCGTGCATGGATGCCATGGCGGTTCGGTGCATTGCTTATAGTTTTCTTTGAAACAACAGTACCTGCTGATGCAAGGTCTTCCTGAAGTTCTGCCCGAGTGGTTCTTGGCTCTTGGAGAACTCTCCTGATTACTCTTTGGACTCCTCGGACAGGGATCTTATGTGGAGCACCTGATCGTGGCCGGTTTATGGTGAACTGATGCTCTTTCCATTTCCGGATAATGGCCCCCACAGTGCTCACAGGAACATTCAGCATTCTGGAAATGCATCTATAACCATTCCCATCAGAATGCTTTTCAACGATAAGATTACGAAGATCTTGGGAGAGTTCTTTGCTTTTACCCATCATGAAGTCTTTACTGTGTGCCTCCTGGGTAATGAGAAGCCTTTATAGGCCATCAGTTAGGACTAAAGCAGCTGATATCAATTAGTACTGATAGGGGGCAGGGTTTCTCTCTCAATACTGACGGATTTCAGGTGATCTCCTGGCCTATGCCATTTTGCACCTTGTTATCTTCATGTGTTCAATACTTATTCCCTGTGTCATTTCACTTTATTTATTATGACTCAACTTGTATACTTAAATGTTCTGATTTCTTTGTATGAATTCAATATTTGGCTTGCTGGCTACATCTGGTGGAAATTTTGTGTCAATAGCCCACTTAGAAATCCCCTTACTGATAAAAATGCTGATGTGTCAAATACTTATTTTCCCTGCTGTATTTCTCGCAAAAGTTCTTTTTTTCTTTAAATTCTAATTTTTTTTTCTCAGAATTGTGAGATATAAACGTACAATTTGGACTTTTTTTTCTCAGAATTGTTTATTATATCTCGCAGTTGTGACTTTTACAAATACAGTGATGAAAAATAATACAGATACAAACTTGCAATTGGGTCATTCCAGCTGGAATCATCAAATGGTCCCCACCTGACCCCCTCAGATTTGTCTGAAAAAAATCTATATGATGAGTAATATGCCCAATAGATCATATACAAAATTTCAGATCTCTACTGTGCATACTTTTTTTTTTTTTTACAAAAAATCTGTAGAACTATCTCCAGAACTATTTGTGCCAGGTCCATGAAATTTTCTGGGCTAAGAGTCCTAGTCCAGAACTGCATGAATTACAATTCACAGCATTGTTACTGAATTTACACCTGAATGCTGGCCTTTACTTTTCTTTGAAACTATTACTTTAAGGGTTTTCAGATGTCCATAGAAACCTCAATTTTCAATGTATAAGCATCAAACTTGGTAAATGGTCTGATATGTACCATGTCTTTCACATCCTTTGACATCAGACAATAGAGTCTTATGGATGTTGAGATATTAAGGTCCAAAAATTGAAAAAAAACTCCTTTACACCAATGTTCAGAGCAATATTTCCCATGAATGACACCGGGTGTGAACATGAAACTTTTTTTTTGAAAGAGCATGTTCTTATTGATAAAATATAAAAAAATTGGGATGGGGTTTTGCCTCATTTTTCTGTAATAATTTTTTAAAAAATCATTGTTGTGTGACATTCACAACTACTGTAGTACCAGCTATTTTGACTCTGGGAAATCCGACCTCCACCTCGGGAAAGTGCAATGGAACGGCCACTTAAGTTGGGGTTCCGAAACACACACTCGGGCCAGTTCAGTGCAGACCAAGTCGGTTGGAATTATCCATAGGCATCCATATATTTGCCAACTGTTACAATGGAAATATAATTTAATAATTATAATTATATAAATATAATTTAATAATTTAATAATTATACATTATTAAAGTGACTCATGTCTGGAAGTACATTTTTTGTATTTTATATTTTTTGTATAAGTGGAACATTAATAAATTCTGTTGAAATGCCCATACCAAGTTGAATAGCAAAATTGAACAATAGGATCAGTGACGAAACTCTGAGTTTTAAAAAAATCATTAGAGAAAAATGAGGCAAAACCCCATCCTAATTTTTTTATATTTTATCAATAACAATATGCTCATTCAAAAAAACAAGTTTTATGTTCACACCTAGTGTCATTCATAGGAAATATTGCTCTGAACATTGGTGTAAATGAGTTTTTTTCCATTTTTGGACCTTAATATCTCAACATCCATAAGACTCTATTGTTTGATGTCAAAGGATGTGAAAGACATGGTACATATCAGACCATTTACCAAGTTTGATGCTTATACATTGAAAATTGAGGTTTCTATGGATATCTGAAAACCCTTAAAGTAATAGTTTCAAAAAAAGTAGAGGGCCAGCATTCAGGTGTAAATTCAGTAACAATGCTGTGAATTGTAATTCATGCAGTTCTGGACTAGGACTCTTAGCCCAGAAAATTTCATGGACCTGGCACAAATAGTTCTGGAGATATTTCAGTCTGAACATGGTCACTCAGACTGTGATGCCAAAACGGGGTAAAAAAATTTTTGTGAAAAAAGTACGCACAGTAAAGATCTGAAATTTTGTATATGATCTATTGGGCATATTACCCATCACATGGATTTTTTTCAGACAAATCTGAGGAGGTCAGGTGGGGAACTTTTCCAAAATTTGATGATTCCAGCTGGAATGACCCAATTGCAAGAAAAAAGAATTGACTTTATATCCCATAATTCTGACTGTAAAACGCTCAATTGCGAGTTCATATCTCACAATCCTGAGAAAAAAGACAGAATTGCAAGAAAAAAGTAAGAACTCGCAATTGTTAGAAAAAAATCTGTGAAGAAAACAGTGGATCATATGAAAGCCTATTTCTGCCACTGAATAAGAAATTAAAAAAGGTAATTGCTACTTATCTTACAATTCTGACTTTTTTTTTTTTAGCAGAATTGCAAGTTTATTTCTTAGAATTACCTCATAATGTTGACTTTAAATCATGCAATTGCAAGATATAAACTTGCAGTTGTGAGAAAAAGGTGAGATACAAACTCGCAATTGTTAGAAAAAAGTCAGAATTGAGGCTTTATATCGTCTGTCAAAATTGAAAGAAAAAAGTAAGAATTGCTTTTTTTATTCAGTGGAGGAAATGGGCTTCCATTGAGTGAATGGGTGCCGTCAGAATGAGAGTCCAAACAGTTGATAAAAACTTCACAATAGTCCACAAGTAATCCACATGACTCTAGTCCATCAATTAACAGTTTGTGAAGTGAAAAACTGTGTTTTTGTAAGAAACAAATCCATAATTAAAGTGTTTTAACTTTAAACTGTTGTTTCATAATCCATAATAACACTTTCTCCAGTAAAAAAAAAAAAAAAAGTCCATCCCCTGTTGTCCTCTGACATCAAAATCCACCAAATATTTGTTTAGAACAGTTTTGGACTATTTTCACTTGGTGCTTGATCTGTGCATATTTCTCTCCTGATTCAGACAAGATGATTTTTTAACTGAAGAAACAATAATATGAACAGAGGACTTGTATTTTAGCAAGAAACAATGGTTTAAAGTATTAATGATGGATTTGTTTCTTACAAACATGCAGCTTTTCATTTCACAAGACATTAATTGATGGACTGGAGTTGTGTGGATTATTGTATGTTTTTATTAGCTGTTTGGATTCTGATGGCACCTATTCAATGCAGAGGACCCACTGATGAGCAAGTGATGTAATGCTACATTTCTCCAAATCATTTCAGATGAAGAAACAAAATCTTGGATGGCCAGAAGGTCACTACATTTTCATTATTGGGTGAACTGTTCGTTCAATGTGCCAAGTTAACCTCAGTAACTCTCTGCTTTACAGGTGTTTGATGACTGTCACGAAGGAGGCGAGATCTCTCCATCCAACTGTGTTTACATGGCTGAGTGGCTGGATTTCTGAAAAGCCAACCGGATGTCTTTTGTTTTTCTCTGTGGAGAAAGTATTTTTCATGCAGCGATTCGATGCGACTGAAGATATCTTTTTATTTATGTTTTGAACAGTAATGGCTTTAATGACTCAAGCTGAGCTACATTAAGTGAATAAGAAGCAGCTCCCATCTGGTCTTCAGTGAAATTTGGACACACAAGACTAATTTCCATTTTTTTTTTCTTTTCTTTTTCTTTTGT
This sequence comes from Cirrhinus mrigala, assembly GCA_036247105.1. Taxonomy (NCBI): domain Eukaryota; kingdom Metazoa; phylum Chordata; class Actinopteri; order Cypriniformes; family Cyprinidae; genus Cirrhinus; species Cirrhinus mrigala. Next base: position 14,383,579 of record CM070028.1, read on the forward strand.
TTGTTATTGCTTCTCTTCACCCACAGATATGTCTTTAAAGATATACCTCGACCATATCAATAAATAAAGGTTTTCATATTTGTTGATGGGTAGTCTGCATATTGGAGTGTATGTTTGTGCACTTTTATCATTTTTATGCACTGCATCCTTATTTTAGCAGATTGTTAGCAATTCTTAACCGCAATAGATATAAACTCACAATTCTGACTTTTTTTCTCCAAATTGCAAATTTATATCTTGCAATTGTGACTTTTACAAATACAATGATGAAAAATAAAAATACAGATACGAACTCGCAATTGCTGAGTTATTTCACAGAATTGTGACTTCTGAAGATGATGGAGATGTGATTTTTTTGGGTAAATTGACACTTAAAACTGTCTCAATGTCATGGGCATTTTTTTTATATATGTATTTTAAAAAAAATAGTTAAGTTTTCTAATATTTGATGGCATAATTTCACTTTTTAAGCAATAATTTTTCTGCCATTCTGATATTTGTGTCAATGCATCGTGGACTACGTGATACTTCAGATGTTGTTTTTAAACTCTTTAACTTATAACTTATCAGAATATTCAAGGTTTATACAGTACCAGTCATAAGTTTTTGAACAGTAAGATTTTATTGCTTTTTTAAAGAAGTCTCTTCTGCTCACCAAGCCTGCATTTATGTGATCCAAAGTACAGCAAAAACAGTAAAATATGAGTATTTTTACTATGTAAAATAACTGTTTTCTATTTGAATATATTTTAAAATGTAATTTATCCCTGAAATTTCAGAGCTGATTTTTTTAGCATTGTTACTCCAGTCACATGATCCTTCAGAAATCATTCTAATATTCTGATTTGCTGCTCAAAAAACATCTATTCAAAAAACATTTATTATCATGTTGAAAACAGCTGAGTAGAATTTTTTCAAGTTTCTTTATCTTTATATGTCTTTAATAATCTCTTTTGATCAGTTTAAAGCATCCTTGTTAAATAAAAGTAATAATTTCTATCATTTCTTTCCCAAAAAACTATATACTGACACCAAGCTTTTGAATGGTGTAGTGTACGTTACAAAAGCTTATTTCAGATAAATGCTGATCTTTGAATCTTTCCATTCATCAAAGAATCCTGAAAAATAATAATACTAATAATTAACTTAATTGTTTTAAATATTAATAATGATAATTATTAAAAAAATGTTTCTTGAGCAGCAAATCAGCATATTAGAATGATTTTTAAAGTGTTGTGTGACATTGAAGACTGGAGTAATGATGCTGAAAATTTAGCTTTGATCACAGGAATAAATTACATTTTAAAATATATTCAGTTATTTTAAATAGTATTTTAAATTTGTGTCATTTTTGCTGTACTTTGGATCAAATAAATGCAGGCTGGTGAGCAGAAGAGACTTATTTAAAAAAAAAATATATATATATATACATATATATATATATATATATATATATATATATATATACTGGTAGTGTACACACCGAATAAACGGTTTATTTGATTCACTTTCACTTTCCACACCTGTAGTAGTTTATTATGCATGTGCTGGGGTACATCGATACGCCAGTAGGTGGCGAAAATTGATTGTTTATAATTTACTAGTTAATTTCGTGTGTGTATTTGTATTACTCCTCAAATCTTGGGTCAGTCAAAATATGTAAGAAAATAATATTTTTATTTCGCAGTGGTGCATTTATTTAATCAAAAGTGACTTTAAGACTTCTATATTGTTATAAAACAAAACATTTGTATTTCAAACAAATGCATTTTTTTTTTTTTTTCACCTTTTTTTTTTACCTGCTATTTGAAGAATCATGAAAATCCTGAGTTCATTGAATATACTAATACTAAAAAAAGATTTCTGAATAACAATTATCAAAGTAGGTTTGACAAAACGAAAAAAAGTTGTGATAACAAATCATGAAAATATTTTTTTTTTTTCACTGTGATAATAGGAGAAAAAAAATGATTGCTGAAGGATCATATGACTGAAGACTGTAGTAATGATGCTGAAAATTTAGCTTTGCATCACAGGAATTAATTACATTGTAAAACATTCAAATGGAAATAAGTTATTCTAAATTCTAATAATCGCAATATTACTGTTTTTTAATGTATTTACTTATTTTTGATCAAATAAACATACGAGTCTTATTACAAAAACATAAAATTAGTTATTTTGTTCAAAATACTATCATTACGACATATAATCACTGAGAGGATGTTTAAGCGGCTAATAATTTATTTAAACGAGCTTAAAGGTCAAAACTCATTTCCATATCTGAAAAGGTTATAGGAATTTTTAACACATTGAGTGTGAGGACACATCAGTGATGCATAAATAGATGCATTCACACTGAAATCAAATATCTTTGTCATATCAGTGACACATGTATTATGAAATTCTTTTGTATTTTTTGCATTTTGCATCATCGGATGGAAAAACCAAACCTTGTAACATTTTTATTTACTCATTATGTTCTAATATGTATTTTTCTCTTTAGTAACGCGGTCTGTTCTGAGTATTCATAAGACCAAAAGGTGTTTACATCAATGTGACACATCACGCATTTTTATCACAGTCTCTCACCGCCCTCTATTGCGCGCGGTAGCCATAGTAACCGGCCAGAGGGGCACTTAGCAACAGAACAGGAGGAGGCGCAGCATCATCTGCTGCGAGCGGAGGAAAAAACAGCCGATGCGATCGACCTTCATTTCATCCAGAACTGCTTCTGATAGTGAAAACCGGTCGTTTGTTAATATTAGACATCCTTAAAACTACATCAAGCGCTTTTATTGTAAATCTCAGTTGGCGCGATGAAGTTCGTCGTGGTTTTGGTCTCAGCCGGCCTCCTGGCATTTCTCGGCGCGGTCATCTGCATCATTGCCAGCATGTATTCACGATCCTCGGCCGCCGCGCCCCAAGCGCTATCCGACAACCGCTCACTCTCGCTCCTGGAGCCGCTGCCTGGATCCGTAGCGCACGCCGGGCCGCTCGGAGCTCTCCATGGTGCTGATTCTTACGAAGGCGGCGGATTGGACATCGGCCTGGAGATACCGTCGCTCAATGAGCTGAGCACCGGGGACGTGACTGGGCCAAGTCCAAAACAGTTCACTCTCAATCGACTCATTTGTACTCCTGTTCCCATTACTGACTGCAAATCCAGGGATTTGAGAGAGCAAGCCGACGACCCGTTCGCTGATGAGGAGGACTGGAGCCTCCGCACCACCGCTGAGGAGCTCCGGCAGATCGTCATGCAACAAAACGACCAGATCCTCATGGACCAGAGGACCATCACGGAGCTCACCGGGAAGCTCTCGGAGTGTGAGAACGGACTGGAGGAAAGGAGTCTCCACGAGCGGAGTATGGGGGTATGGGCGGGCAACCGTCGCCACATGGCCGGGGATGATGTGAGCAGCTCGGTTGCAGTACAGCTGCAGACGGCGCGGGCTGTGGAGGAACTGGAGAGAGCGATTCTTCAACTCAAAGATCGTATAGACAAGTTGGAGGTTGGTCTGAGAAACTATAAACACTTTAAAAAAAAATTAGTCAGAACGCTTTTTGGAAGTTGGTGCCACAGGGGTATTTAGGGAAAACGGTTTTGTAAAGAAACTAGTAGGCAAAGATGCGTGCAAATGTTTAAGATCTGGGGGATATTTGGGATAATTCATTGTGGCTGTTCATATTTTTATGTATCTCTGAGAGTCCTTCTCACCTGGTGAGTGGTTGCTTTCACCTCCATCTTGTTCATCTCCTGGGTAGAAAGACATACATAAATCATGAGGGAGGAGAGAATAGTACAGGTTCTCAGCCAGCTGGAACACTGTCAGCAGTCACCCCTGAATTGTATGTGTGTATATATATATATATATATATATATATATATATATATATATATATATTATAAATGTTTTTGTTAATTAAAATAAAGTAGAAATTATTAGAACTAGTTCAAAACATCAATAAATACTATAATAGTATATCATTATAACTTAAATAACAGTTATATAACACTGTTATAGTTTACTCAAAAATGAAAAATTTGTCATCGTTTAAAGGAAATGTTTTGATTTAATGTTGGATTTCCTGTTCATTAGGACAAAATTATATTTGAAACATTGTGTGAACTAAAACATGCATGTTCTGTAAAGCTGCTATTGTGAAAAGGCCAACCCGATCTCATGGCAATTCGTGCATATTTTATGAGTTGGCTAATTCGTACAAATTTGTACGTATGTATTTTACGAATTCCCCAATTCGTATAAATTCGTAGGAATGACCTAACCTTAACCCTGCCCCTAAACCTACCCAGCAGGCACAGGACATCAATATAATGTCAGGCTGACTTTGGACATGACATCAGAGAGACGTTGCAATTTGGCTGAGAATGAAAATCAGATTGACTTCAGTATTTGATGCCAATTTGATGTTGACTTAACGTGAAATTTTGGTCACCAAACGTCACAACAGAAAATTAACTAAATATCCATGTCTTATGATGTTGAGATATACATCTTATGATGTAAAATACATACAAATTGGTAGTGAGATAGCGTTGGAAAACTCATGTCCTTCTAAACCCATATGACTTTCTTTCTTCTGTGGAGCACTAAAGAAGAAATTTTGAAGAATGTAGTGATCACTGTTTTCTACGCAATTATGGGGAGCTTTCAGGTTTCAAAAAGCATGTAAAAGAACCATAAAAGATTTAGAAAGGTAGTTTTTATAACTCATGCATTAAATTTCGAATCTTCTAAGACCATACAATAAGTGTTTGAGAAACAACAAAATGCAAGTCATTGTTCACTCAAAATACTGACATCCGTTCTAGCTCTCCTTAAATGAAAATTAATTCGAAAAGTTTGTCTGATTCAAGGACAAATCATTCTTTTGTGTGCTCGTAATTCAAATGGATCTAAAATAGTCAGATACACATGTTGAACAGGATGTATTAGGTTTCGCAATAATGAATTCTTGCATAAATCTCTCGCAGTTGGAGATAGGCCCGGCAGCGATGAACCACACTGAGCATACTGTGAGCACGCTGGGGAGTGTAGTGGTGGGCGAGCCTGGCAGGCCTGTGGAGGATCTAGAGGGAGAGCTAGAAAAGAAGATTCGGCTGCTGGAGAAAGAGAGGAAGAACCTTCGGAAAGAGACCCAGAGCCACCACCAGCACATTGATCAGGGAATCAACACCCTGCAAGAGCGTATTGCAGAGCTGGAACAGAGTAAGGACAAAGGTTTGGTCAAACTCAAGGGAAGGGGGATGAAATGGTCTCTTCATTTTCAACTCACACTTTCGATCTTTCCTTCCCAGGTCTTACAGATTACAGTTACCCACAAGGGTATAAACTTTCCTTCCCAGTGCGGACTAACTACATGTACGGGCTTGTCAGGCGGAATATTCCAGAGATGTACGCCTTCACGGCATGTCTGTGGCTCAAGCCTGCTGAGAGTGGAATCGGGACGCCATTTTCCTACGCTGTACCAGAACAACCCAATGAACTTGTCCTGCTCCAGGGCATTCATAATCCAGCAGAACTTCTCATCAATGATAAGGTAAAACCCACTACACCAGAGTTCCACAAATCCAGGCCTGGAGGGCCACTGCTCTGCAGAGTTTAGCTCCAACCCTAATTAAAGACACCTAAGCAAGCAAGCCAAGGACTTTAGAAATGATAGGGATGTGAGTTTGATCAAGGTTTAAGCTAAACTCTGCAGGGCATTGGTCCTCCAGGCCCAGATTTGAAGAACTCTGCACTACACCTTCCTTCCGCAGCAACCTTGCGCAATATAACTTGTGAACTCAGTCTTTCCCTTCATTTACAGGTGGCACAGCTGCCTCTATCTTTGCCGCAGGGCATCTGGCAGCACATATGTGTAAGTTGGACCCTACGGGATGGAGTTTGGAAAGCATATCAAAGCGGAAAGTTGAGAGGACGGGGTGAAGGGTTGTCCGCATGGCACCCAATCAAATCCGGGGGTGTCTTGGTGTTGGGCCAGGAACAGGTAAGCAAGACAGTAAATCCTGAAAGAGTCTGAGTACACCCTCAAAGGTACAACTTCACTCTTAGAATAAAAAAATTGGCAAAAATTTTACCTTTAGTGGTGTACCTTTGTCACTGAGGCAGTACCCTCAACGGGACATCAATGTAAAAACAGACAGCTTTTAAGAGTAGATAAGGTACAAGATTGTCCTTTTAGGGTTAGTTCACCAGAGACAAGCCTCTAAATGTAACATTTTTGCACTTTCTTTCCTAAGAGTGTTTGGATCCTTCAGAGATAAGTAAGGTACAAAGGTATACCTTTGAGGGTCCTATCCCAGTGACAAGGTGTTGGACTCCTAAGGTGATGATACAAGGGGCAACATTTGAGCAGAGTTTCTGGGCAGTGTTGCCATCAATGGCCAATCAGGTGAGACAGTGCCCACAAATGATCAGACAGAAATTTGTTGCCCATTTTAAATGGGAATGTGCCTAAGCAACATCACTTGGCAAAACTGCCCGGCAACATTGCGTCGTGTATCATCAACTTCAAAGTGCATTTTTGCACATTATTTCTGATACAACAGTGTGTTTATCCATGTGTAACCCTTCGGTTCTCCTTGGCTTCACTGCAGGACACCCTCGGTGGGCGGTTTGATGCATCCCAGGCTCTTGTTGGGGAGCTTTCCTTGTTTAACCTGTGGGACCGGGTGTTGTCGCCAACAGAGGTTGCTGCTCTGGCAGCGTGCGCAGAATCGCCCCGCTTGGGGAACATAGTGCCCTGGACTGATCGAGATGTGGACGTGTTTGGTGGGGCCGTCAAGGACCCAGTGGACCCCTGCCTTCAGAGCTCCCATCCCCGGCAGTGAGCAGGGCCATGGGTTGATCCCTTTCTTTTTTTAAGGCGAGGGTAAATGAGACAAAAATGGCCTGAAAGGTATGACAACTGTGCCGTGGTCCAGGTCTGTGTATAGAATATATTTACCGTAGAGCTACACTCCCACTGAGTGTTTGTTTCTGCAGGGAAGGGATTTGTCTGTGCGTGTGGTTGTGTTACTTCGGATAGAGCTGCTGCCGAAGGCTTTTAAAGGCCTGTTTGCGTCTCGTGTTGCTTGTGTTATTTCACGCCCTTTTTCTCAAAGCATTACCGCACAATGGTCCCTTCAGATATAGAGAATGTTTTTTCTGATACGATGGATGTGGCTCATTCTCACAGCACTTGTCTTGCTCTTGTTTCATTATTTGTGTAAAGTGGAGCTTTCGCTTCTTTCCCAGAGCAGCTTTTTCCTTTTTTGTTTTTATTACCGGCCCTATAGGGTCACTTTTCTTGTAATGCACTATTATTTCAGCCCAGCAGCACTGAAAGGTGTACAATGTCTTATCTTTATCATAACATGTCTTAAATTTTTGTCTTTTGGCATTTGGTCAAATGGGTCCTTACCCTAGAGTGTACTCTCTCAGATTCAGCGAGATCCAAAACTTTTTTTAACCAAAAATGTGTAATTTGAAGCTTAACATCTTAAACGTCACACAAAATTTCGAAGATCTAATGTGCAGACCACACACTATGAAAATATGAATGTAAAACAGTGTTTAGCATCTTGTTGTGTTACCATTGCACTGCATCTAGCCCTCTTTGCCCCCTCACAGAGAAAAGCTTATGGGGAAGTGCCTGTCTGTTTATTTGACTCTTGCTATTGGTTGATGATCAGCTGTGATGTCAGTATAGTGCTTCTTCATATTTGCACCACCAAGGATCTACAATGATATTGTGACAAATGTGGATGAAAATATTAAAACTGTGAAGAAAATTAAATATGAAAGTGCATTGTCTTGTTTATATGAGACTGCATCGTCTATCTATCTATTGACTATCTGTCTGTCTGTAAATCTATCTATCTGTCTATGGTCTATCAATCGATCGGTCAGTCAGTCTGTCTGTCTGTCTGTCTGTCTATCTATCTATCTATCTATCTATCTATTTATCTTTCTATGGTCTATCGATTGGTCTGTCTGTCTGTCTGTCTATCTATCTATCTATCTATCTGTCTGTCTGTCTTTCTGTCTATCTATCTATCTATCTATCTATCTATCTATCTATCTATCTGTCTGTCTGTCCATCTATCTATCTATCTATCTATCTATCTATCTATCTATCTATCTATCTATCTGTCTGTCTGTCTGTCCATCTATCTATCTATCTATCTATCTGTCTGTCTGTCCATCTATCTATCTATCTATCTATCTATCTATCTATCTATCTATCTATCTATCTATCTATCTGTCTGTCTGTCTGTCTGTCCATCTATCTATCTATCTATCTATCTATCTATCTATCTATCTATCTATCTATCTGTCTGTCTGTCTATCTATCTATCTATCTATCTATCTGTCTGTCTGTCTGTCTGTCTGTCTATCTATCTATCTATCTATCTATCTATCTATCTATCTATCTATCTATCTATATATTATCAACTGTCTGTCCATCTATCTGTCTGTCTGTCTGTCTATCTATCTATCTATCTATCTATCTATCTATCTATCTATCTATCTATCTATCTATCTGTCTGTCCATCCATCTATCTATCTATCTATCTATCTATCTATCTATCTATCTATCTATCTATCTATCTATCTGTCTGTCTGTCTGTCTGTCTATCTATCTATCTATCTATCTATCTATCTATCTATCTATCTATCTTTCTGTGGTCTATCGATTGGTCTGTCTGTCTGTCTGTCTATCTATCTATCTATCTGTCTGTCCTTCTGTCTATCTATCTATCTATCTATCTATCTATCTATCTGTCTGTCTGTCCATCTATCTATCTATCTATCTATCTATCTGTCTGTCTGTCTGTCTGTCTGTCTGTCTGTCTGTCTGTCTATCTATCTATCTATCTATTATCAACTGTCTGTCCGTCTGTCCGTCAGTCTATCTATCTATCTATCTATCTATATATCTATCTATCTATCTATCTATCTATCTATCTATCTTTCTGTGGTCTATCTATCGATGGTCTGTCTATCTGTCTGTCTATCTTTCTGTGGTATATAACGATCGATCGATCAGTCGGTCAGTCGGTCGGTCTGTCTCTCTGTCTGTCTATCTGTCTATCTATCTATCTATCTATGTATCTATCTATATGTCCATCTATCTATCTACCTATCTATCTATCTATCTATGGTCTATCTATCTGTCTATCTATCTATCTATCTATCTATCTATCTATCTATCTATCTGTCTATCTATCTATCTATCCATGGTCTATATCAATCAATCAGTCGGTCTGTCGGTCTAAATACATCATTCTTATTAATTAAATCAAATTGAATCTAATTATTAACTGATTTATTAAGATTAGATAGATAGATAGATAGATAGATAGATAGATTTATTATCACCACATTATTCTGATCATGACTGTTATACAAGTATTTATCCACTCCTCTTTAACCAAAATTAAACACTTACAATATGTACATAAAATAACACTGTACTTTATATGCACACTCTCAATGTCAAGAATGACTCAGATTCATGCAAATCCTGGTTATTATCATTCTCATCCTCTCATTGCTCTCTTCATGCTGTTGCTGCTGCTGTTGAATTATAGATGTGTGTTAATCACCCCCTCCATCACACCGACCTCTGCTGCTTCTCTCCAGCCAGCAACATCCTTTTCTGTGTATGTGTGTGTGTAATAGTTCATCTCAGCTCGGTATCCATCATATAAGCTTCACACAATCACACAAAAATAATATCATGATATGGACGGTGTACAACAGCTGCCTTTATTCCTCACAGCATTTGTTAGACATTCATAAAGCAACACTTTTATCGGATGTAACACTCTGTAAGTGTCATTATGTTCCAGACTTTCATCTGTTGCAAGCCTCCTGTCTTTTCTTCTCCTTCTAAGGTACCATTCTTACTTGTGCTCTTGCTCAAATCAGTGGTTAGATTATCTCCTCCCCCTTCTTTTATTTGTAAATCTATCTAGAAACGGAAAATCCCCTATAATCCACATATCAAAACATGGTCTGTCTGGGAAACTCATGGAAAGCTTTTAGATGATCAAGCATCTCAAAATCAGCACCATGTAATGCATTAAATACTGTATATCCTAACCTACAAATGGCTAGCTTAATGCTCTCACTGAATATTAAACTGGGATATATGAGAAACTATTTAGCTTTGTTGCAGTGGTGTTAAGTGTATCCTGTTAACTTATAGAGGGATCGTTCATCCAAAAATGAAAATTCTGTCACATCACCCTCAACCTGTATGAGTTTCCTTCTTCTATGGAACATAGAAGAAGATATTTTGAAGAGTGTTAGTACTCAAACAGTTGCTGGTAGCCATTGACTTCCATAGTTTTGAAAACATCAATGGCTACCAGCAACTGTTTGGTTATTCTCAGAGCAGCAGTGTGGCTTCTTGCTGACAGGTCCCAGATCAGTGTGACAGTTATCTGGGGCAAACTCACCAGCTGTGCACAGATGTATCTAGAGCTTAATACGGGTCAGTAAAAAGCAAGAGAGTAAACAACACAGATGATTGTAGTGGGACCAATGCAGCATCTAGACAGCAGGCTTCACCCTGCTCAGACCGCAGTGGGGTTACACGGGGATAAAACGCAGCTGGTGTCTGTGCTCATAAAATACCGAGCTTAAAGAGATACCAAAAAATTAAAATTCTGTGTCAGTATTCAGCCTAAAGGTTTGGAATGACATCAAAGCAAGTAAATGAGAACAGAATATTAATTTTTAGTGAATAATTTATTTTGAGATATATATATATATATATATGTATATTTAACAATAAGATATGACTTGGATTATTAACTTCATTAGTTGACAGGGATCATACAAAATACATGTTATTTTTTATTTAGTACTGACCTGAATAAGATATTTCAGATTTTTTCTCTGCAGTTCGATCCAAAGCAGCGGATTCAACTGGAGAAACTCAGTCTCCGCAACTGGATTAAGGTATTAATTACATTTTGAAGATTTTTAACATTAGATTTGTTGTTTGTGTAATGTATTTGAACAGTTAACCTGATGTCTGTTTTTGTTTCAGATTGCGGACAAGAAGAAATGAGGGATAGCATGATCATCAGCTTTCATAAAGAAGAAATTCTAGAAATAATTGTAACTTTTCAATTCAACTTGTTTATTTATTTATTTATTTATTTATTACTTTGAGAAAATGTGTTCTCAGACTTTTGGACTGCATTGTATCTTATGGAGTTAAATTACATGATTTTAGTTTATAATTTGCTTATAATTTATACACTGCTTTTTGCTGGTACTTTCAATGTAAACTCTCCCAGATTCCTGTATATGTATAAATAATCAAGATGTCTAAAAAAATTTAAACATTTAAAAAAATGGTCGGTGATGTTTAAGAGTCAGTATAAAGAACCACAGCACACCTTAGTTAAGCAATTTTTGGAAAGGTATTTTTCCCACCACAAAATTATGCATATTTTTGTATATATTTGCACAAAATGGAAACATATATAAAGTTCACATTAAAGAAGATCTGCATATTTATATATATATATATATTCAGTCATTCAATCAGATAATTCATGGAAAATGTGGCATGCTTAAGCAGAAGATTTCTGCTGCCTGGTTGAAAACAAACACTTATAAAATAAAAATTATGTGATATTACCACTATGACCAGCAGATGACTGCAAAGGTTATAAATAGACATGAAATCACTGTTATAACATTAAAAATAAAAAAATAGCATTTGCCATCTAGTCTATAGACTTTATTGGCTATATATAGCCAATACACTTGTTTGTGCATACAGTAACATTTCATCTCAAAATTAGATTTTGGCTAACAGAATGTAATGTGCATCTGCGCACATTCGCTGGTCAAAAACCCCGTAACTGCATTTGAGTTTGACACAAAGCGACTAAGTGATCCTCGTCACCTAAATATATTTCTAAAAAAAAAATTCTTCTTTGATTTATGATTGCTGATACACCTAATTTATTAACATTTAACCATATTATATGGTCGCATGGTTCATGTCTACACTGTTAATATGCAGGTATTATCTAGGTGCTGAAACCTCAAATTTAAAAGGTTTTCTCAAGGTTTCATGTTTCCTTCTGAAGCATCAGTGAGCATCTGAACCTTCTGTAAAGTTGAATATGAGTCCCTCAGTTGTCCTCAATGTGAAAAGAATGGATCTCAAAATCATACATACGTCATTGTTGGAAAGGGTTCAAAATATACAAAAAATGACGAAATCAGCTGGCAGTTTAACTGTTCAGGACAATGAACAACTATCACTAAAAAAAAAAACAAAACAAAAAAAAAACGTTATAACTATTATAACGTCTGTAAAATATCTTATTCAGATCAGTACTAAATAAAAAATAACATGCATTTTGTATGATCCCTTTGTATGTTTACATGCAAGGTGTATGTAAACTTTTGACCTCACCTGTACTTTCCACCATATCCACCAAGATAGTAAAAAAAAAAAAAAAAACTATTATTTTTGCTCGTAAGATGTGCTTGATCTGTGTATATTTCACTCCTGATTCAGACGAGGCAACTTTTTCACTGGAAAAGTAACATTAATAGCCTATATGACTCTATAGTTTAGCTGGTAGTAACAGTTTTGAAGTTAAAAACATCTTAATGATGGATTTGTTTCTTACAAACATGCAGCTTTTCACTTCACAGGACATTAGTCGATGGTCTGGAGTCATGTGGATTACTTGTGTATTGTTGTGATGTTTTCATCAGCTGTTTGGACTCTGACGGCACCCATTCACTGCAAAGGATCCGTCGGTAAGCAAGTGATGTAATGCTACATTTCTCCAAATCTGTTCAGATGAAGAAACAACTCATCTACTCCTTGGATAGCCTCAATTTTCATTTTTGGGTGAACTACGGATCTGTCATGTGCATTTTTCCATGCTCTGTCCTTATGAATGAAGAAAACCTCAAAAATCTTGCTAAATGACCATAGAAATTCCGTAGTAGACATACCGGTACATGACGTGTTCTTGAACGAACGAATGAACGACACGCCCACGGACCAATCACGACAGACGACGCGTTACGAGGGGCGGGGTTACGCACACAGCTGTCGCTCAGGAGTGGTTGCTATGGTGGACATGTCTCTCTAGCGATGTCGGTTTAAGCACATCAAACTTAAAGTTGCTTTTATTACGGTACGTAAATGTCTCTTTATACTTCGCAACCTAGTTTATATGCAACATTAAACACCTAGGTAGTTAATATAAATGTCTGCCGAAAGAAAAACGAACGACCTAGTTATACAAATGAGCCAAGCAAGCTAACAAGCTAGCAGTTTTCCCAAGAAGACACTATTCGCTTTTCAAAACAAAGCTAATAATCGCTTCATACGCATTACTAAACATTCTAACATATGTTTACATTACATTTATTTCGACAAAAGTGTTGTAGTATTAGCATTGTTGTTTGGACATGGAACCATGGTAATAACATTAAACCTTACAATTTAACGTTAAATGTCATTGTATTCTTTTAAGTAACACTACTGTACTATGGTGTTTTGAAGTACCACGGTATTGCTGATACCACAGTTTCAAAAGCTATAAAATTAATATCCATTTAAGATTTATTAGATCTGATTTCTGATATCACTACCTGTCCTTTTTTCTCACCTACAGCTAAACATCATGGCAGAGACAGTCGATGGCAAGAAGGACGAGGCAGACTATAAGAGACTACACAGCTTTCCTCTCATACGGGTAAAAAAACAACAACTTGTCAATGGATTTGAATCTTCACTGATAACAAATTATGAATATTATAAACTTATTGTAACAGTTTTAAACAAAAATGTGTGGAAAAGCACGTTTTCTGAGTGCTTTCCTGAACTCAGTAAAGCATGGCATTGGTAACACCAAAAATCATTGATTTGTTACATGCATGAACTGATAAAAATGTACATCTTCAACACATTCTTTATTTTTTGGAGATAAAAGTGACAGTCAGGTGCATAAAGAAGGTAGATGAGAAATAACTGATATGAAATACATAAAAAATGCTTTTTATTATATGGGTCAAAATGTCTCACAAGCATCTCAGTCATAATATAAATTCTGATAATACAAATATTAAGATTCAAAATGAGTCTAAAAGTCACAAAACTTCAAGAAAAACCTAAAAAAAAAAAAAAAAAAATCAATGTGGGTCAAATTGACCCAAAAAACATATATTTCCTTCACAGCACACAGATATGTCTGAGGAGATGCGGGTGGAGACTATGGAGCTGTGCGTTACGGCGTGTGAGAAGTTTGCCACTAATAACGAGGTTAGTTCTCATTGCTATCTAAATGAAGCATTTCTGATATTTGAGAAGGTATACAATGAGATCTCCTTTGTGATTTTTAATTCCTTTGGGTGTTTCTTTTTCAACAGAGTGCTGCTAAAATGATAAAGGAGTCAATGGATAAGAAGTTTGGGAGCTCTTGGCATGTGGTGATTGGTGAGGGCTTCGGTTTCGAAATTACGCACGAAGTGAAGAACCTGCTTTACATGTTCTTCGGTGGAGGTTTGGCTGTGTGCGTATGGAAGTGTTCCTAACCCAAACACTAAATGACTGACAAATACACTTTTTCATGTGCTTTCTGACTTTATAATGGATGTGCCACACGAGTATGTACTGAACAGGGTGCATCATTTCATACGGTTTATTTTGAATGTAGCATTTTATGTTTTCATCTCCGTTTTAGCTGTTCTCTCAAAGCTGGCAGGCCATCTGTGGTTTTATTGTCCATCTCTGTCACTCTTTCTCCATCTGTCTCTTTTCTGTCTTTTATCTGTCCATTCTCAGTTGCTTATCATTTCCATCCCTTTCATTTTTTTCTGAAGGATAAAGTATTTTTATACAACAAAGTGCTATTTTTTAATTAATATGTGAATACATATGATCTGTTTCTAAAACCTCAGATATTTTATAGGAGTTGTACATTTTGCACATTGTAATGTGTAATTGTTTTTATTAATAACTTATGTTATTGTCTTGTGTAATAAAACCTACTTAGAAATCTCTTTTGTAACTGCTATACATAATTTGAAATGTTGCGAAAATTTGCTCATTTTCAGGTCTTCCAAGATGTAAATGAGTTTGTTTTTTCATCTGAACAGATTTCGAGAAATTTAGCGTTCAGTCACTTGCTCACCAATGGCTCCTCTGCAGTGAATGGGTGCCGTCAGAATGAGAATCCAAACAGCTGATAAAAACATGACAATAATCCACAAGTAATCCACACCACTCCAATCCATCAAATGAACATCTTATGAAGTAAAAAGCTGAGTATTTGTAAGAAACACTGTAAAGTTTTCACCAGTTTCAACTTAAAAACTTAAGCTAAGCAGCTGCCTTAAAATTTCACGTTAAATCAACTTAAAAGTACGTCATTTCAACTAATAAGTTAAATCTACAAGTCATTTTAACTCACTTTATTGTAGTCAGTTGAAATGACTTGTAGTTTTAAGTTGATTTAACGTAAAATTTTAAGGCAGCTGCTGAACTTAAGTTTCTAAGTTGAAACTGGTAAAACACAAATCTAACTATAAGATGCGGATGCGATTAATTGCGAGTAATGATTTGACAGCACTATAAATTATATACTTATATTTTGGCCAGAAGCAGCAAATTAAATTTAAAATGTTTTGATGTATTTAGTTTCTTAAATATGCAGCTTTTCACTTAACAAGATGTTAATTGATGGACTCGGGTTGTGTGGATTACTTTTGTAGACTATTGTATGTTTTTATCAGCAGTTTGGACTCTCATTCTGACGGCACCCATTCACTGCAGAGGATCCATTGGTGAGCAAGTGATGTAATGTTAAATTCTGATGGCAAATTCATACTTTTTAATATGATGCCGTTTTAGTGCCATGTTAAAAAAAAAAATGAGATTAAAGTTGTAATATTTCGAGAACGAAGTTGAATCATTACGAGAATAAAGTTGAAATACTACAAGAATATAGTCGAAATGTTTCGGGAATAAAGTCGAAATACTACGAGAATAAAGTCGAATTATTTTGAGAATAAAGTCGAAATACTACGAGAATAAAGTCAAATTATTTCTAGAATAAAGTCGAATTATTTCGAGAATAAAGTCGAAATACTACGAGAATAAAGTCGAATTATTTCGAGAATAAAGTCGAAATACTACGAGAATAAAGTCGAATTATTTCGAGAATAAAGTCGAAATACTACGAGAATAAAGTCAAATTATTTCTAGAATAAAGTCGAAATACTACGAGAATAAAGTCGAATTATTTCGAGAATAAAGTCGAATTATTTCGAGAATAAAGTCGAATTATTTCGAGAATAAAGTCGAAATACTACGAGAATAAAGTCGAATTATTTCGAGAATAAAGTCGAATTATTTCGAGAATAAAGTCGAATTATTTCGAGAATAAAGTCGAAATACTACGAGAATAAAGTCGAAATACTACGAGAATAAAGTCAAATCATTTCGAGAATAAAGTCGAAATACTACGAGAATAAAGTCGAATTATTTCGAGAATAAAGTCGAAATATTTCGAGAATAAAGTCGAATTATTACGAAATATTTCGAGAATAAGGTCGAAATATTTCGAGAATAAGGTCGAATTATTTCGAGAATAAAGTCGAATTAGTTTGAGAATAAAGTCAAATTATTACGGAATATTACGAGAATAAAGTGGAATTGTTTCGAGAATAAAGTGGAATTATTTCGAGAATAAAGTCGAATTATTTCGAGAATAAAGTTGAATTATTTCGAGAATAAAGTCGAAATACTACGAGAATAAAATCAAATTATTTCGAGAATAAAGTCGAAATACTACGAGAAAAAAGTCGAATTATTTCGAGAATAAAGTCGAAATACTACGAGAATGAAGTCGAAATACTATGAGAATAAAGTCGAAATTACGAGAATAAAGTTGAAATATTACGAGAATATAGTCAAAATTACTAGAATTAATTCGTAGAATTTACAATATTAAAGTTATAATATTTGAAGAGTATATTCTAGCCTATTGTTCATGCAAATGGCCCGGATTGGGAGCACCGGGAGAAATTCCAAAGTCTCAGCTTTTAAATTCTGTCAGTTTTATAGTAAAATACAAACAATATGTCTTACAATAATGTGTTTTTACGCTCTTTGATGTGGCGTTACCGATCGCTGTATTTGCTTCAGTTTAGGAAGCATGTAAGTCAGTCATCTTTCCGATTACACTAATGAGACATTTATTTCATTAAATTAGGCTATACTATTTTTTCATGCCTTCTGATGTTCCTTCACTTTTATATCTTGCTATAAACTTGAAATAAACACACAAAAAAATTGTCTTTCATGATAAAATTGACAGAATTTGAAAGCTGAGCTGTTATCTTAAAAGCAACAAAGCACAAAATTATTACACACAAAACTTTAATTTCTGCAATTTAAATGATCAGACCATTTCAACTTTATTTTCGAAACATTTAGACTTTATTCTTGAAATATTTCAACTTTTATCTCATAATATTTTGACTTTTTTCCTCATAGTATTTCGACTTTATTCTCGTAATCTTAGAATTATTTTTTTAATAATTTTTTTTAAACGTGACACTAAAATGCTGCCATATGTAAATGAGCTGTCCGTGGAGAAAAATACCTATTATATATGCATAATGGATATGTATTGTGAAAGTATGTGTTTTTAAAGAGCATGGGTTCAAATGCTTTGAGTTTTTGAAGCACGTTTTATTGCAAAAGGATTATTGCACAAGGGAGTGTAGACATCTGGCTCAGAGCATCTGTTTATTCAGACACACGCTGACCTGCTGTCAGGTTACTGTGCCCTCCATACCAGTGGACACACATTAACCTTTCTTTGCACAACTTTTCACATTTAAATATTCATACTTGCAACAAAAGGACATTTCCCTTTGTGCCTGGCCTTTCACATTATGCTTAAAAGTAATACTTAACCCAAAAATGACAATTTGTAACAATTTATTTGCCTTTGTGTTGTTCCAAAACCAAAACACACACAAAAAAAGATGTTTGACTAAATGTTAATGCTACTCTTTTACAACCACATTAACCCCCTGAAAAATGCAGGCAGTGACTACCACATTTATAGAAATTTTATGCAATTTGTATGGAACCGAACTGAATAACTAGTTGTTAATGACGTATTTAAACGCATTAGAAATGTGTCTTCGTCTGTATGTGAGATGCAAGAAAAAAGTCTTAAACTTTTTTTTTGACATTTTGACATGGGGCTAGTTGTGCTGTGTTGCCAGATCTTCCTACAAAAACAACAAACAAGGACAAGCACAAAAAAACACTAAAAATCATATATCTCATATCCGCAACAGACCGCTTTATTAACTCCATAAAGTGCCTGGCTTTATGAGCTAAGACCAAACAACATGCCTAAAAGCGCTTGTAAATACCAGGACACGGCAACACTGCAAGACCGCACTCTCTAAAGCAGCCTCCTGAGCATAAACAAAACACAGCACATCTATCAGCAGTAGTTTAGTAAAAATCAACTGAAAAAAAAGAGCCTTTAGCCAAAAAGATGCCAAAATATTGCTGTTTAAAATATGGATTTGACTGCTGTTCTGTAAACACATGGAACGATAATTTACGTTTAAATGCGGGTGTCACTCCTGAAACTTGCAGTGTGTATGTGGCCTATGTTTAACTGTAAAGTTGCAATAAAATGTGAGGGAAAAGTAAACATTTTATGCAGTTTCGGTAGTGACGTCTTTGTGTTTTTGAGTGTTATCCCATAAATTTATCACAACCAAAACAGTCACGACCGAAAAATGTTATCATTGTTTCGGTAACGACAAAAGGGAACACATAATCCTCATATTTGGGTTAAATAAACAAAATTTTAGTACTGTTATGCATTTTTTTTCGTATTTTAGTATGTTTTAGTACTGTTGTAGTATATGGGTTAATTCTGTAATGTGATGCAGTCACTACCAAAACATAGGATGTTTTGTCATAATAAAGTATTCTGAATTATCAACTAAGATGTTATGATAGTTTTTGGTTCATGCATATTCATACTAATGAGTCTTTAAAGGAGAAGTCCACTTCCAGAACAACAATGTACAAATAATTTACTCACCCCCTTGTCATCCAAGATGTTCATGTCTTTCTGTCTTCAGTCGTGAAGAAATGATGGTTTTTGAGGAAAACATTTCAGGATTTTTCTCCATATAATGGACTGCATTGGTGCCTCGATTTTGAACTTCCAAAATGTAGTTTAAATGCAGCTTCAAAGGGATCTAAACGATCCCAGTCAAGGAAGAAGGGTCTTATCTAGTGAACGATCAGTCATTTTTTTTTGGAAAATAAAAATTTGTATAGTTTTAAAGCACAAAAGCTTGTGTAGCACAGGGTGTGGGATGCGCGTCCACGAAGCCACATATTACTGAATCACGTTGAAAGGTCACGCAGAACGTAGGTGGAACTACAGATCCAGTGTTTACTAAGCAAACGCGCAAAAACTAAGGAAGTGCGAGTAAGTCAAACGCTGTTTGCAAACAAAAACGTACAACGATGTTGGACGATTCTAAAGTTGTAGGAGAAAATGAGATGGAGTTTTTCACCATTCTCTACCTTTTTAAACCGGAGTACACAGACGATGAACTTAGACGTGATTCGTAGCGTCGTGGACGCGCATCCCAGAGCCTGTGTTACACAAGCTTTTGTGCTTAAAAAGTATACCAATTTTTATTTTTCGAAAAAAATGACCAGTTGTTTCGCTAGATAAGATCCTTCTTCCTCGACTGAGATTGTTTAGAGCCCTTTGAAGCTGCTTTTAAACTACATTTTGGAAGTTCAAAATCGGGGCACCAAGTAAGTTCATTATATGGTGAAAAATCCTGAAATGCTTTCCTCAAAATACATAATTTCTTTACGACTGAAGACAAAAAGACATGAACATCTTGGATGACAAGGGAGTGAGTACATTATTTGTAAATTGTTGTTCTGGAAGTGGACTTCTCCTTTAACTTCAAAAACAGTACGATCAACTTTTTGCCAAAGAAAAATTGGATTCAAAATACAACAGATATCATAAATCACACTTGAAATATTATTAAAATTGTAATTATTATTGATTTACCTCTGGGAAAAAAGTTAACAAAATAGCAAAAATATATTTATGATTTAGCAAAATCTTAATAGGTCAAAATAACCCTTCTAGTTAAATTATTATTACTGTGTTTACTGCAATTAACTGCGGATATGAGATATATGATTTTTTTTTTTTTGGTGTTATAAAACATAAAGCATTTGGGTGTTTTAGTGTTTTTTTTTGTGCTTTTGTCCTTGTTTGTTGTTGTTGTTTTTTTTTTTCTTTCTATGAATACCTGGTAACACTGACACTTTACCGCAGGGTAAGCACAGCTAGCCCCGTGTCAAAATGTGCTAAGGTGCGCTATATTTCAAGTGCCATTATTCACCAAAATCAATACCAAATACCAAAATGTTGAACTGTAAAGTTGTAATGAAATGTGAGGAAAAGAAAAATGTAGGGAGGGGACTTGATTCTACACAGTAGTTGTTGATTGGATATTAAGATATAGGTGTGGCTTGTGAGCTTGCAGAGGCGGAGTTTATGATTTAAAGGAAATTTAAATTCTGTTATTCATTCTGTTATGTCGTTCCAAACCCGTAAAACCTTCGTTCATCTTTGAAACACAAATTAAGATATTTTTGATGAAATCTGAGAGCTTTCTGACCCTGCATAGACAGCAATGCAACTGACGCGTTCAAGGCCCAGAAAGGTAGTAAGAACATTGTAAAAATAGTCCATGTGACATCAGTGATTCAACCTTCTTTTAAGAAGCTACGAGAATACTTTTTGTGTGCAGAGAAACCAAAAAAACAACTTTATTCAACAACTTCTGCTCCTTTCATGAACACGCATCGAAGACTCACACGGAAGAGAAGAAACTGTTGAATTAAGTTGTTATTTTTCTTTTCTTTTTGCACAAAAAGTTACGCCATTGCGGTTGAATCACTGATGTCACATGGATTATTTTAACAATGTTCTTACTACTTTTCTGGGCCATGAGCGTGTCAGTTGCGTTGCTGTCTATGCAGGGTCAGAAAGCTCTCAGATTTCATCAAAAATATCTTAATTTGTGTTCTGAAGATGAACAAAGGTTTTATGACGACATGAGGGTGAGTAATTAAAGGAGAAGTCCACTTCCAAAACAAAGATACACATATAATGTACTCACCCCCTTGTCATCCAAGATGTTAATGTCTTTTTTCTTCATGCCGAAAAGAAATTGTTTTTTGAGTTAAACATTTCATTTTTCTCCATATAATGGACTGATATGGTGCCCCAATTTCGAACTTCCAAAATGCAGTTTAAAAGAACACTCCACTTTTTTTGAAAATAGTCTCATTGTCCAACTCCCTTAGAGTTAAACAGTTGAGTTTTAGCGTTTTTGAATCCATTCAGCCGATCTCTGGGTCTGGCGTTAGCACTTTTAGGATAGCTTAGCATAGATCATTGAATCTGATTAGACCGTTAGCATCTCAAAAATGACCATATATAATGACATTACATCGTGTACTAAGACTGACAGAAAATGAATTGTTGCGTAATAATCAAGGAACTTTGCTGCCGTACCATGGGTGCAGCAGGCACAATGATATTACGCAGCCGTCAACTCTGCCGGCTGCAACTCTGCATCTACACAAACTTAGTGCCAGTCACTTTCAGGCGCTGCGTAATATCATTGCGGCTGCTGCACCCATGGTACGGCAGCAAAGTTCCTTGATTATTACGCCGGAATGAGAGTATAGTTCCTAGCCATATCGGTCTATAAAATCGCAACTTTACATTTTCCACCAGTCTTAGTACACGATGCAACTACAGAAGAGTCAAGTTTTAAATAGGAAAAATATCAAAGTTCTTTGGTCATTTTTGAGCGAGATGCTAACGGTCTAATCAGATTCAATGATCTATGCTAAGCTATGTTAAAAGTGCTACCGCCAGACCCGGAGATCGGCTGAATGGATTCGAAAACGGTAAAACTCAACTGTTTAACTCTAGGGGAGTTGGAAAATGAGCCTATTTTCAAAAAAAAGTGGAGTGTTCCTTTAAATGCGGCTTCAAACGATCCCAAATGCGGTTGTAAATGAGTCTAGCCAGAAGAAGGGTCTTATCTAGTGAAACGATCAGCTATTTTCATTAAAAAAATACAATTTAAATACTTTTTAGTCTCAAACGCTCGTCTTGTCTTGCTCAGCCTGAACTCTGTGTATTCTGGCTCAAGTCAGTTAGGGTATGTCGAAAAACTCCAATCATATTTTCTCCCTCAAATGCAAAAATTATTTCAAAATCATCCTACATCGCTGCAGAAGTACCGACACAGTCTTTGCAAAGTGAACATGCAAAGAAGATCAAACACCCTCAACAAAAAAGGTAAAACAGCAATATAAGACGATTTTGAAGTTGAGGGAGAACATGAGATGGGAGTTTTTCAACATGCCCTAACTGTCATGAACTGGAAAAAAACAGTCCAGGCAGAGTAAGACAAGACGAGAGTTTGACATTAAAAAAGTATATAAATTGTATTATTTTTTTTCGTCGTCGTTCGATCGTTTTGCTAGATAAGACCCTTCTTCCTTGGCTGGGATCATTTACAACCACATCTGGGATTTAAACTGCATTTTGGAAGTTCAAAATCGGGGCACCAGTGAAGTCCATTATATGGAGAAAAATCCTGAAATGTTTCCCTCAAAAAGCATAATTTCTTTATGGCTGAAGAAAGAAAGACATGAACATCTTGGATGACATTTTTGGATGATACAAATACATTTTTCTGCATGGTATATTATCAAACCACAGTCAATATTTTGTTCTGCAGCATTTAACAAATACTCTTGAAAAATCTTTACAGCCTCCCACACTATAAACAACTTTACTTTAATCGTTTGGGCTTCTGGCATCTCCCTTTTGATCAGCTTCATTTGAAAACTGTTACTTAGCAACCCGCACAGACATAATCGACTGTACTCTGATACGGAGCACTAAACGAATTATCAAGGATGTGCACTTATCTATCTATCTATCTATCATGACTGGCATAGAGTCACGCCATACACTTCCCCTTCTGCTGTGTTTCTGATCTCTGATTGTGTACCATTATGCAACATTAGCAAATGTGCCGGTTTGATCACGAAACCAGCAGGCGGTGTGAGGTGTTCTCCGGGTTATTCATCTGTTGATATGTGGTGAATGTGGGCGCGTGTTTGCACGAGAGACACTCGTGCCAGTCTGTCTCCGGGTTGCCATGGTGAGGAGGTCCCCCATCAGCTGTACAGGGTGAGATTATGAGACACAAAAGAACATTTTTGCACTTGTCTCACCTGATTTGGAACTGTCTAGTGGACTTGAAACAGTTCTCTATGGCAGGTGCAATAATTTTTTTTTATGTCAAAGCATGTAATACTTAATTGGGAATGCTTTTTTTAGGAACTAAGCATTTTTTGTTTATTAAAATAGAAAACCAAAATAGTGAAAATTAAAATAATTATATATTCCTATTTTATTCCAATCTTAATTTGTTAAAAATGTAAAAATGTAACTTTTTATTTTTTTTTTTCAAAAACCAATTAATGAAAACAAGACAAAATTTAATATTAATATTTATTCAAATTATGTTTTATTTATATTTAAGTATTAATATTTTGTTAAAACAATTTTAAATAAATTAAATTATTACTTAATGTTAACATTGTTAGCATAGATTTTTCTAGATTTTTTATTCTGTATGAATGAATGTAGTATTTTTATGTTTATAAAAATGAAAAAGCAAAATGTTGAAAATGAAAATAATTTATATTCCTATTTTATTAAAATCTTAATGTTCTGTTAAAATGGTCAGGAGTGTAACATTTTTGTTCATAGAAATGAAAAACCAAATTGTTAAAGCAATACAAATTTTAATATTAATATTTATTCAAATTATAACGTTTTATTTTTATTTTAATATTAATATCTTGATAAAACAATTCTAGTCATTTTATTTTAATATGAATTAAATTACTTTTATATATATATATATATATTAACATTGCTAGCATAGATTTTTCTTTTTTTTCTGTTAGAAATGTAACATTTTTATGTTTATGAAAATGGAAAACCAAAAGGTTGAAAATGAAAATGTTATATTCCTGTTTTATTAAAATCTTAATATTCCGTTAAACTGGTCAGGAATGTAACATTTTTGTTCATAGAAATGACAAACCAAATTGTTAAAACAATACAAATTTTTATTTAAATTTTTATTTAAATTATAACATTTTATTTTCATTTAAATATGAATATTTTGTTAAAACACAAATTTTATAAATTGTATCTTAATTAATATCGATTACATTATTTCATATAAATTCATTAATAATAATATTGTTAGCATTGATTTTTCTTGATTTCTTTTTTTCTGTCAGGAATGTAACATTTTTGTGTTTATAAATGGTTGAAAATGAAAATAATTTATATTACTATTTGATTAAAATCCTAATATTTTGTTAAAATAGTCAGGAATGTAACATTTTTGTTCATAGAAATGGAAAACCAAATTGTTAAAGCAATACAAATTTTAATATTAATATTTATTCATATTATATTGATTTATTTTATTTAGATAGTAATATTTTGTTACATTTTTTATTCATGTTATTTTTGATGAATAAAATTGTCAGGAATGTAACTTTTTTTTTTTTTTTTTTTTTTTTGTTCATAGAAATGGAAACCGTTTACAAATATTAATATTTATTCAAATTATAATGATTTATTTTATTTAAATATTAACATTATGTTAAAACATTTTTATTAATGTTATTTTGATGAATATTGATTATATTATTTAATTATACCTTAATAATAACATTGCTAGTATTGATTTTTATTAATTATTATTATTTATCTTTTTTCTGTCAGGGGTGTAAAATGTTTGTTTATAAACAAAAGAAAACCAAAATGTTCAAAATAATTTACAGTCTTATTTAATTAAAATTCTAACATTTTGTTAAAATTGTCAGGAATGTAACATTTTTGTTGTTGTTGTTGTTCATAGAAATGGAAACCGTTTACAAATATTAATATTTATTCAAATTATAATGATTAATTTTATTTAAATATTACTATTATGTTAAAACACAATTGTATTCATTTTATTTTAATATGAATTCAATTATTTATTCCTTAATATTAACATTGCTAGCACTGATTTTTCTTGATTGTTTTTCTGTCAGGAATGCAACATTTTTATGGTTATAAAGGTTTTCATAGCCAAACACCAAAACATTTTAGGTTACTGAATTCAAGTATCAAGATTTAGGACACAGGAATTCAAGTATTAGAATTCCTGGAAAACAAATGTCCTCTACAAAAAACAAAAGTAAAAGACAAATGTGCTTGGTCACGGGAGGCTAGAGGACAACTTTGGTAAACAAGTGGCACATTTTACCCCACTCCCCCCTATTAGTGAATACATGTTTTTGTGTTTAGAGAATACACTCCCAATTTGATGTGTGCTAGACATAGCAGGGGGGAGAGTAAACACATCCATTCAGATCAGCCTAACCTGGCACCTCTCCTCTGCAAAGTTTGAGAAAAAAAGTGAGTGCAATAGTTCCCAGGGGAATAAAGGTCTAAAGGACAATCTGAGCTTCCTTTTAGTCCAAACAGACGGAGACAGAAACACCTTAAACTGGAAGACAGGTATGTTTTACCCTATTTTCTTTAATAAGACAATTGTGGAGTTGAAGTTAATACTGTTTGCCATCTCTTTTTAGTACAATGCGAGTATGTACACGTCGGCGTTCGCGGATATTACGCCTGTGGTTGTTAATTGTCTTCCTGAGTTTCCATTTGCTCGTGGTTTCGCTTGTCCTGTCCATATACCACACTTCCTGCGAGCTACACTCAAACCCTGACATCCAGACCTCAATCAGATTCTCCGTACAAACTACATCTACTTCAACAAGGAAAATGGCCACTCCAGGAAGTGTCACACAGGAAGTGGACACCGATGCAGATGACCTTGTCAAACTGGAGGCTTTGCACTCCCACCCACTGTACAATTTGCCCACCCCACCTTTGTCCGATGGCGATTGGCTGCTGAAAGTCCGAACGAAGAAAAAAGAAGAAGAGCGTAGCACACAGCAGTGGTGAGGATTCATTTTTGAGAGAATTTTGAACATTATTTCAATGAATCAATCTCACTCAAGATAATCACCAAAAACATGCTTCATCCTGGCCTCTAGGTGTTAGTATAAAGTCTAAAACTGCTGGTATATCTGTCGTTATGACTACTGTGCTATCAAAAATACATGAGTGCATCCCAACTTTAGGCTGAGCGCTAATGAGGACGGATATGATCCTATCGTCTGGAACGCCAGTGCTGAGACACATCCACCTTGGCTCCGGTTTCACCTTGGAATTACACGCTGGCAGATGTATCAGCAAAAAGACCCCAATCTGTCAGCGCTGACTCAGCAACTGGCATCCCATCGCATTGTCAGTGCAGGTAGGTGACCTTAAATTTTGCAAAGCATGGCATTTATATTAGGAAGAGGAGAGGGAGGATTAAAATAGCATGGAAGCCTGTTTCCATCTTAAAGTGCAAAATGAATCAGGAAAATGCATTAAAAACAACTCTAAAGTATATGTATAAAAACTTTTCTTTAGCCTTCCTCCTCCCCAGCTCCACATGTCTAGATCTACCACAGTTAGGATAGTTTACCAAAAAATGAAAATTACCTCATGATTTATTTACCCTCAAGCCGTTCTAGGTGTATATGACCTTCTTATTTCAGATGAATACAATCGGCTCTTCCAAGCTTTATAATGGCAGTGAATGGCTGTTGAGATTTTGAAATCCGAAAAAGTGCATCCATCCATCATAAAAAAGCTTCACATGGCTCCAGGGGTTAAAAAAAGACTTTCTGAAGAGAATCAATGTGTTTGTGTATGTATATATCCATATTTAAAACTTTATAAACCATAATCACTAGTGTCCGTTAACTGTCGTACGCATGTTCGCGAGGGAGTCGCGTTCCAGCGGATGATGTAGGATGTAGGAGACAGCAAAACAAAACACCTGTCACAAATTAGAAGAAGAAAACAAGGATTTGTAATGAAAAATGTCAGGGGAAAATGTCAGACTTATTTTCATTCGGTAAACAAAGTAAACTTCTTCGTTTACTATTCCCTAGAGCTTACGCTACACCTACACCCTACATCATCCGCCGGAACGCCACTCTCTCGTGAACACACATACGACAGTCAGCAGAAGCTAGAGACCACGGTTTATAAAGTTTTAAATATGGATATTTGTTTTACACAAATGCATCAATTCGCTTCAGGAGGCCTTTATTAACCCCCTGGAGCTGTGTGGAGCACTTTCTATGATAGATGGACGCACTTTACTGGACTTTAAAATTTCAACAGCCATTCACTGTCAGTATAAAACTTGGACATTTTTTAATATAACTCCGACTGTATTTGTCTGAAAGAATAAAGTTAATACACCTATGGCTTGAGGGTGAGTAAATCAAAAATTTACAATTTTGCATGAACTATTCTTTTCAGCAGGAAGAACCACTGTGGTAGATCTAGACAGGTGGAGCTGGGGAGGCGGGGGGCTAAAGAAAATTCAGTTAACGCTTGAAGCCTTTGTGTATCATGCATTATATGGTATTCATAATGTGTGTTATAATCTTTCCATAAATATCTGTACCTAAGTTAAAATGCATTATAATTTTTGAAGGCTTGTTTGTCATGTTTTTTATGCATTACTCTTTCTAAAGGTGTAATAATGGGTAGATTATAATGTATATTATTATAATGTGTTATAACTGTTGTTACTATTCATGAGATCATATCATTTATTATAAAGTGCATTACAAGGCAGTAAAACAACCTGATCTCATGACGAAAACGTACCTGTGGGAACTTTTTCGCACAACGCGAAATACGTACCGCCATGTACGTTTCATGACATATTCGATGTGAAATGTCCACTGAGTGGCGTTTTTTAAACGTACATATGGCACGTTTTATGTGATGTTGCTTTTATATGTGTCACTGCAGTTCTGATTTGAAATATCCGTTGAGTGACGCTATAAAGTACCGTCTGCACTACATCTAAACTTACCCGATAGTATGAAAAAAAGTGAATGTGATGTAAAAACACAATTAAAAGCATTTTAGCTTGTTTTTCGTTTCTCATCTTTAAGCTATTTCATCATGAGTCATGTTTTTTTTTTACGATTCATACCCAAGGATTACGCATCCTAAGTCTAATTCTGTGCCAGGTGAGCTACTAAACAAGCTTGTTACATTTGTAAAGCGAAACATGAAGCTGTAATCATAACTGTGTTTGAAAACAGTTACAAGCGCTCGCTGTTTTACCGCCTCTAGTGTTCTGTTGGAAACTGCAGTGATATGTACTCATTGGTACGTATTTCACGTCTTGCGAAAGGCGTATGTTTTAGTCATGAGATCAGGCAGCATTAAAACTACTTTTATAACGTATTGTATATAAACGCTTTAGGTAAAGTCTTACCGAAAATGTTCATGTACGTCCAGTACCGGCTGGACCAGGTAGAGATAAAAATAAATAAGATAGCATAGATTGGAAATCTTCAAAATTAGATGTCTACTGTCTTGGAAGCACCAATCAGCTCCTTGTAATTGTTTCATGACTGAACTATGCATTTGTAAGAACTGAAGTCACAATTTTGAGATGTAAAATTGCAATCATGAGACATAAAATCGCAATTACAACAGAAAATGTTGCAATCGTGAGATATAAAATCTCTTTTACAAGAAAAGCTTTGTGGTACCTTTCAGTGCAAAAATCAGGCGGGACACAGCTGAAGTTGGTGATGTCATTTCCTAATTATGGACAGGCGCTCTTCAAACCCATGAAGTGAGATCTACACTCCATGTACCTCTTAGTAAACAAATCTTTATATATTTCCGTTTGTGTACCGAATGTACTAGTGTATATACATCAAATAACTGCTTGATAGACACATTTTTATTTGCTTATTAGCATTCAGCATTACAATAAGTACATTCTGATTTAAACCACAGATTTTTAGATCTTTGTATGTTTGCAAAAATACATTTTGTTGAACGTTTTTCACATTGTAACGAAACAGGAAAGTGGCTCAAATATGTTAATGCAATTCAAGATGTGAATTTTGATTATTTGGTTTCAAAGTTTGATCAGAATTGTTTCAACTTAAGACAGGAACGGCATGAGGAGACCAATGTGAATCTGTATTACTTTTCTGACTTTGAGAGACACAATGCTGAAATCGCAGCCTTCCACCTGGATAGGTAAGAGCGCAGACTGTATATTACAAAATGAATGTATATTCCAAAAAAATAAACACTTTCTCCTTCACAATAAGGATACTGGGTTTCAGAAGGGTGCCTCCAGTGGTTGGGAGACTTATTCATGTAATAAAAGAGATCAAAGACATCACCACTGACCATAAACTGGCTACAACATTTTTCACTTCTCCAGGTTTGTCCCACTTGGCTCGTATCTTCCTCCATCACTTCCTCTCAAACAGTTTTCTCGTACGTCACCATCTGTCCTTCTTTTTCTGCAGTGGGGAATGCATGTTTTTATGGCCAGTGTTCTTATTACTGCTCTACAGAGCATGCTATCTGTGGCCGTCCACTCAAGATAGAGGGCTCTATGGCTGCTATGTTGCCAGACCTGAGTTTGGCATCGCGTCGCTCGTGGAGGAGTCCTTGGAGGCGGTCCTACAGCCGAACCAAGCTGGCACTGTGGGTGGAGAGTGTGTTATTCAGAGATTTAGGTTCACCCAAAATTACTCGACCTCACGTTGTTCCAATCTATGACTTTGAAAACAAAAAAATATGTTTTAGAAAAAATCTCTTAATGATTTTTGTCTATACACTGAAAGTTCTCAATATGGACCGTGTCTGCTTTTGGGCTTTTCTTTGTTGTGTTTTAAGTACATATTTACAGTGTGTGATTCGCAGTGGAGAATTCAACAAGTAAGCGATGATTATTTCAATAACAGGTGGGAGACAGAATCTAACTATTGTGATGCCGTAAAAAAGATTCCTCCCTATGACCGAGGCACTCGATTGGTGGATCTGATCGACATGAGCATTCTGGACTTTCTCATGAGTGAGTCATGAATCACTTCAGATGAAACTTTTCTGATAATTTACTCACCCCTAATGTCTTCCAAGATATTCATGTCTTTCTTCAGTCAAAAAGAAATTAAGGTTTTTGAGGAAAACATTCTCTATACAGTGGACTTCAATGGGGATCAATGGGTTGAAGGTCCAAATGGCAGTTTAAGTATATAAAGTATATAAATTTAAATTTATATACTTTTTAACCACAAATGCTCATCTTGCACTAGCTCGACTTTATGCATTACGTAATCACATTGGAAAGGTCACATGTGACGTCGGTGGAAGTACCAACCCAGCGTTTACAAAGCGAATGCTCTTTACAAACAAAAGTAAAACTGATGTTGGTTGATTTTGAAGTTGGAGGAGAAAATGAGATGAGTTTTTTGACCTACCCTACTTTTTTGAACCAAAGTACACAGATGAAGAACTACCCACGCGTGAACTTTCCAACGTGATTACGTAATGCGTCAAATTGCAGATGTGCATCGCAGAGCTAGCGCAAGACGAGCAGACCCTTGTTCCTTGGATATGATCGTGTAGAGCTCTTTGAAGCTGCATTGAAACTGCAATTTGGACCTTCAGTCGGTTGACCCCCATTGAAGTCCACAATATGGAGAAAAATCCTTAAAAAAAAAAAAAAACTCAATTTATTTTTTGCTGAAGAAAGAAAGACATGAACATCTTAGATGACATGGGGATGAGTAAATTAAACTAATCCTTTAAGGATGATTACAGAAATACCAAGTTTTTGGACTCAAACCACAACATTCTTTGAAATAGCTTGGTGTAGCATGTCATTACCATGGGAAATGACAGTAATATGGTAATAATTCAATATGGCATTCCTGTATATCCAAGTGCAATCAAAACACACACAAAAAGTGTCATTCCAAAGCTGTATGACTTTTGATGTAAATCCTCAACCATTTTTAAATCTTTGTTTTCCTGATACTTTCCATCTACCATCCTCAGGTAACATGGACAGGCACCACTATGAAACATTTGAGAAGTTTGGCAATGACACATTTCTTATACACTTAGACAATGGAAGAGCGTGAGTATTCAAAATCGATAGTCAAAAGGTTTACTATTGATGTTTTGATTCAGTTTGAATGAGCATGAAGAATCTTCTGTGTTGTAGGTTTGGACGTCATTCTAAAGATGAACCGTCTATATTGGCTCCTCTTGTGCAGTGCTGCAGGTAGTGTGAACATAACTAACAATTTAAGAATGTTGTGGTTTTGAGCTACTCGTTATTACCTCGTTCTTTCCTTTAGGGTCCGTCGTTCCACATTGCTTCGTTTACGTCTGCTCTCTCTTCCATCGTATCGGTTGAGTGATGTCATGCGTGCATCTTTGTCTCAGGACCCCCTTGTAGCAGTGGCCCCACTCCTCACTGAACCACATCTTTCTGCTTTAGACCGTCGCCTAGAAACAGTCATTCAAACCATCCATGACTGTCTCCAACAGCATCAACATCACAGTGATGTCATATATGATGACATCACTGATTACCTTGGGGCTTGATGTGATATTTAGATCTATTTGTTGTGCTGTATAACCAGACTTTAAACAATCTTACACTACACACTAAAGTTACACTTTATATGATTGTTAAATAAAGTTGCTAATCAACAAAGTGGATTATTATCGTCTGTGACAGCTACTTTTAAAACTGTTCTTTTTTGTTTGCATATGAGGCAAAATGAAAGAGACAATTTACATATTTTAATTTTAATTTAGCAAGTAACATATACGTCATATGTAGCTATTATATCAGTGCGTCATATTAACTAGAAAATGTATTTTTAAATTTGTGAATTGATGCGAATCGCTAGAAGACTAAATCGAGATTCATATGTGCATCAGTTTATTTCCCCACTCCCCTAATACTCGGTGTATAAATACAGTTTTTCAAGTGATGTAACTTTAGTGGTTACACCACATTTTAGAGTCATTTTTCGAGTCGTTCGTCTGTCTTATGGGGCTGTCACGTGATGAACGAACGACTCAAACCCGAAAACTTGTCAGATAAGAGGTGAGGTGAGCTAATCATAGACTAAAGACCCAGGTAAACAATGAGTTAATCTTTTCTGTTTCTTATAGCATTATAGTTTTGTCTTGTTTGTAGTATGATCAACGTTTGTGTAAGCAGTGGATGTGTTAGGGAAGTAACACGTAACATTTTAGTTATATTTTGCTAAAACGAAATGACTCAAAAAAAGATTCGTTAATTTTGCTGAACGAGACTCAAAGGTCCGAGTCGGTAAAATGATCCGAACTTCCCATCACTACTACGAATCACGTCTAAGTTCATCGTCTGTGTACTCCGGCTCAAAAAGGTAGAGAATGGCGAAAAACTCCATCATATTTTCTCCTACAACTTCAGAATCGTCCGACATCGTTGTACGTTTTTGTTTGTAAACAGCGTTTGACTTACTTGGACTTTCTTAGTCTTTGCGTGTTCTTTGTAAACACTGGGTCTGTAGTTCTGCCTATGCTCCGGTGACCTGTCGACGTGATTCAATAGTACGTAGTGTCGTGAACGCACATCGAGCCTGTGCTACAGGAGCTTTTGTGCTTAAAAAGTATACAAATTTTTATTTTCCGAAAAAAATGACCGATCGTTTCGCTAGATAAGACCCTTCTTCCTCAGCTGGGATCGTTTAGATCCCTTTGAAGCTGCATTTAAACTACATGGAGTTCAAAATCGGGGCACCAATGAAGTTCATTATATGGAGAAAATATTCTTTCCTCAAAAACCATAATTTCTTCACGACTAAAGACAGAAAGACATGAACATCTTGGATGACAAGGGCGTGAGTACGTTATTTGTGAATTGTTGTTCTGGAAGTGGATTTCTCCTTTAACATGCTGAGAAGCTTCAAATCAGCAAATGTTAAATGTTTTTTAAACTAGATCATATCTCATTCGTGATTGACTCAACTGATTGGGAAATGTAAAATCTAAAAATAAAGTGGAAACTATGATTCTCATGTAATGGGTGGATGATATTGCAAGAAATTGGAGTGGAGAGAATGAACACAACTTGCGTAACAGCGCTGCAACTTCTTTGTAAGCTGGATAAATCATGTAAGTATATGTGATTTTTTAATGTAAAAAAATATTTATATTTATTTAACCCTTGTGTTGTGCTTAAATTCCTTTACCTAAATTTGTGTTCTATCACAGATGGCCTTTTAAAAATTGACTGTACATATTTTATGCTACACTACCACAACATTTTATTTTCTTTCAGTTAGCACAGGTTTTGTATTTCTTTTTTTGGACCTCTATTTTGAGATTATACTCTTCAGTTTTTGATTTAAGGACTAAAATAATGTGTCTTTTCTTAGTTTTTGAAAAAAAGTGAATTATTTTGAAAATTAAAGCATGGACTTCAGACTCATTTCACTGATCCTACTTCTACACATTTCAGGTAAGATTATTGTTAACGGATTGCAGTTTCATTTTAATGTTTCAGCAAAATTTGTTCCAGCACAAACTAAAGACATTTTAGACTTTAGGAGAGTTGCCTTACTGCTCTCATAGTGACTAATTTGTTTTGTGATCAATGCAAACTCTTTCATTCTTCCTTCCTTCCGCTGTTATTTGTTTGTTTGTTTGTTTGTTTCAGGCTCTCTAACATTGAACCACATCTCTGTGACCTGTAAAAACATTTGTGCTTTGAGGGAAACCAATGTGCAGTTGAAGTGTTCTTATGACAGCAACATCAACATCAAAACTGTGTTCTGGTTCAGTGAGAAACAGAGTACAAACTGGAGAAAAAACAGTGAACCTGAAGATTTGACTCTAGACTCAGACTACTCAGGACGGGTGGAGCAGACAGTCACAAATGACCATTCAATACTAATAATATCAGACGTGAGAGAGAGAGACTCTGGAGAATATCAGCTCATGTTCATCATGAATGATGGAGTTAAACATCTCAGCTCAGCAGCCGTCAGTCTAAATGTCACAGGTGAAACTGAGTCGATATTCAGTCAGTTCAGCTGTTTTCATTTGTCAAGTTTTACTAATTTTTTACATTAATTCAGACCTGCAGGTGAGGTGGAATCCTGCATCTAGAGACCCGAGAGATCAGAAAGTAAACCTGAGCTGTAATACTTCCTGTGATTTGACGACCAGACCTCAGAATTACCACTGGAAAAGAAATGGACAATATGTACAAGATCTTGGTTTTTCCAGGAGCATTGTAGTTTCACCTAAAGCTGCTGAAAGTTACTCCTGTTTTCTCACTGAAGATCTTATGAACTCCTCCTATCCTGTGTGTAAGTGACACTTTATTTATTTATTTATTTAATTAGCACTAATATAATTTCAGTGTTTGCTCATATGAGTAAACGTGAATGCGTTTAAAGGTATTTTCATACCAAAACTAATGATCGTCATGAAATTCTGTGCCATTTTCTACATGCGATTTGTTTGATCAAATCAAAGTGGAATTACATTATGAAAAGTGTGGACTCGAGGAAGACCACAAGGACTTAGTGTGCAATTTGAAACAGGGAGCCTGTCCCAATACCCACAGTTACTTGCATGATGTATTGCCTGTGTTTGGACTAAATGGGCATGAAGACCTCAAGTGTGCACAAAACATTTTTTGGGAAGTTACCCTTAAATTCATGTGATTTCAAATATTGGGATACGCTTAATCTCAAATACCGCAATGAAGAGATGATGTGGATTTAGTGTGCATTAAGGGGCACAGAGCTTTGGCTTTTTCCCAACCTAAAACAGTTTTGCACACCTACTTTCTGTCCCATATTATTGTCAGTTTCACAGCAGTAATCTATGTCTCTTTCAGGTCTTTTTAAGAGTGGCTGCTGGGATGTGACTTACACCTCTAGAAGAGTCTGTGCTTTGGTGGGCTCAACAGTAGACATTTCCTGCACATACTCACATCCCTCTGCTTATACTGTATATAAAAAATTCTGGCATTACGGTCCATCTGGGGTCTTCAAGGATCTGCGTGAGGAGCATCAGTTTGCTGGTCGTGTGGAGTATGTGGGGAACAAACTGAGAATCAAAGAGCTCAAGATCAGTGACTCTGGAGAATATCGATTCATGTTCATCACTGACTTAAACGGCAAATACTCCGGATCACCTGGAGTCATTCTTTCTGTTACAGGTAACTGATCATGATAAACTGATTATGGTCAAAATCTGTCCTGTATAATTTCTAACAGACTTTATTTTTAGGTACACAGATGAAAAGCAGCCCAGCTGCTGTATTAGAGAAGGATGAAGTGATATTAAGCTGTTCAACCAACTGCACTCTGAATGACAATCATACTTACATCTGGTACAAGAACGGACGACAGGTAACGGATGGATTCACTAAAGTCAACAAGCTGTACCTGGACTCAGTCAGCAATGAAGAGCTTCAACAGTATTCCTGTGCTGTAGGAGGTAACACATCTCTCATGATACATGTGCTTCAGTGTGAAATGTTTGCAGCATTCAGGTGGTTTCTCTGATAGTCATGATTCACTTCTTTGTGTTGTGAAGATCCAGTGGACAGCACAGCGTTCAGCCATTATACAGTCACTCTGCTGGTGTTTTTACCTCAGTTTCTTATAATAGCAGCTCTGTGGATGTGGTGAGTAAAAGATATAATTGTATGATCTATAGTGAACATAAAGAAATGAATTTGGATTATGAGAATGTGAATTATTATTCAACAGGTTTTTCATCAAAATGCATCTCATTTCAAAACCAAACTGAAAAATTAAGAGGTCAGTAATAATTAATATTAAGAATCTGCTATAATATTTGAAATGCAGTGGCTACAAAAATGGTTTTAAATATAATTTATCATCTTCTGTTTGTCTCAGAATCTGCTGTTCCACATCTGTTCATCGGCTGTCTGTTGCTGGAGTGATGTCATTGTGTTTTTCCATTGTGACATCACCTAGCAACAGTCAGAACTGTCAGCAGCATCATCAGTGATACAGTGATGTCATAGACAGTGACATATCAATAAAAAAATTAGAATATCATGGAAAAACTTTTTTTTATTGTAACTTATTTTAAAAACTGAAACTTTCATATATTCTAGATTCATTACATGTAAGGTAAAATATTTCTAAAGTTTTTTTTTTTTGTTTTAATTTTGATGATTAGTCAGAATTCCAGTCATAAGATAAGTCAAAAATCATTTAGTATAAATGAGAGTGCATACAAGCTGAGTGTGCAGGTCTGAGAGCGCATGTCTGCAGCCAGACCCTATTGAAGAAAATGACTGCCCCCATCAGGGTTGCCAGGTTTTGCCAACAAAACCCGCCTAATTGACCATATGCACGGATTACTTCCTTGTTTAGACAAGCCAGCACAGTCATTTCCGGTCAACTGTATACTGTGCCTTAACAGAAGTGTCCTTTGTTCGTTTTCTCTACATAATCCATTCACAATTCGAAAAAAACCTTTGTTTGTCTAAGAGGACCGAATGTCCATGTATACCGTTTCAAGAATGACAAACATGAGTGTAAAAAAATTTATCTGAGTAAATCTGCTAAATATGCGCGAGTCATTGCTATGATTGACAGTAATAACCGAATGAAACATCTGACAAGCCGATGTCAAAAACAGAGCTGTGCATTAAATAATTCAGACTAAGTTCAGAGTAATAAAACTACAGCAGTAACAAGTTTGTGTTGGTTGAATATAGGCTATTTAATAGCTTTTACAGTTCAAGATAAAACTTAAAAGATGTAGTTATTAAATTAAATATAAAATATTTCGAATTTATATTGATTGAATGCATTATTTAATTCTTATACCATTAATATTTAACTTATTTAATTTGTACTGAACTATAAGTATTTAAATAATTCACCCTTATAGTCTGTTTGTGTATGAGCTTATTTATTTATTTATGTATTTTTATTGACTTTCTGCACTTGCTATACAATATACCTAAGTGCGGTAAAAGTACTAAAATTTGTTATAACCTAGTAATTTTATAATAAATCGAAAAGCAGGACTGAAAAAAACTAGGCAGTTAAAATGGCGGCTGCAGCCAATGAGTGATCCTCTACTGCCATCTTCTGGTTATAAGGGTAATTTCATATTATTTTCATCTTAAAAAGTCGTTTTCCGTAAAAAAAAAACAAAAAAAAAACAAAAACATTTTTTAATCTCGTCTTCATGAATGAATAGTGAATCTTTGAAGTGAATTTTACCGCACAGCTGTAGAGCTGAAACATAATAAAGGCTTTAAAATATTACATTTTTTAAAAAAAAAAAATGTGTTCATGACTATGAAGGAAAGTTATTGATTATCAAGAATTCTATTAAGATGTCGTTGAAGAGAAGCATCCTTAGTTATGTAACATTAGCCTAAACAGTTATGATGGTGTTTAGCTGTCAGCATTTAAATGTACAACTATGTGTCTAGGTCAGGGGCGTAGCACACCTAAAAATAAATGCAGAAATATTTTTTTTGTATAATCGTATAAACACGGGCTGAGCTAAAGAGGGGCTAGCAGCTGCTTCAGCACCCCCAAGAAAGCACCCACACACGTAAAAATGAAATAAAACAAAAACATTTGACTCATTACGCCAGCATAAGTCCTGCATTGCAATATAACGTGACGTGATTAGTAGGCGCGCTTTTCGAAATGTCACAGCATTTTATTTTAAAAACGAAAAGTGCCAAATAGGCCTGCCCTCGACTTAAGATTTTTCTAGTCAATAACTCACACGTTTATATTAAATTGATTAATATAATAAGTTACTAACCATCCTTTAATATATAGGCGTATAGCCTATTCTGCGCTCAGGCGCGCGCATAAAGCTTTCACCGGCAAAAGTAGTTATTATGAATGTGTTGGGGGGGAAAGAAAACATTTTAATTATTTGTTAATAAACTAGTGCTTTCTCCTCAGTCAGTGTCGGCTGAAAAGATGAAGCTTTTCACATGAACGTATTTAATAGAGTAATGTACCTTTTCATTCCGACTGCATAATCAGAGGTTTATTTATTTATTTATTTATTATTTGTTCGTTTAACATTTTAAGCGTTCTATGGATTTCTTTGTGAGGCAAGTAGGTGATTTATTGCTGTGACGCGCTCCAATTCACGGAGACGGCAGAAAGCTGTTTTACAAAACCACAACCTTTTGGTGTTATCGTGAGTACATAAATCAGAAAAAGTTCTTTCCGCAGGGAAGAAAAAATTGCAAGGGATGGCGCGGGCGCCTCCATGCCATGCAGTAAGTGCGATAGGCTAAAAATCAAATTGATATGCGCACACACATTGCATATTCATCTAAAAGAAGTAGCTGTGGGGATGCCTGAAACAGGACCGGGAATGGCGAATTCTCTCTCTCTTTATTCTTTCTTTCTTTCTACAGTTCTTAATACAGCATATTTTATCGCTTAAACATAAGCGTATGTGAACTTTTAAATAGCTTAATTTGTGTGTAAACGCCTATTATGTGACAAAGCTTATTCTGGCCAGTATAAATGCAGCATGGTATTTTTTTTTCTATTCTCTCTCTCTCTCTCTCTCTCTCATTTATTTATTTATTTTTTGTCGGCTATAATAAAGATTGTGCAAATTGTACCTATGAAAACTTACGACTCAAAATTTGCGGACCGTGTGTCGCGAATTAAAGTGAAAATTAAATGAGAAGTCAAGTATCCATTGCGGCATTAATTTTTTTTTGTTTTGATTGTCGGTTCACATGAAATTCTGTCAGTGAGAGGGGAGTCGTGAACGCGCGCCGCGCAAGAAAAATAGGCTACAACCGCATCTCTGGTTATTTTAATATGTAACTATCTATAATGTTAGTAATACGCGTCAGATTTTTTTTTTTTTTTTTTGTGCACATCAATTTGACAATAAATGTGGCACACCCAGAGTCTATTTTCTGCTTACGCTCCTGGTCTACACTCTTAAAAGTGGGTCATTTCTGTAAACACATTGTTGGGTTAATGGTGCTGGGTCAAAATTCTGGGTTGTTTGAGGTACTGTAAACACACGGTTGGGTTGGGTCAAATGGACTCTAGGGGTTCTTTCACCACTGAACACGCGGGTTGGGTTATTTTAACCCAATTGGTTTGTTTATTTTTCAACTTCATCGAACATTCTGGATTCTTCACTCGTCTCGTCGTCAGGCGGTCACGCTCGAAAAGACTCGTTTCTAGAATTTGTTTTTCATCTAAAACACGTAAAAACACGTTCATTATTTCAAAAAGAAATTGTTAGTAAACCACGTGTTATTTTCTATTGGTCTAAGTTTATCAGAAATATTGATTGGAGGAAAGTCTGGGTATTACCTAATAAATATCTTATTACAAATAAAATTAAAGAAATTTCATTTAAGATACTGCACAAGTTTTACCTTGCTAAGCATCTTTTAAGCAGATTTATTGAAGAAATAGATGTAAATTGTTCATTTTGTACATCACACCCAGAAACGGTACCTCATATTTTCTGGCATTGTCAGTATACAAAGAGGCTATGGTGGGAGGTTTCTAGATTTATAAATGACAAAGTGTTGTCCAACTTTTTTTTACTATATGAACATGTAATATTTGTTTTTTTGAACTATGACAAGACGCTGGAAAATGAGGCTTA
The DNA here is from genome assembly GCA_036247105.1 of Cirrhinus mrigala. Taxonomy (NCBI): domain Eukaryota; kingdom Metazoa; phylum Chordata; class Actinopteri; order Cypriniformes; family Cyprinidae; genus Cirrhinus; species Cirrhinus mrigala. The sequence continues at coordinate 14,423,435 of CM070028.1, forward strand.
CATTATCAATCTCTTGATTATACTTAAGTTTCATATTCATCACTGTAAATTTAGCAATCAGAAACCTTTTTTCTGTGGTACTTAAAGAATTAGATATTTATAGAAGTACTATTAAGGAGAGTACAAACAAAAAAGCTATAAAAACTGTGTTTGTTTGATTCATTTAAGTTATTGTGATTTAGCAAGGCCTGCCATTTCTTTCTTTCTTTCTTTTTTTTTTTTTTTTTTTTTAATTTAATTTATTTTTGTATGGATTTTATTTTCTTGTATTTATTTTTTTAATTCATTTTATTTGTTGGTTCTTTATATTATTGTGTAGTTTATGTACTTGTGTTCATAATACATGTAAGCACTTGTTATATTTCTTGTGTATACCCTTGGCACTTTTGTACATGTTGTTCAAGCATTAATAAAACAAAAAAAAAAAAAAAAAAAAAAAAAACGTTTCTCCCAAGGGGTACAACTCCGACCGGAAACTAACAATTAAATGAATTTTTCTGTGTTTTATAACGTCTGCACCTACCCTAACCATAAACTCAGCCCTTACTATAATAATAAAGAAAAGTATTATTGTTGTACAGGGTGACAAAAATAACGTTAGATTTATGTGCGCATGCCCAGTAGCAAGAGCTGTATTCTTTATAGCAAACGCCTAGCTACGCAGTGACGTATCGATCTGCTATTGGTCACACGATTTCACGTGATACGAATTGGCAGGTCATAGTTCATGAAGCTTAAAGTGTGCAATGCTGCGAAACGCCAAACTTTGCACGCGTTTGTTTTTCTGAATGGAAGTCAATGGGACGAAAAGTGGCATCGACTGGAAGAATCTCCTCTTCAACGCACGCTACACGATGATTATAGAGAAGAGAAGAAATACGCCCGAATCAACGCTGCAAACGAGCGATTAAGCGATGCGGCTACTACGATGAGTGTCTACTAGAGGCCTGCAACTCACGGATTTGATGGAAGAAGAAGAGTCAGCCGCTCCTGTCTTGTGGTGAGTGAGAATGTAAAGTTAAACAACAACCACAAAAAAAGTAGTAACGTTAGTAGTGGTAACCTCAATTAAATTGCCTGACCAAATACCGACGTAACCTGAAGGCCTAAATTAGTTTTAAAACACCGTAAATAACGCTGTGTGACAATTTTCAAATAAAAAAACGAGTATGATGCAAAATAAAAAAAAAATAATTTTGAATAACACCGTTTATGGGATAATGAGCGCCGCTACTGTCGGCACTTTCTATCGTTTAAAATGCCGTAAATAACGCCGTTTGACAATTTTCAAATAAAGAAACTAGTTAAATGCAATAAATAAATAAAGTTACGCTGTTTAGGGGATAATGAGTTCCGCAACTGACGCCGGTTTCTGTCGTTTAAAATGCCGTAAATAACAGTTTGACAATTTTTAAATAAAACTAGTAAAATGCAAAATTAAAAAAAAAAAAAAAAAAAAAATTAAGTTGCGCCATTTAGGGGATAACGAGTGCCGCAACTGACAGCGCTTTCTGTCGTACAACATCGTTTAGGGCAGAACTGGGCAAGCTCTATCCTGGAGGGCCAGTGTCCCTGCAGAGTTCAACTCCAACCCTGATAAAACTCACCAGTTTGTAGCTTTCTAGTAAACCTGAAGACACTGATTAGCTTGTTCAGGTGAGTTTAATCAGGGTTGAAGCTAAACTCTGCAGAGAGACCGGCCCTCCAGGATAGAGCTTGCCCAGTTCTGCCCTAAACAATGTTGTGCGACAGAGAGCGCTGCCAGTTGCGGCACTCATTATCCCCTAAACGGTGTAACTTAAATGAATTTTCGATAATGAGTGCCGCAACTAACGTTGCTTTCTGTCGTTTAAAATGCCACAAATAACGTAGTTTGACGATTTTTAAATAAAAAAAAAAACAACAACAACTGTAAAATGCAAAATAAAAAAAAAATTAAGTTGCGCCGTTTGGGGGATAATGAGTGCCACAGCTGACGTCACTTTCTGTCGTTTAAAATGTTGTAAATAACGCAGTTTGCCAATTTTTAAATAAAACTAGTAAAATGTAAATAAATAAATAAAAAAAAAATTATTTAAGTTGCTCCGTTTAGGGGATAATGAGTGCCGCAACTGACAGCGCTCTCTGTCGTACAACATCGTTTAGGGCAGAACTGGGCAAGCTCTATCCTGGAGGGCCGGTGTCCCTGCAGAGTTTAGCTCCAACCCTGATAAAACTCACCAGTTTGTAGCTTTCTAGTAGACCTGAAGACACTGATTAGCTTGTTCAGGTGAGTTTTATCAGGGTTGGAGTTAAACTCTGCAGAGACACCGGTCCTCCAGGATAGAGCTTGCCCAGTTCTGCCCTAAACAATGTTGTGCGACAGAGAGCGCTGCCAGTTGCGGCACTTATTATCCTCGAAACGGCGTAACTTAAATGAATTTTCTTTCCTCCAGGACCGAGTTTACCCAGGTCTGGTTTAGGGGATAATGAGTGTGGCAGCTGATGTCACTTTCTGTCGTTTAAAATGCCGTAAATAACGTAGTTTGACGAGTATGAATAAAATAAAAAAAAATAAAAATAAAAAAATAAAAAAAGTTGCGCCGTTTAGGGGATAATGAGTGCCGCAACTGACGTCGCTTTCTGTCGTTTAAAATGCCGTAAATAACGCAGTTTGACAATTTTTAAATAAAACTAGTAAATTGGAAAATAAAAAAAAAAATTAATTTAAGTTACACTGTTTAGGGAATAATGAGTGCCGCAACTGACAGTGCTCTCTGTCGTACAACATCGTTTAGGGCAGAACTGGGCAAGCTCTATCCTGGAGGGCTGGTGTCCCTGCAGAGTTTAACTCCAACCCTGATAAAACTCACCAGTTTGTTGCTTTCTAGTAAACCTGAAGACACTGATTAGCTTGTTCAGGTGAGTTTAATCAGGGTTGAAGCTAAACTCTGCAGAGAGACCGGCCCTCCAGGATAGAGCTTGCCCAGTTCTGCCCTAAACAATGTTGTGCGACAGAGAGCGCTGCCAGTTGCGGCACTCATTATCCCCTAAACGGTGTAACTTAAATGAATTTTCGATAATGAGTGCCGCAACTAACGTTGCTTTCTGTCGTTTAAAATGCCACAAATAACGTAGTTTGACGATTTTTAAATAAAAAAAAAAACAACAACAACTGTAAAATGCAAAATAAAAAAAAAATTAAGTTGCGCCGTTTGGGGGATAATGAGTGCCACAGCTGACGTCACTTTCTGTCGTTTAAAATGTTGTAAATAACGCAGTTTGCCAATTTTTAAATAAAACTAGTAAAATGTAAATAAATAAATAAAAAAAAAATTATTTAAGTTGCTCCGTTTAGGGGATAATGAGTGCCGCAACTGACAGCGCTCTCTGTCGTACAACATCGTTTAGGGCAGAACTGGGCAAGCTCTATCCTGGAGGGCCGGTGTCCCTGCAGAGTTTAGCTCCAACCCTGATAAAACTCACCAGTTTGTAGCTTTCTAGTAGACCTGAAGACACTGATTAGCTTGTTCAGGTGAGTTTTATCAGGGTTGGAGTTAAACTCTGCAGAGACACCGGTCCTCCAGGATAGAGCTTGCCCAGTTCTGCCCTAAACAATGTTGTGCGACAGAGAGCGCTGCCAGTTGCGGCACTTATTATCCTCGAAACGGCGTAACTTAAATGAATTTTCTTTCCTCCAGGACCGAGTTTACCCAGGTCTGGTTTAGGGGATAATGAGTGTGGCAGCTGATGTCACTTTCTGTCGTTTAAAATGCCGTAAATAACGTAGTTTGACGAGTATGAATAAAATAAAAAAAAATAAAAATAAAAAAATAAAAAAAGTTGCGCCGTTTAGGGGATAATGAGTGCCGCAACTGACGTCGCTTTCTGTCGTTTAAAATGCCGTAAATAACGCAGTTTGACAATTTTTAAATAAAACTAGTAAATTGGAAAATAAAAAAAAAAATTAATTTAAGTTACACTGTTTAGGGAATAATGAGTGCCGCAACTGACAGTGCTCTCTGTCGTACAACATCGTTTAGGGCAGAACTGGGCAAGCTCTATCCTGGAGGGCTGGTGTCCCTGCAGAGTTTAACTCCAACCCTGATAAAACTCACCAGTTTGTTGCTTTCTAGTAAACCTGAAGACACTGATTAGCTTGTTCAGGTGAGTTTTATCAGGGTTGGAGCTAAACTCTGCAGAGACACCAGCCCTCCAGGATAGAGCTTGCCCAGTTCTGCCCTAAACAATGTTGTACGACAGAGAGCGCTGCCAGCTGCGGCACTCATTATCCCCTAAACGGTGTAACTTAAATGAATTTTCGATAATGAGTGCCGCAACTGACGTTGCTTTCTGTCGTTTAAAATGCCACAAATAACGTACTTTGACGATTTTTAAATAAAAAAAAAAACAACAACAACAGTAAAATGCAAAATAAAAAAAAAATTAAGTTGCGCCGTTTGGGGGATAATGAGTGCCACAGCTGACGTCACTTTCTGTCGTTTAAAATGTTGTAAATAACGCAGTTTGCCAATTTTTAAATAAAACTAGTAAAATGTAAATAAATAAATAAATAAAAAAAAAATTAAGTTGCTCCGTTTAGGGGATAATGAGTGCCGCAACTGACGTCGCTTTCTGTAATTTTAAAATGCCGCAAATAATGCCGTTTGACAATTTTCAAATAAGGAATCTAATAATCTAATCTAATGCAAAATAAAACAATAAATAAATTTAAGTTACACCGTTTAAGGAATAATGAGTGCCGCAACTGACGTCGCTTTCTGTCATTTAAAATGCCGTAAATAACGCAGTTTGACCATTTTTAAATTAAAACAAACAAACAAAAAAAACCCTAGTAAAATGCAAAAGATAAAAAAATAAATAAATTTGTTACGCCGTTTAGGGCAGGCCTGGGCAGAATCGGTCCTGGAGGACCGGTGTCCCTGTAGAGTTTAGCTCCAACCCTGATTAAACACACCTGAACAAGCTAATCAGTGTCTTCAGGTTTACTAGAAAGTTACAAACAGGTGAGTTTTATCAGGGTTGGAGCTGAACTCTGCAGGGACACCGGCCCTCCAGGACCGAGTCTGCCCAAGTCTGGTTTAGGGGATAATGAGTGCAGCAACTGACGGCGTTTTCTGACGTTTGACAATAAATTGACATTAAATAACGTCGTTTGACAATTTTAAAATAAAGAAACTGGTAAAATGCAAAATAAAAAAATTAAAGTTACGCTGTTCAGGGGATAATGAGCACCGCAACAGACGTCGCTTTCTGTCATTTTAAAATGCCGTCGTTTGACAATTTAAAAAAAAAAAACCTAGTAAAATGTGAAAGAAAAAAATAAATATATTTTAAGTTACGCTGTTTAGGGCAGGCCTGGGCAGAATCGGTCCTAGAGGGCCGGTGTCCATGCAGAGTTTAGCTTCAACCCTGATTAAACTCACCTGAACAAGCTAATCAGTGTCTTCAGGTTTACTAGAAAGTTACAAACAGGTGAGTTTTATCAGGGTTGGAGCTGAACTCTACAGGGACACCGGCCCTCCAGGACCGCGTTTCCCCAGGTCTGGTTTAGGGGATAATGAATGTAGCAACTGATGGCGCTTTCTGACGTTTGACAATAAATTGACATTAAATAATGCCGTTTGATTAGTTTTTGAATAATAAAAGTAAAATGCAAAAAAAAAAAAGAGTTAATTTACGTCATTTAGGGGGTAATGAGTGCCACAACTGACTTCGCTTTCTGTTGTCTAAAATGCCGTAAATAACGCTGTTTGACAAATTTAAAAAAAAAAAAAAAACCTAGTAAAATGCACAAGAAGAAAAAAAAAAAAAAAAAAAAATTAAGTTACGCTATTTAGGGCAGGCCTGGGCAGAATCAGTCCTGGAGGGCCGGTGTCCCTGTAGAGTTTAGCTTCAACCCTGATTAAACACACCTGAACAAGCTAATCAGTGTCTTCAGGTTTACTAGAAAGTTACAAACTGGTGAGTTTTATCAGGGTTGGAGCTGAACTCTACAGGGACACCGGCCCTCCAGGACCGAGTTTGCCAAGGTCTGGTTTAGGGGGATAATGAGTGTAGCAACTGACAGAGCTTTCTTACGTTTGACAATAAATTGACATTAAATAATGCCATTTGACACTTTTCAAATAATAAAACTAGTAAAATGCAATATCAAAAAATTAATAAAGTTAATTTACGCCATTTAGGGGATAATGAGCGCCACAACTAATGACGTTTTCTGCCGTTTAAAGCACCGTAAATAATGCCGTTTGACCATTTTCAAAACACAAAACTAGTAATATGCAAAGTGAATAAACTAATTTAATTACACCATTTTCACAATTTTGAAAAAAAAAAAAAATCTAGTCATATGGAAATTTTTTTTTTTTTTTTTGATGGATTTGCATCTGTAGTCAGTTTTTCATGGGATTGCTGTCTTGGATGGTGGTGGATAACGTTGGGTGGTGAGTGCTGTCCCATCACACCATATCTATGGGAATGAGCCGAGGCATCAGGTGGTGTGACTGTCTCACTCTCCCAACGCTCACCTGAAGTTCACTCTTACCATAGCGAGACGCTGCTCTAAATTCTCGCACTGTCAGTGAGAGATCAGTAGTGAGGCATCGCTCGGTGGGTGACAGATGGTGTCAAAGACAGCTTCTCGTGAGATTGTTGACTACAAATTAAATTTTGTAGTTTAAGGGATAATGAGTGCCGCAACTGACGGCGTTTTCTGCAGTTTAAAACACCGTAAATAACACCGATTGACCATTTTCAAATAAAGAAACTAGTTAAATGCAAAATAAAAAAAAAAAAGTTACGCCGTTTAGGGGATAATAAGTGCTGCAACTGACGGTGCTTTCTGACGTTTAAAATGCTGTAAATAATGCCGTTTGTCAATTTTCAAATAAAAAATATGGTCATATGGAAAATAAACAAATTTAAAAAAATTTTTGATGGATTTGTGTTTGTAGTCAATTTCTCATGGGATTGCTGTCTTGGATGGTGGTGGATAACGTTGGGTGGTGAGTGCTGTCCCATCACACCATATCTATGGGAATGAGCCGAGGCATCAGGTGGTGTGACTGTCTCACTCGCCCAACGTTCACCTGAAGTTCACTCTTACCATAGCGAGACGCTGCTCTAAATTCTCGCACTGTCAGTGAGAGATCAGTAGTGAGGCATCGCTTGGTGGGTGACAGATGGTGTCAAAGACAGCTTCTCGTGAGATTGTTGACTACAAAAATAGCCCTGGCTTACGCCTCGGAGGGCTTGCAATGCCCTATAAGTTTAAGGGCCCACTCCACAAACATGCAACTTTTCACTTTACAAGATGTTAAATGATAGAGTGGAGTCGTGTAATTTACTTACGGATTATTTTGATGTTTTTATTAGCCGTTTGAACTCTCAATCTGGCGGCACCCATTCACTACAGAGGATCCATTGGAGGGCAAGTGATATAATGCTAAAATTGTACAAATCTGTTGTGTTGAAGAGACGAGCTCATCTACAATCTGGACAGCTTGCAAGGTGAGTAAATTTTCAGTTTTTTATATCAATCGGCTATAATCACATTCAAATACACAGGCCAGATTCGGACACATTGGCCGGATGTTCATTGAATGGCTAATTCAATTATGCTGTCAGCTTCAAAGAAGGATGTAGAGAATCTTGGCCCGCTTTTACACATTTTACCACCCATTCCACAGAATACTGTAGATTTTAAACTTTATACATGATGCAAGATCACTAATTTTGCAAATAGTTGCACACATTTGCATCAGAAAAATCTGTAGTGGAAAGGGATTGTGGGCTCCAAAAGCTTCGAAATACTTCAAAAATTCCCTGGAAATGGTACTTTTAGACACATTTAGACTTATGAGATATACACAACCAATCAAAAGTTTTTGAACAGTAGGATTTTTAATGTTTTTAAAGAAGTCTCTTCTGCTTACAAAGCATGCATTTATTTTATCCAAATTACAGCAAAACAGTTACATTTTGAAATATTTTTAATATTTGAAATCACTCTTTTCGATTTGTATATTTTAAAAATCTGATTATTCCTTTGATCAAAGCTAAATTTTCAGCATTACTCCAGTCTTCAGTGTCACATGATCCTTTAGAAATCATTCTAATATGCTGATTTGCGGTTCAAGAAACATTTATTATTATTATTATCAATATTTAAAACAGTTGAGTAAATTATTTTTTTTTTCCCAGGATTCTTGGATGAATAAAAAGATCCAACGATCAGCATTTATCTGAAATGAAAAGCTTTTATAACAATATACACTATACCAAAAGCTTGGAGTCAGTATTTTTTTAGGGGAAGAAATAATGGGAATTAATTATTTTCTTTAGCAAGGATGCTTTAAATTAATCAAAAGTGATGATAAAGACATTTGTAATGTTACAAAAGATTTCTATTTCAGATAAATGCTGTTCTTCTGAACTTTCTATTCAAAGCAACCTGAAAAAAATTATACTCAGCTGTTTTTAACAATAATAATAATAAAAATAATAAATGTTTTTTGAGCAGCAAATCAGAATATTAAAATGCTTTCTGAAGGATCATGCGCCCGCTTCGTCCTTTCCTCCACCCAGATGCTGCCTGTTCACACGCGAGGGCATGTCAGGGGAGGCTCTGATACAGAGAAAACCCGACCGATTTAATCAGAAACTGCGGAGAATCACGTTCAGACGTCAGTAAGTTATTCTTTTCAGCGTGTATTTGCATTTGGGGCGTACACCCACCTTTCCAGGCACCTCAACACCACTGTTTATGAGATCCTTTTACTCTTCCTCTATTTTAGTGAATGCTTGTGTTGCTTTACAAACTAGGAGACCAATATAAAAATTAAATGGGTATGCTGTCTGATTATTTTTATGTTTTATTTTTTTTCCTGCTCTTCAGATTGGAGACTGATTGACATAAATGCAGTTCAGTGGTGAGATGCTAGCTTGGGTTGCCTTTGCCAACCGTTCCGTATAATATAGAATCGTGTCAGAATTAAGACATCAAAGCAGTGGTCCACTTTAAAATCATAGCATGCAAGAACGCCGTGTTTAACAAACGCTCCAGTGCATACAGTATTTGTGTTCTAACTCTGAAGATCGCCAAAGTTTTACAACAATTCAATCAAACTGGTTTAATTTGGCACTACTTTTAAAAAAAAAAAAAAAAACTACGAGATCACGCGATATCTGCATCTGTCGTCTGAAATCAAACACAGAACTGATCTGTGTTTAAATGATTGTGCTGCATGTAAATGCATTAACCTGCTTTCTATATAAAATAAGTCATTGTAAAGAAAGGTTTGGTGAAATTCTAATTTTATAAATCATACATTTCATTCATTCTAGATATGTGAGATTCTTGCTGTTGCAGATGGACAGCTTTTTAATAGAGAAGTTGAAGGAAAGGCAGCTTGATACCTTGGTTAAAATATTTGAAGGTAACCATGATTTCTTTTCATTAAAATAACCATAGTTACTGGTATGGCAATAAATCAAACAATCAATCTAACATTTAAAAGCTTTATCTTATTTAACCACATTTGTGTGAGTTTTTTTTTTTTCTTTTTTTCTTTTCAGATTTGATCAGATTTCACAAGACTTCAGGAAGCTACATCCAGAGGCAGACTTTTTGTAGACTGGGCTACAATTGCAGACCAAATTGTTGTCTATGCCCAGCAAGATAGAAAGGTGCATTAAGAGCTGGGTGACATGACTTCAGGTAAGGTATTTCTTATAATGTCAATCTATAGAAACGCACTTCAACTGTATTTGATACATCAACTGGTAAATACAATGGTACAGTAACACTTAACTAGTTGCTTATTAGTTTGTGTATTGGCTGTTAATTAGTACTTATAAAGCACATACTGATGCCTTGTTCTGCATGAGCATATTCTACATCTCTGAATCCCACCCCATACCTACACTTAACCTGCAGTAGTTGAATGGGGGTGGGGATTCATTTGCATTAATACCATTATTTTTATTACAATTTCATTATTTAAAGGAATGAAGAAATTTTCATATGAAAGTGTTTCAGTGTGTTGTTTTGATTTTATGAGATAAGTTTCACAGTTTGCACTGTATTATTCATATGGTTTAGATGCTAAAGGCTTTCAAAGTCCTGCCCATTCTGGAGGAAGGGTCCACAGAACCACAACCACAGAATTCTGGAAGCCATTCATTGACATACAAACCTTTAAGTTTTGTTTTACCTTTATATATTTTATTTTTTCAAAATGCAAACTGATAATTCCCACTGACACACTACAGCAAAAAATAGAAATCACTGACTTAAAACAATTGTTTAGCTGGTGAAAATGCTAGTGTTCCAATCATTTTGGCCACCACTGTATGAAGTGTTCAGATGTAAAAGACTAAAAATGTGCAGTTTGAAATTTTCTTCTAAAATGAGCATTTTTTCAGGCCTAACTGTCTTCAAGACTAAGTGTCGTATATTTAACAGGTGGGGACCAGCATGGTGGATTTATGCCTTGGGGACGAGACATCGACATCCCAGACCTTTGCCTTTGTTATGGGCCGTGCCACTGAAGCGGACTCCTTGCCTGGGAATTTCTCCAGTTTGCAGTATATTATATTGATGGAAATAAGTCTTCATGTGTGATTATTATTTATTTATTTTTTTTTATTTATTTTTTTTAAGGCCAGCAGTTTTTTTTTCTGGCCACTTGTAACATGTTTTAAATTGTCATATGTATTGTCTGGTGGACACTTTGTTTGGCTTAGTTTTAATAGCACAATGTTTGGAACGATTCTCATGTGGTAATTAATTTTTGAGTGTTCTGCTGCTGCAATGTTGACAAAGAATGGGAATCTACAGTGCCTAGTTTACACAGTATTGTGTTTTAAAGTAACTGATCTACTAAAATTGTTGTTTTATGTGTCTGTAATGGTTGGATAAAATGTGTGACGGCTGCACCCATTTGAAAATTGTTTTAAAAAGAAATAAAACTCATTAAATTGATGTTTACAGTTGCATTTTTTTTTTTTTTTTTTTTTTTTGTGTTTTTCTTACTGTATTACAGAAAAGCAGTAATAATTTTACATTCTTTTGTGATTATTTATTATTATTCGTGAATATAAAGGTAGCAAGGCAATAAGACAACAAATAACCCAATAATTAGGTTATGTTTAACCCAGCAACACAGTTAACCTGACCCACTGGTTGAGTCAAATATACAACCCAGCATTCTGGGTCAAATGGTTAAACCCAGCACTTGGGTCAAAACAACCCAACGCGTGTTCTGTCCCATAGTTACCCAGCGGTTGGGTTATTTTTTAACCCAGCACTTTTTAGAGTGTAGGTACTCTTATTAGATTTCCAGGCTCTTTATATGTTGTTAAATAACATGAAACTGAATGTTCATGCCGGTATCATTATTTACGATTTTGCAGTTATTATTTTCTCAGTTTCTGATAAGAACGAGGCAGGAGAGGAATCTCAAGAGTTTCTACTTGTATATAGCACATATAAAATGAGCTTCATCGGAAGTTTACGAGCTGCCATATCATTATGTGGAAGTTCTAAAAAAATGCTCTGTGCATATGGTCAATTGCTGCCCAAAACCAGCCCAATCGTGTTTCGAGGGGGGTCCCCCATTAAAAACCACAAATTTCAGGGGCTATATATTACGTTATTGGGGTCGCTTCAAACCGCAGACTTGGCAACACTGGCCCCCATCCAGCACTGACATGGTGGGGCGGGTCTTCAATTTAGATTTCACATAATTGGACAATGATTAAAATGTGAATTATCACACTGAAATGCATTTCACATAAATTTGATGATTTTTCTTACATTCTTTTCTCGTTTCTGGTTAATTTATTATTTCAGCAGACTCTTTAATTATTTATTTTTTCATAATCAATTTCCTAAATTATACAGATTACATATACAGGATTTCATAATTTGTCACTGACTCAACCGATTGACAAAGGTACCTTAAAAATGAACTGGAAACTATGATGCTTACACAGTGAGTAGTTATCTGCCAATGCCCAACAAGTGGATAAAAAAAACTTGGACAGAAAAGGAAGTACAGTCATATGATTGCCTGGTAAAACTGAAAAAACAGCACTACTTTTGTCACAGCACTTCTTTGTAAGCTGGAGAAATTTGCTACATGTAAGTATACATAATCATTTAATGTAAATCACTAATTTACTTTCATTTTAACCTTTGTGTTGTGCTGAAATTCCACCTAAAGTGTTGCTAATCAAAAAATGACCAGGCTTTTAAATAATTGTTAAATATCTTAGTATGCTGTTTTATCACCAACTTTTGGATTCAATCATTTTGTCAACCTTTGTCTACAATTTTCTTTCAGTTGGCACAGGTTTTGTATTTCTTTTTTGGAACTCATTGAGGTTATGCACCTCAGTTTTTTTGACTGAATCCAATACTTGGTAATAATAATATTTGGCAATATTTTTTGATCATTTTGATCATCTGGATCACAACATGAGGGTTAGGAATCATATCAATCATATGAACATTTATTAACTATGTATCCCTTTAAACAAGTGCAATTAATGTTGAAGCTGAGATAAATGATCTGAAATTATTGTGTTTTATTATTATTAGTATTAGTCTTGACAAACTTGACGAATTAAAGCATGGACTTCAGAATCGCATCACTGATCCTACTTCTACACATTTCAGGTAAGATTTTTGTTGTAATGGATCAAGAACAATTTATCAGACATTTCTAAGACATTTAAGATGAGAAGAAGAGTTTCCTCACTGCTCTTATAGTAACTCGCCTAGTTTGTCACCAGTTTAAGTGTTAAGGTCTCACTGTTTGTTATCTTTCTTTTTTTCTTAATCAGGCTCTCTAACATTGAACTCCATCTCTGTGAGTTGTAAAGATATTTGTGCTCAGAGGGAATCCGATGTGCTGTTGAAGTGCACTTACGACAACATCCACACCAAAACTGCGTTCTGGTACAGCGAGAAACAAAACAAAAACTGGAGAAAAAACAATGAACCTGAAGATTTGACTTTAGACTCAGACTACTCAGGACGCGTGAAACAGGTCATTGGTAAATACGAAGCAAACCTCACAATATCAGACGTGAGAGAGACAGACTCTGGAGAATATCAGCTCATGTTCATGGAGGATGGAGTTAAACATCTCAGCTCAGCAGCCGCAAGTCTAACAGTCACAGGTGAAACTGAGTCGAGATTCTGGTCACTTCAGCGTTTTTCATTCATAATGTTATCATAATTTTTACTCTATTCAGACGCGCAGGTAAGGGTGAATACTGCATCTACAGACCCGGGAAATGAGACAGTAGAGCTCACCTGTGAGACGTCCTGTGATTTGACGTCCAGACCTCATAAGTTTTACTGGAAGAAAAACAATAGTAAATTTTCAAAACGTATTCATAACAGCAGCATTACAGTTTCACCTAAAGATGCTGCCAGTTACTCCTGTTTTCTTACTCCAGATCGCATGATCACAAATGAGTATATGAAGAGTTCAGATGCAAAACCAGCTAAATCCATCTGACGTCTTTCTTTAAAAAATGCATTTTTATCAGGCTCAGATGCATAGGTTTCTATGTAAGTACCGGTACTTTTGCTTGGGCTGAGGCTGGTATTTTAGTGAGTTTGAAGTAAAAGTATTTGATGGATGTATAATACGTGTCGAGAGCATTCACTCAGTATCATTATTTCATTTTTGACCGAGATGGCTTTTAGCTGGTTTTACATCTGAAATCTTCATATGTGGATATGTTTAAAGGTATTTTCATACCAAGATTAATGTTTGTCATGAAACGTTCGTCATTACATCATGAAAGTGTGGCCTCGGAGGAAGACCACAAGCACTTATTGTGCAATTTCAGACAGGGAACCTGTCCCAATACACACACTTGCTGTCTTTGCACTTAACCACTAGTCTACTTACGTATTTCCTGTGTTTAGGCCAAGTGTTGAAATGGGCGTGAGAACCTTAAGTGTGCGTAAACTTTTGATTACACAAGATACACTGACATCATAATGTTGTGAAATTGCAAGTAAACTTTTGCGTAAATGTGGGCCTATCAGCCTAGTTTGTGATCAGCTCTAGGTTGTAATTTTATGTACAAGCAGCAGCTTGGTTTATGTGACCAAAAGTGCAAATCTTATTGATTGGACAGTTTACTTTGCAGTGCGATGGGAGGGATTTTTTTTTTGTCAACAGACCTCGATTGTGATTTTCACAGCAGTTACTTATGTCTCTTTCAGGTGTTTCTCAGAGTGGCTCCTCGGATGTGACTTACACCTCTAGAAGAGTCTGTGCTTTGGTGGGATCAACAGTAGACATTTCCTGCACATACTCACATCCCTCTGGTCATACTGTAAATAAAACATTCTGGCATTACGGTCCATCTGGGGTCTTCAGTGATCTGCGTGAGGAGCATCAGTTTGCTGGTCGTGTGGAGTATGTGGGGAACAAACTGAGAATCAAAGAGCTCAAGATCAGCGACTCTGGAGAATATCGATTCATGTTCATCACTGACTTAAACGGCCAATACTCTGGATCACCTGGAGTCATTCTAACTGTTACAGGTAACTGATCATGATAAACTGATTCAGAATGTTTTTTGTATATTTTCTAATAGGCTTTTGTTTTTCAGATACACACATGAAAATGAGGCCAAACTCTGTATCCAAGAGACAGGACGTGACATTAATCTGTTCAACTAAATGCACTTTGAACGACAAACATACTTACATCTGGTACAAGAACGGACGACAGGTAACAGATGGATTCACTAAAGTCAACAAGCTGTACCTGGACTCAGTCAGCAATGAAGAGCTTCAACAGTATTCCTGTGCTGTAGGAGGTAACACATCTCTCATGATACATGTGCTTCAGTGTGAAATGTTTGCAGCATTCAGGTGGTTTCTCTGATAGTCATGATTCACTTCTTTGTGTTGTGAAGGTCCAGTGGACAGCACAGCGTTCAGCCATTATACTGTCACTCTGCTGCTGTTTTTACCTCAGTTTCTCATAATAGTGGCTCTGTGGATGTGGTGAGTAAAAGATATAATTGCATGATGTACAGTTAATACAATAATGTATTCGGATCATAAGAGTATAACAGTGTGAATTATGATTCAACAGGTTTTTCATCAGAATGCACTGTATTTCAAATCCAAACTGAAAACAGAAATGAGGAGGTGAGAAATAATTGATATTGAGAATCTGCTATAATATTTGACATGCAATAGCTTCATAAATGATATTAAATCTGTTTTATCATCTTCTGTTTGTCTCAGAATCTGCTGTTCCACATCTGTTCATCTGCTGTCTGTCCATCAGAGCTGCTGGAGTGATGTCATTGTGTTCTTCCATTGTGACATCATCATCTAGCAACAGTCAGAACAGTCAGCAGCATCATCAGTGATACAGTGATGTCATAGACAGTGACATATCAATGACTGCATAATCAATCAAAAGACCTGGTTTTATTTTTTTCCCCATTTGGTAAATGTAAGAAGAGTTTTATTCTCTAAATTTCCTTTTCCCATTTTCCACAAGTTGATATGATTCTTTAGGGTCTTAATGAAAAGTCTATAATATACTTTGATTAAAATTTCTCAATGGTAGTGTAAAACAACACCCTTTTTACCTTGCCAAAATCAGCTCTGCAAAAATCATCCCATTCTGATGGATTGTTCCTTTAAATGCAAATGAGCTCTGCTCACCCCACCCCTCTCTTCTCTCTGTGGAGTGACCAGATTGTTTACTTTAGCCGCATTTAGCGCGTTTAGCCGTGAAACTTGCTAATTAGCGTGTTATTAGGAAAAGTGATTGCAGAGATTCATAAAAAAAAACCTCATACTCACTTCTGCTGTAAGTGAAGATGGATCACGAATGATTTGCGCGGACATAGACGGATATATATAGATCAGAAGGTGCATTCCCCTTCACAAACAAACGTAATCTACTGCATCTTCAGCAGCTCAGATGTCGAGAGTAAATGATGTCCACTATGTTCATTATTACGCTCAATCGGAGATATTCTTGTCTAATTCACGTCCCTGCTCCGGCATCGAAACAATGGAGGTCGGACTGTTACAGCTGATTTAAGGCGGGTCTGAGGTGAGACGCTCATGTCAATCAACTATCGTGGGAGCGGCCCCTGGCATCTGAGAACGGCTCGATTTGAAAAAGGGGATATTATTTTTACAGATTAATTAAATACCACTGCATGGATTTTATCATTTTAGGGTAGATGTGTACATACACTGCAAACACACATTAATGTTCAAACAAAAGTGAACTTTGCATCCGATGACCTCTTTATGAATCCACTTTAATAAAGTGGTGGCTCCTCTTTATTTTTATATATGTGCACACTAAATTATTTTCTATTTTAATAGATGAACTGTGACCATGATGCAAAAATATCAATAAAACACTTTAATAAGCAAACACACTGGGTAATAAACAGCATTTGTGTTATAATATTTTGGGCCCAAACATTTCTGTGACCTGCTTTAGTTTTTCAGATACAACGGGCCTTCAAGCAGGGGATCGTGTTTCGCAATCATGCGTTATGTAATTAAAACAGCATTTTATCTGACCATGATGTAGCACCCTCTTCACATCTCTCTACATGATTTTACTTAAAATAAAACTGTGACCTTGCTTTTTATACTTCTTATAAAGTGCAACTTTGATCTCTGTAAATTACTTTCCACAAATATTAGCTACCTCTCAGCACTATTTGAGTGACCACGCAATGTAGGAAAAATACACAAATTTATTCCAAAGAAGATAAACAGAAGGAATCAAAGATGAATCAAAATCTTTTCTCTCACGTAAATAAATAAACTTTTACCTTTAAATACAGTGCTTGTTTGACTCGTTTTCCTTATCAACAAAACACACTTAACGGGTTAAACTTTTACACAAATATCAAAATAAAACTTCAAACTTCCAAATTAAACTTCAGTTCTTTTTTCCCTTCAGAAGTACAAATTTGTCTCCAATAAGTGTAGACCAATATAACAGTGTCTTTTGGAAGACTTACAGTTTTTCACATTTGCTAAAACACTAAACTCCATTCTCTAAACCAAATTCTCAATAGCCTAAACCAATTTCTCAAATAAATCACTCTTTCTGCAAAACCTTAAACAAGTTTAGGCAGTTTAGACACTGTTTGCAGTTCTCTTGCACTCTTTTCGCAAAAACCCTAAACACATTCTCACTCACTCACTAAGACACATTTGTACTGTTATGACCTTGTGATGCAAAACCCTAAACACAAGAAAGCAAAAGTTAAGCACAACTGCAACACGGCTGTCATCGTTTACACACAATAATTCAAAATTCATCACACTTGTTTCTACATATTTAAATATACAAAATATAAGCCAGTTCAAAGTGCACAGAAGGCACGGGTGCATCAGTCAATCTGAGAGGTACAGAAGAATGTGAATATACAGAGTGTGTGGGTGTGTGTGTGTATATATATATATATATATATATATATATATATATATATATATATACACTGTACAGTAATTATTTTGCAATAAAAAAGTTTTTATACTGACCAAACGATACTGTTATCCCCTCACCCAACCCTAACCCTAAACCTACCCCTTACAGAAAACTGGTTTGCATCGTGACATTTTCAGATAAACATAATTTACTATTTCTAATCATTTTTTTTACATTTTACAATGTCAAAAAATTCAGCTTTTACTATCCTTGTGGGGACATTTGTTTAAAAATACGATGTATACTATATGACAGACAAATTCGGTCTATTTTATTTCATTTTACAAATTCGCTTCCACAAATCCAGTGGTTCAAATTCGGCAAAAAATTCGGCAATTCACATCCGGGAGCTGCAGGAATAGCAGTAGAGCACCGATGCACGACCTCCAGCTGCTGTCAGTCGTGCTCACCAGCAGGTGGCGCAAGCGGCTGTTGATGAAGACCAAAGCGACCAGTAGTAGCACAAGTCACTCATTCACAAAAACTGATTTGCAGAAATGGAGCAAGCGCTAAGTAGAAGTTTTGATCGGTAGTGTAGTGGAGGGTATACGCAGATATATAGCGTATACCCACTTCTTTATATGCTTTGCATATAACCACTTAATCCCCTCTGATGCACATCATTCAGTGGTCTCCTGCATTAGCCAAAATCAGGACAGTTCAGTTTATGCGCTAAAACACCCAGTAGTGGCGTCTCGTCAGGGGATGCACAGCTTCCCCAAAATTTTGGGGAGAAAATGAGAGGACGATTTAATGTTAATAAAATTCACAATTCATTTCAGTTCATGTCTCAGAATGTGTAAATTGTGTTATCTGTAATATCATAACATGTTACTAAATCTGGACAGCGCCGCATTTCTTTCACGAATTTGCCGAATCTGCTGATTTAATTACAACCGCTAAGTGATAGAGAAGGGTAGGGGGAGGCCGGGGGAAAGCTGAGCTCTCCTGCCTCTGTTGGAGGCAAAAAAAAAATTAGCCAATCACCATCGAGTGTTCACTTTCAGCGCTGAGGAGTGTTGAGAAAAGAAACCTTCAACAGAATAATACACTGGTTAACACGCAAACAGTACAGTTCTGACAACGGTTTTCATGCATAGAGTGACGCATTTTCTGTTCTCATGCCGACAACATCACCTGCACTTCTTTTTCCAACTCTCCTCTCTCTTTTGGCTGACAACCTCACTGGCCAATAACAGTTGCCCTACTTGACATTAGGCGGGATTAAGTCATTATTTTTAAACCAATAACCTTAAAATAAACACACTGAGTGACACGAACAAGTCTAAATAGGTACGGTTTTTCACCTCCCAAGAGAAACACTTTTGTCACAAGCAAAGAATAAATAATCGAATAAATAAAATAAATATGATAAAGAAAATAGTAATACAAATAGAAATTCTATTCATATTACAATGATATTAAGTTTATTAAAAAGTAGTGAATGGTTTTAATTGGTATTGGTAAGGGTTTTGCAAGTTTTCTATGTGTGTGTGTGTGTGTGTGTGTGTTTTCAAAAGTAGTAGAAGAAGCAGCATTGTTCTGGTCTACAAAATAATCAAATAAAGCCTCCTTGTAGACTGTATTTATATTCACTTCTTAATCAGTGTTTATGAAACTGTATTCTTATATTTCACATGCCTTCACATGCTTTTAGAAACTTCCTACTCCCCACTTCAGAAGTTATAATTACGAGTTTGTCACGTTCAGGTACTTTGTTGTTGGAAAGAACAGGAACAGGAATCATGATGAACGGCCAGTTCATGAGTTCATTCATTCATTCTTGACTATTTCTTGGGGAAGTCTTATTAAGTCAAAAGGCACAGAAGATATTTAATCCAGATCCAACAAATGTAGTGTCCCACTGACTGGTAATAAACATTCACTGTGCTATCTAAGCTTCTCAGACAAATAAATGCTAGGAAAAAGCAATGGGGAAAAACGAATAAAACTTCACAGTACTACAGTTATGGTTTTCAACTCTGCCATATTTAAAGTTTATGACCTCCCCAACTCAGAAACTCGCCATCAGAGTTATCTCAGAGTTTCCCAGATGAAAATACAACTTGACAGGCCATTCATGTGCAATTTCTGATTAGGAAACTTATTTTTATGATAATTACGACATTGTGTGAAGGCAGCATTTCTTTTAAAAGATCCTTTAAGGCTTAAGATGAATATTAAATTATTACTTTTAGTAACTAAAGCGCACAAGATTTAATACATTGAGTTTTCAGATTAGGTCTGGTAATTGTTAACTGGTCTCTAGTGCATATATCCATCATATTGTGGACAATCAAATGAATTGTTTTTCTGAATGTTATTATACTGAAATGGAAATAAACCTGAAGTAGCTTTGCTATATCGTTTACTGCTATTTTTTTAAAATAGCATGTGGTGCGACTGTCACGTGGTGCCAACTGTAAAATGTTTTAAAACATTTTTTGAAGATGATGATTAAGGTGTTCACTCACTCATATTCAGGGTGTAGTTTTTGATGGTCACTTTTTAAAGTCAGTAAATTGACTTTTGAAAATGGTTCAAAGTTTTTTAAAAACCATATGAAATTAACAAATGCATTTCTGTACATTTGTATGTTTTTAAAAAGATTCTTCATTGACTCGACTGATTGGGAAACGTAAAATCTAAAAACGAAATGGAAATTTCCAGATATAGTAATGCTTAAGATGTGGGAGGTTAAATGCAGTTACCCAACAACAAGGGGGTAAAAGACTGGAGAAAAAAGGAAGGAAATAGACTCATCTGATTGCCTAGTCAAGGCATTGTCACCACATTTCTTTAACCATGTTATTGCTTAAAACAAATTCAGTTAATGTAGTGCTATTGGGATAAATGTTTTGAAATTATTGTGTGTCTGCCTCACAACATTGTCGCTGTTTTACTTAAGAAAGTTCTCAAAGTGAAAATCCGAAAGTTAAAGGATGGACTTCAGAATCACATCACTGATTCTACTTCTACATGTTTCAGGTAAGATTATTGTTAACGGATTGCAGTTTTGTTTTAATGTTTCATCAAAATGTGTTTCAACACAAAAACATTTTAGACTTTAAGGTGAAATTGCCTCATTACTCTCATAGTAACTCACTTGATTTGTCAGATGAGAATCTCTCCTTTCTCAATGCAAACTATTTGGTCTCAGTGTTACTTTATCATTTTTTTCTTTCTTTTTCTTTTTTAAATCAGGCTCTCTAACATTGAACCACATCTCTGTGACCTGTGAAAACATTTGCGCTCTGAGGGAAACCAATGTAAAGTTGACATGCTCTTATGACAGCAACATCAACATCAAAACTGTGTTCTGGTTCAGTGAGAAACAAAGTACAAACTGGAGAAAAAACAATGAACCTGAAGATTTGACTTTAGACTCAGACTACTCAGGACGAGTGAATCATCAGATCTCATACGGATATTCAACACTCACAATATCAGACGTGAGAGAGAGAGACTCTGGAGAATATCAGCTCATGTTCATCATGAATGATGGAGTTAAACATCTCAGCTCAGCAGCCGTCAGTCTAACAGTCACAGGTGAAACTCGAAAGTCGAGATTCTGGTCAGTTCAGCTGTTTTCGTTTGTCAAGTTTTATTCATTTTTCACACTCATTCAGACCTGCAGGTGAAGTGGAATTCTACATCTACAAACCTAAAAGATGAGAAAATAAACCTGACCTGTGATACTTCCTGTAACTTGACATCCAGACCTAAGAATTACTACTGGAAACGAAATGGACAATATGTAGAAGATCTTGGTCATTCCAGGAGCGTTACAGTTTCACCCAAAGCTGCTGAAAGTTACTCCTGTTTTCTCACTGTAGATCTTATGAATTCCTCCTCTCCTGTGTGTGAGTAACACTTCATTTATTTATTTAATGAGCACTAATATAATATCAGCGTTTTGTTCATACGTGAGTATAAGTGTACATATTTAAAGGTAGTTTTCATACCAACATGAATGTTCATCACAAAATTTCTCTGCAGTTTCCACATTATTCTGTTCAAGTGCCGTAAGGTCACACAATTATAGAGTCAGAGGAAGACCACAAGAACTTGATCATTTGAGACACTTCCTGTTTTTCAGTTGACCACTGGTTACATGATTTCATGAATGTGACACAAGTTTTCAACTGGATGTTAAGACCTCAATTGTGTGTAAAACTTTTCATTACCCAATGGTACACACATCATAGTGTTGTAAATTTAATAAACTATAAATGTAGTAATTGTGTTGCTTTTAATTAAGTGATTTAAAAAGCAGTTGAAAACATTTAACAAAATACACAACTGATCACTTCATGTTTTACTACAAAATTATTTGTAATGTTTACCTTACAATGGAACGTTTTCCTCATTCTCGTGATTTTGGGACATTATAAATGTTGGGATACGCTTAACTTCAAATAGAGGGTAGGCACATGACATCACAATAGGCGGAGGTCACTTTGGTTACTCACACTGAGAAGCAATGTTAGTGTGTTAGTGTTCAGCTTCAATGTAGTAAAAAATCTGACTGATACAGGCACAAAAGAGTTCTTAAATAGACTAAATTTGCATTACTGAGCTCTGTATCATCTGAAAGTTACCCAGACATCTGCAAGATGTCTGTTAGAGATCTCTTGATCTGGAAAGCATCTGCTGTGTGCAAACATCTGACAGATGTCTGTAAGATGTCAGTTTTACAGATATTGTAAGCCATAAGCATCTTAAAGACATCTAATAGATGTCTATTTGACATCCGATAGAAGACATCCTATAGACGTATTGCAGATGAGCAAACACTCTAAAAAATACATCTTGGAGGGAACAAGATAACAACACCTCTCCCATTACCAGCCAATGAGTCAAATTAAAATGTTTATCACACTGAATTTTCATGACAAACATTCATCTTTGTGTGAACAGGGCTTAATTGTGAGTTTCTCAGCAGTAATCTCTGTCTCTTGTAGGTGTTTCTCAGAGTGGCTGCTGGGATGTGACTTACACCTCTAGAAGAGTCTGTGCTTTGGTGGGTTCAACAGTAGACATTTCCTGCACATACTCACATCCCTCTGGTCATACTGTAACTAAAACATTCTGGCATTACGGTCGATCTGGGGTCTTCAAGGATCTGCGTGAGGAGCATCAGTTTGCTGGTCGTGTGGAGTATGTGGGGAACAAACTGAGAATCAAAGAGCTCAAGATCAGTGACTCTGGAGAATATCGACTCAGGATCATCAGTGACTTAAACGGCCAATACTCTGGATCACCTGGAGTCATTCTTACTGTCACAGGTAACTGATCATGATAAACTCATTAAAAATGTTTCCAGTATAATTTCTAAAAGACTATAATTATTTGCAGGTACACAGACAAAAAGAAGCCTAGCTCTTGTATCAGAGAAAGTGATATTAAGCTGTTCAACTAAATGCACTCTGAGCGACAACACCTCTTACATCTGGTACAAGAACGGACGACAGGTAACAGATGGATTCACTAAAGTCAACAAGCTGTACCTGGACTCAGTCAGCAATGAAGAGCTTCAACAGTATTCCTGTGCTGTAGGAGGTAGCACATCTCTCATGATACATGTGCTTCAGTGTGAAATGTTTGCAGCATTCAGGTGGTTTCTCTGATAGTCATGATTCACTTCTTTGTGTTGTGAAGATCCAGTGGACAGCACAGCGTTCAGCCATTATACAGTTACTCTACTGGTGTTTTTACCTCAGTTTCTTATAATAGCAGCTCTGTGGATGTGGTGAGTAAAAGATATAATTGTATGACCTATAGTGAATATAAAGAAATGAATTTGGATTATAAGAATGTGAATTACTATTCAACAGGTTTTTCATCAAAATGCATCTCATTTCAAAACCAAACTGAAAGCAAAAATGAAGAGGTCAGAAATAATTAATATTAAGAATCTGCTATAATATTTGAAATGCAATGGCTAAAATGGTTTCAAATATATTTTATCATCATCTTTTTGTCTCAAAAGCTGCTGTTCCACATCTGTTCATCTGCTGTCTGTCCATCAGAGCTGCTGGAGTGATGTCATTGTGTTCTTCCATTGTGACATCATCACCTAGCAACAGTCAGAACTGTCAGCAGCAACATCAGTGATACAGTGATGTCATAGGCAGTGACATATCAATGACTGTCAGTCTGCATAAACAAACCAAACTAAAACAAAACAAAAATGTAGTGCATGGTTTAGCTACATTTTTCTCCAGTTGCTAAATGCAAACACAAACTTTTTTTTGTTTAAACATGGTTTAATGATCCACTTTAATAAAGTGGTGCAGCTTTTATATTGTGTGTATGATTCTTAAATCTTATGATTTATTTATTTTTGTGTATGTGTACACAGAACTTTATATTTCAACAGCACAGAAAAATCAATAAAGCAACTTAATAGGCAGACAAACTGGTTATTAACAGGATTTGTGTTCTAATATTTTAGGCCCAAGCAATGCTGTGTCCTGTTTTAGTTTTTCTGATACATCAGGCTTTTAATCAGGACATCAAGTGCATTATTAAAATAGTATTTTATCTGACCGTGAAAATAATGTTTATTAAAAAGAAAAGGAGGGTTTTAGTTGGTACTGATAAGTGCTTAATGGGTTTTGCTATTTTTTTTATTTTTTTTTCCTCAAAAGTAATAGTAAAAAGTGTAAACTGCAGCGTTCTGGCCTACAAAATAATCAAATAAAACCTCCTTGTAGCCTGTGTGTGTGTTTGTGTTTTCTTAACCAGTGTGCTGCCTTCTTTATGGCTTAATCAGGACTTTTATTCTGAATTATTGTTTAAGGAACACCGCCATCTAGTGGCTGTTCAGCCATTTTGCTTAGTTAAAAGCAAGGAGTAGCCAGTGCACACGGTTAGATAGATGGTGCATCTAGGTTTTCTCTTTACGCTGTTCCTGGGACACTATTTGTCTGTAAGTGACTGAAAGTTATTATTTTCATATTAAGAAAGTGTCATTGTTGCCTTTAGAAATGTATAATTTACCTGCCAGTAGTTTGTTTTGTTTAGCTTGTTATGTGGATATTGAAGTCTATTTGTTCTGTATTTTCAGTTTTACAATACAAAAAGGGAAAAAGGAAATTTCAGTTAAACTCAAGAAAAGTTACGCTTTGAAGCAGTATTGCAGTTTCATCCCTCATGTTAGCTCGCTGTCTAGCTTTGCAAAGTAACGCATCGTGAGGACAGGATAACCAGTTTTAATGAATTATATTTACTTTGAAAAGATCCTTTAAGGCTTAAGATGAATATTAAATAATCACCTTTAATAACTAAAGTGCGCAAAACTCAAATTGAAGTTTCAGGTTAGGTCTGGTAAATGCAAACTGGTTACCATCATATTGTGGACAGTCAGATGTTTTTCTTTCTCTGTTTTATAATATTGTCAATCTTCCATCATGCACTTGAACACAAAACTACCAAGAAGTATTGTTATCACTTACACTACAATGACAGTAGGCCTATACCTAATTTGTTATGAGCATGTTTTTTATTTCAGATTTTTTTTTTTTTTAATATTAACTATGATATTATAATGAAGATAAAGCAATTCCAAAAATATCTTTGCTATATCCTTTCCTGCTATTTCTTAAAAAAAAAAACAAAAAAAACATACTATTCTCAAAACTGCTTCACAGCTTATTAACATTTGAGAAAAATGAATAACTAAATAAATACATACATAAAAAAATAAGTAACTTCAAATAGCAGAGACATATTTTTATGACAAAGCAAAAGTTTATTTTAGCTTGTAAATATCACTTGGTGTGACTACCTGAAAATGAAATTATATTTATGAATGAATCATTCAAGAAAGTATTAAACAAAATTAAAATATTTTAAAACTAATTATTTTAATAAAGATGTTTACTCACTGATATTCAGTGTTTAAATAAAGTAGTTTTTTTTTAATCATTATTTTTGTTAGTTACATCACGTTTTAGAGTCATTAAAATTGACTTTTATTGGAACTGATGTAAAGGTTTTCAAAACAATATGAAATCAACATATGCATTTCTGTAAATTTAAAGCGTGGGAAAAGGAAGGAAATAGGATCATATGATTGCCTGGTAAACTTCAAAAAAGAACACCACTTTTGTAACAGCATTTCTTTGTAAGCTGGAGAAATCTGCAATGTGTAAGTATACATAATCATTTAATGTAAATGACTAATTTACTTTCTTTTTTAAACTTTGTGTTGTGCTGAAATTCCACCTGGTGTTTCTAATATAAAAATGACCAGCCTTTTAAAAATTGACTGTAAATATCTTATCATGCTGTATTATCTCCAAATTTTGAATTCAGTCATTTTGTCAACATTTGTCAACAATTTTCTTTCAATTAGCACGGGTTTTGTATTTCTTTTTTGGAACTCATTGACTAATTGAGGTTTTTGATAAAAAGACTGAATCCAATATTTGGTAATAATATAAAAGTAAATTTATAAGCAATATTTATTGATCTATTTGATGTTAAAAATGAGTGGATCACAACGTGATCACAACATATCAAATGAACATTTATTGACTATTACTTTAAAGAAATACAATTACTGTTGGAACTGCACTGTAAAAAATAATTTGTTGAGTCAAATTAAAATAATTGAATTAATTAAAATTAAAATAATGTGTTACCTGGCTGCCTTTAAAATTTTAAGTTCAGTCAACTCAAAAAAGTTTAGTCAACTTAAAATGTCAAGTTGTACTAAGTGACAACTTATATATGTGACCCTAGACAACAAAACCAGTCATAAGGGTCTATTTTTTCGAAATTGAGATTTATACATCACCTGAAAGCTGAATAAATAAGCTTTCCATTGATGTATGGTTTGTTAGGATAGAGCAATATTTGGCCACGATTACTCCTGTTTTCTTACTCCAGATCTCATGAGTTCCTCTGCTGTGTGTAAGTGACATTTGATATTTTTTATTTAATGAGCACTAATATAATATCAGTATTGTTCACATGGGGACACGTTTAAAGATATATTCATACCAAGACTAATGTTTCTTATGAAACGTTCGTCATTACATCATGAAAACGTGGAATCGGAGGAAGACCACAAGCACTTATTGTACAATTTTAGACAGGGGACCTGTCCCAATACACACACTTGCTGTCTTTGCACTTGACCACTAGTCTACTTTCACTGTAAACAAAAAAAAAAAAAAATAAAAAGTTGTTTCAACTTAAAAAAGTGAGTGTTTGTGCTGCTTTAAAATTTTAAGTTTAGTCAACATGAAATGGTAAGTTGTACTACATTAAAACGTGAATATTTGAGTTGAGTAAACTTAAAATTTTGGGTCAGCACGAACACTTAATTGTTAAGTTGAAACAACATTTTTTTAAAGTTGTTTTTTATTTATAGTGTATGTATTTCCTGTCTTCAGACCATCTGTTGTAATAGGCGTGAAAACCTCAAGTGTGTGTAGGACAGGATACACTTACATCATAGTGTTGTAAAATTGCAAGTAAACTTTTGCGCAAATGTGGGCCTGTCAGCCCAGTGTGTGATGAGCTCTTGGTTGTAGTTTTATGTACCAGCAGCAGCTTGGTTTATGTGACCAAAAGCGCAAATGTTTTTGGTTGGACAGTTTACTTTGCAGTGCAATGGGTGGGAAAAAGATCAGAACCCATCACACACATTCATTTTTTTTTTTTTTTTGTGAACAGAGCTTGATTGTGATTTTCACAGCAGTTATTTATGTCTCTTTCAGGTTTTAAGAGTAGCTGCTGGGATATGACCTACACATCTAGAAGAGTCTGTGCTTTGGTGGACTCAACAGTAGACATTTCCTGCACATACTCACATCCCTCTGATCATACTGTAAACATTCTGGCATTACGGCCCAACTGATGGTTGATCTCAGGACTTCAGTGATCTGCGTGAGGAGCATCAGTTTGCTGGAGCATCAGTTTGCCATATGCTCATTCAGGTGGTTTCTCTGATAGTCATGATTCACTTCTTTGTGTTGCGAAGATCCAGTGGACAGCACAGCGTTCAGCCATTATACAGTCACTCTGCTGCTGTTTTTACCTCAGTTTCTCATAATAGCAGCTTTGTGGATGTGGTGAGTAAAAGATCTAATTGCATTAAATGTACAGTTAATACAATGAAATGTATTCAGATTGTAAGAGGAACAGTGTGAATTATGATTCATCAGGTTTTTGCATCGCATTTCAAAACCAAGCTGAAAACAGAAATGAGGACGTGAGAAATAACTGATATTGAGAATCATGCAATGCAATAGCTTCATAAATGATATTAAATCTGTTTTATCATCTTCTGTTTGTCTCAGAATCTGCTGTTCCACATCTGTTCATCTGCCGTCAATCAGAGCTGCTGGACTGATGTCATTGTGTTCTTCCATTGTGACATCATCATCTAGCAACAGTCAGAACTGTCAGCAGCATCATCAGTGATACAGTGATGTCATAGACAGTGACATATCAATGACTGCATAATCAATCAAAAGACCTGGTTTTATTTTTTCCCCATATGGTAAATGTAAGAAGAGTTTTATTCTCTAAATATAATTTAAGAATCCACTTTAATAAAGTGGTGGCTCCTCTTTATTTTTGTATATGCCATGAGTGCCATGCCACGATGTGCTATGAGCGTGACGCTGCGACAAGGAACTCCCAACACCGGGCCCTGAGACAGGAACCAAGGCTTCTTCCACATGTCCAAGGCACGTAGGCATTGCCGCGTGACCTTGATCATGCGAAATGGGTTTCCCCTCGGGGAGAACCCCTTGGTCCTGAGACACCACTGTAGGGGTCTCATGTACAGCAGGCCAAAAGGTATCACGTTGGACGCAGCTGCCATCAGACCCAGCAGTTGTTGAAACTGCTTTACAGTGAGTGACCGGCCTTCTTTCACTCTCGCGACTGCAGTGAGGATCGACTCGATCCGAGCAGGTGACAAACGTGCCTGCATTGTGGTCGAATCCCACACCACGCCTGGATAAGTGGTTCTCTGTAATGGAGACAGCACACTTTTCTTGGTGTTCAGTCTCAACCCCAACTCTTTCATGTGAGCGGGAACAACATCTCGATGTTGAACCGCCGTCTGCTCTGATTGAGCCAAAATCAACCATTTGTCGATGTAATTGAGTATGCGGATGCCCTGGAATCGCAGCGGAGCCAGAGCTGCATCCACACATTTGGTGAAAGTGCGAGGTGAGAGTGCTAGTCCGAATGGAAGAACTCGATATTGGTATGCTTTGCCCCTGAAAGCAAACCTCAGGAACTTCCTGTGACGAGGAAGGATAGAGACGTGGAAGTAAGCGTCTTTTAGATCTATCGTGACAAACCATTCCTCGGACCTGATCTGTGACACCACCTGACTGACAGTCAGCATCTTGAACTTCAGCCGCATGACCGAGCGGTTCAACGGCCTTAGATCTAAAATGGGACGCAGGCCCCCATCCTTCTTTGGAACAATGAAGTACCGGCTGTAAAATCCGGACTCCCTGTCTTGAGGAGGGACCACCTCGATGGCCTCCTTCCTCAAGAGAGTATCTACCTCTTGTTCCATTACCAGACCCTGCTCGGGAACCACCAGAGTGGGGAAGACCCCGTTGAAGGGAGGCCGAAGGGAGGTCCGATCCCTGAGAACGAGCCCCGGATCTACTGGGTGAGGAAGGAGATAGGGGGTCACCCGTCTCCATTCCCTCCAATAGATCCAGTTACGAACCCCACGAGTGCAGCTGCCGCTCCGCTCCGCCTCGGCGGAAGCGGGGCCAGACCCGCGAGGAACGCTAGTGAAGGCTCCCTCGGTGAAGAGAGCCTTCCGGGAAAGCCGCAGCGAAAGCCGCTCACAGTGCGGGCAGTCGAGAGCCGACTCTGCGTGTTCTGCTCCTAAGCAAACCACGAACATGCTGTGTGTATCCCCGCTCGGGATGTAACGTGAGCAGGGAGGAACACACCACTTGTAACGTGATTTGCTTTCTGACTTTTTCTTCGCCTTATCAGACATTGTGTTCTCATCGTGCTTACGCTGAGGGCGTTTCCCAATGCGTTTCGACACAGCTCGAGTTCCTGAAGGGGAACTGCAGTGTTCTGGTCTAAAAAATAATAATAAAAAAGCCTCTGTAACCTGTGTGTGTTTATATTCACTTCTTAACCAGTATTTATGAAACTGTACTATATTAATGCTGCCTTCACGTGCTATTGGAAAGGTCCTACTTCCCACTTCTGAAGTTGTAATTACGTTCAAGTACTTTGTTGTTAGAAAAAACAGGAACAGGAATCATGATGGACCGCCAGTTCGTGAGTTCATTCATTCATTCATGTCTGTTTCTTGGGGAAGTCTTATTAAAATCAAAAAGTATAGAAGATATTTAGTCAAGATCCAACAGATGTAGTGTCCAATTGATTGGTAACCATATAGACATTCACTGTGCTATCTAAGCTTCTCGGTCAAATGAATTATATTTTTGGTGTGTTTAATAGATAAAATATGCATTAAATGGTTATTTATATATGAAGAGTTCAGATGCAAAACCAGCTAAATCCATCTGACGTCTTTCTTTAAAAAATGCATTTTTATCGGACTCAGATGTATAGGTTTCTATGTAAGTACTGGTATTTCTGATTGGGCTGAGGCTGGTATTTTAGCGAGTTTGAAGAAAAAGTATTTGATGGACGCATAATATGTGTTGAGAGCATTCATGCAGTATCATTATCTCATTTTTGACCGAGATGGCTTTTAGCTGGTTTTGCATCTGAACTCTTCACATGTAAACTGTAACAATAGGAGAAAGCAATGGGGAAAAACTAATAAAACTTCACAGTACTACAGTTACGTTTTTCACCTCTGCCATATTTAAAGTTTATAACCTCCCCAACTCAGAAACTCTGTCACCAGAGTTATCTCAGAGTTTCCCAGATGAAAATACAACTTGACAGGCCATTCATGTGCAATTTCTGATTAGGAAACTTATTTTTACGATAATTATGACAGCGTGTGAAGGCAACATTTCTTTTGAAAGATCCTTTAAGGCTTAAGATGAATATTAAATTACTATTTTTAGTAACTAAAGTGCACAAAGATTTAATATATTGAGTTTTCAGATTAGAGCTGGTACAAATGCAAAACAAATGCATTTTTCAACTCAACTGATTGGGAAACGTAAAATCTAAAAATGAAATGGAAATTTCCAGATATAGTAATGCTTAAGATGTGGGAGGTTAAATGCAGTTACCCAACAACAAGGGGGTAAAAGACTGGAGAAAAAAGGAAGGAAATAGACTCATCTGATTGCCTAGTCAAGGCATTGTCACCACATTTCTTTAACCATATTATTGCTTAAAACAAATTCAGTTAATGCTGAGCTATTGGGATAAATGTTTTGAAATTATTGTGTGTCTGCCTCACAACATTGTCGCTGTTTTACTTAAGAAAGTTCTCAAAGTGAAAATCCGAAAGTTAAAGGATGGACTTCAGAATCACATCACTGATTCTACTTCTACATGTTTCAGGTAAGATTATTGTTAACGGATTGAAGTTTTGTTTTAATGTTTCATCAAAATGTGTTTCTACACAAACTAAAAACATTTTAGACTTTAAAGAGAATTGCCTCATTACTCTCATAGTAACTCACTTGATTTGTCAGATGAGAATCTCTCCTTTCTCAATGCAAACTATTTGGTCTCAGTGTTACTTTATCATTTTTTTCTTTCTTTTTCTTTTTTTAAATCAGGCTCTCTAACATTGAACCACATCTCTGTGACCTGTGAAAACATTTGCGCTCTGAGGGAAACCAATGTAAAGTTGACATGCTCTTACGACAGCAACATCAACATCAAAACTGTGTTCTGGTTCAGTGAGAAACAAAGTACAAACTGGAGAAAAAACAATGAACCTGAAGATTTGACTTTAGACTCAGACTACTCAGGACGAGTGAAACATCAGTTCTCAAGCGACTCTTCAACACTCACAATATCAGACGTGAGAGAGAGAGACTCTGGAGAATATCAGCTCATGTTCATCATGAATGATGGAGTTAAACATCTCAGCTCAGCAGCCGTCAGTCTAACAGTCACAGGTGAAACTGAGTTGAGATTCTGGTCAGTTCAGCTGTTTTTGTTTGTCAAGTTTTATTCATTTTTCACACTCATTCAGACCTGCAGGTGAAGTGGAATTCCACATCTACAAACCTAAAAGATGAGAAAATAAACCTGACCTGTGATACTTCCTGTAACTTGACATCCAGACCTAAGAATTACTACTGGAAACGAAATGGACAATATGTACAAGATCTTGGTCATTCCAGGAGCGTTACAGTTTCACCCAAAGCTGCTGAAAGTTACTCCTGTTTTCTCACTGTAGATCTTATGAATTCCTCCTCTCCTGTGTGTGAGTAACACTTCATTTATTTATTTAATGAGCACTAATATAATATCAGTGTTTTGTTCATGCGTGAGTATAAGTGTACATATTTAAAGGTAGTTTTCATACCAACATGAATGTTCATCACAAAATTTCTCTGCAGTTTCCACATTATTCTGTTCAAGTGCCGTAAGGTCACACAATTATAGAGTCAGAGGAAGACCACAAGAACTTGATCATTTGAGACACTTCCTGTCTTTCAGTTGACCAATGGTTACATGATTTCATGAATGTGACACAAGTTTTCAACTGGATGTTAAGACCTCAATTGTGTGTAAAACTTTTGATTACCCAATGGTACACACATCATAGTGTTGTAAATTTAATAAACTGTAAATGTAGTAATTGTGATGCTTTTAATTAAGTGATTTAAAAAGCAGTTGAAAACATTTAACAAAATACACAACTGATCACTTCATGTTTTACTACCAAATTATTTGTAATGTTTACCTTACAATGGAACTTTTTCCTCATTCTCGTGATTTCGGGGCACGTGAGTTCCTGAACATTATAAATGTTGGGATACGCTTAGCCTCAAATAGAGGGTAGGCACATGACACCACAATAGGCGGAGGTCACTTTGGTTACTCACACTGAGAGGCAATGTTAGTGTGTTAGTGTTCAGCTTCAATGTAGTAAAAAATCTGACTGATACAGGCACAAAAGAGTTCTTAAATAGAGTGAACTTACATTACTGAGCTCCCCAGACAGCACATGTACGACTGCAATATGTCTGTTAAAGATCTCTTGATCTGGAAAGCATCTGCTGTGTACAAACATATGACAGACATCTGAAAGATGTCAGTTTTACATACATTCTAAATCATGAACATCTTAAAGACACCTAATAGACGTCTATCTAAAAGACATATTGCAGATGAGCAAACACTCAAAAAAATACGTCTTGCAGATGTAAATGAAGACGTCAAATATACGTCTCCGAGATGTACGTGCGCTATCAGGGTCTGTATCATACAGATAACATATCATAACTTATCAGATTGGAAAGTCATTTATTTTCAACAAAATGAAAATAATAGGGTGAAAAAAAGTGCCTCAAGGGTGTGCATCGGTTGGGGTTAGGGGTAAGTGTAGGAAGGGATTTATTGTCCCAGTAAGGCAGTGCCCATTTAATAATTTTAATAAAAATGATCATTCACACTTAATATGTTATTATTGAATACTCTTTTATAATGCACTACAATACTGAGGTGCAAATATTGCAATAAGTCAGTGGTTCTCAACTCCAGTCCTCGGGCCCACTGCTCTGCACATTTTTGTGTGTTTCTGATTCTGACACAATCAGTTCTGTTCATGGATGTTTCTCCTAACAAGCTGATGATCTGAATCAGGTGTGTTAAATGAGGGAGACATACAAAATGTGCAGAGCAGTGGGCCTTGAGGACCGGAGATGAGAACCACTGCACTAAGTAGTATAAATAGCTTTAAAAAAAAAAAAACTGGTATTTTTACATAGTATAAATAGAATCTATCTGTAATTTGCACTTAGTTTTAACTTAGTCGCAATTGTGGGTATCAGCTCAAGACCAGCAGAATAGTCTGTGTGTGATCAGCTCTAATTTGTATTTTTATGTACCAGCAGCAGCTCCTTTTATTTGACCAAGAGTTTATTTCTCAATGCGATTAGAGGGAAAAAGATAAGAAGACCTCTCCCATTACCAGCCAATGAGTCAAATTAAAATGTTTATCACACTGAAATTTCATGACAAACATTCATCTTGGTGTGAACAGGCCTTAATTGTGAGTTTCACAGCAGTAATCTGTGTCTCTTTCAGGTGTTTCTCAGAGTGGCTGCTGGGATGTGACTTACACCTCTAGAAGAGTCTGTGCTTTGGTGGGCTCAACAGTAGACATTTCCTGCACATACTCACATCCCTCTGCTTATACTGTATATAAAACATTCTGGCATTACGGTCGATCTGGGGACTTCAAGGATCTGCATGAGGAGCATCAGTTTGCTGGTCGTGTGGAGTATGTGGGGAACAAACTGAGAATCAAAGAGCTCAAGATCAGTGACTCTGGAGAATATCGATTCAGGATCATCACTGACTTAAACGGCCAATACTCTGGATCACCTGGAGTCATTCTTACTGTTACAGGTAACTGATCATGATAAACTCATTCAAAATGTTTCCTGTATAATTTCTAACAGACTTTAATTATTTGTAGGTACACAGACAAAAAAAAGCCCAGCTGTTGTTTCAGAGAAAGATGAAGTGATATTAAGCTGTTCAACTAATTGCACTCTGAACGACAAACATACTTACATCTGGTACAAGAACGGACGACAGGTAACGGATGGATTCACTAAAGTCAACAAGCTGTACCTGGACTCAGTCAGCAATGAAGAGCTTCAACAGTATTCCTGTGCTGTAGGAGGTAACACATCTCTCATGATACATGTGCTTCAGTGTGAAATGTTTGCAGCATTCAAAATACTTAATATCAGTGTTTTAATATCATAAATACATTTCTCTTTTTCTTCAAGAAAACTTTCTTCTTAAACACCCAGAAATCCAGATACCAGAGACGAATACAGCTTTACTGATCACTGTAATCATACTGTCCGTGTTTCTGATTCTAGCACTCATAGGAGCCCTGTGGTACAGGTAAAATTTGTTTTTATCTATTGTGTTTTTCCCTCATGTCCACTTGTTTGTCAAGGAAAAATGTTACATGATCAACTGAGATTATTTAACAATCTGCAGTAGTGCACAGCACAAGTTTTGATAGACTTTCTTCTATTCTACCCACATTTCTTCTGTTTTTAAAGACCCCCTGTGGTGAAACTCAAGTTTTTAATGTTGTTTACATGGTGTTTTTAAAATGTGACTCTAGACCACAAAACCAGTCACAAGGGTCATTTTTTTGACATACATCATCTGAAAGATAAATAAATAAGCTTTCCACTGATGTATGGTTTGTTAGGATAGGACAATATGTGGCCAAGATACAACTATTTGAAAATCTGGAATCTGGGGGTGAAAAAAAAGAAAAAAAAAATACTGAGAAAATTGCCTTTAAAGTTGTCCAAATAAATTCTTAGCAATGCATATTCCTAATCAAAAATTAAGTTTTTATATATTTACAGTAGGAAATGTACAAAAAATATCTTCATGGAACATGATCTTTACTTAATATTCTAATGATTTTTGGCATAAAAGAAAAATAGATCATTTTGACCCATACAATTTATTCTTGGCTATTGCTACAAATATACCCATGCTACTTACGGCTGGTTTTGTGGTCCAGGGTCACATATGCTTAAAGACAAACCATGTACTAAATTATCAGGTAACACCATTGCTGAGAATTTCTCTTTAAATCTGCAGTGTACCAAAAACATATTTTCAGAGATGGGAAGTAACTAAGTACAAATACTTCGTTGCTGTACTTAAGCAGATTTTTCTGATTACTTGTTACTTTTACTCGTTACATTTTTACACCAATATCTGTACTTTCTACTTCTTACATTTTCACAGTTTACAGTAATAAACCATAGTTAATTTCGGTAAGAGAAAAATAAGACTCATGATAATGCAATAACATGTTCAATATTAGGATTTTTATGTAAAGATATTGTAATAATTATTGTACTAATTTTGGCATTTAGGCAATTAGAAAATACAGTTTTCTTAAATATAAAGTATTTAAGCCATTTTAAGATCAAAATAGAATATAATGAGGTGGTTGTTTTGCAACAAGTTGGATACAGTTCTGCTCATAACAGTAAATGGCTGATGGGAAAAGGGACAGGTACAAGAAAATTACTGAAAAAAGCAAACACACGCAAAGTGAGATGCAGACCGATATCATGGAAAATGAAGAGACTGAAAAGAAAAATGGAAGTGAAGGTGCAGTTCAAAAGAAAGCCTTTTTCTTATTCTGCACGGCCCTAGCCTAAGCTTTTAAACATTTATTTAAATGTGATGCCCATACAAAAAATAGGGTTGTCCATAGTTTCAGAATTTGTTGTGGGTGTATGGGATGGCCTGGATGAGTGTGAGATTTCCTGGCCTGAAATTTTGTCCCAGTCCAGCCCTGTTCTACATGGTGGATCTTTAGCCTTGATACATTCATTAGCTAACAAATTTTAAATGGTTCTAGTAAGAACTCTAGCTGCTGCATTTTGGACCAGCTGGAGTTTGTTTATTAAGCGCACAGAGCAACCACCCAATAAAGCATTACAATAATCTGTCCATGAGGTCATGAACGCATGAATTAACGTTTCAGCGTTTGACATTGAGAGCATAGGTCGTAATTTCCATACATTTTTGAGATGGAATAATGCGGTTTTGCAAATGCTAGAAATGTGGTTTTCGAAGTTTAAAGATTGCTATCAAATAGCACACCTAGGTTCCTAACTGATGGCAAAGAATTGACAGAGCAGCCATCAAGTATTAGACAGTGTTTTAGGTTAGCACCTCTGTTTTTTCAGAATTTAGTGGTAAGAAATGAACCGTCATCCAGTTTTTTATATCAACTATGCATTTCATTAGTTTTTCAAATTGGTATGTTTCACTGAGCCGCAAAGAAATATAGAGCTTACTATCATTAGCATAACAGTGAAAGCTAACACCATGTTTCCTAATGATTTCTCCCAAGGGTAACATGTAAAGTGTAAAAAGTAATGGCCCTAGTACTGAGCCTTGAGGTACTCCATACTGCCCTTGTGATATAATAATTGAATGGCAAAGCTGGAAGAACTCTTTCAGTCTTTTAGATCCATAAAAAAAAAAACACCTCTTTTGACATGATGCCTTTTAAACAGGAGGAGAAAGACTAATTCATCTCAACAACATGAGGACAACAAGGGGAGTGTACAGGTGAGAGGATCCGAACAAAGAGATTTAATTTCACACACACAATATATTTTGTGTTCTGTCACTGATATTTTGTTTTCTGTTCTCTTTTCTGCTCAAACTCTCAGTCGGGTTCAGCTATGCTGTATGAAAATGCTGCAGCCTTGTCTACGGTCTGCACACAAAAAGTTCACACAAAAGATCAGGACGTTCATTATTCAACTATTAATTTCAAGCAGTCTAACACAAAGAACACATCATCAGCTCCTACTGTTGCACAATCAACCACAGATGATGTTCATTATGCTGCTGTGAAGTTCAGATGAACCTTAGCTAAGCCCCAGCTTAAAATACACCTACAGTACTGAACAACCCAACTATTGCTGTGTATTGTGACTGAGCATTTGTTCTTGTTAAATGTCTATTAATGTCCTGTATATTGCATAGTTTTACAGAATTTACCCATATTTACTGACAAAATGTTGTAGTGAGTGACTCAGTGGGTGTCCGTAGATTAAATAAATGTTCTTCGACCTTACTGTCCAATAAAGAATCCTGTAAAAAATGTGTATCATGGTTTACACTGCTGAAAATGGAGCTTTGCCGTTACAGGAAATAATTCAATATATTAAAATTGTTTTGTGTCAGTGTCTTTATTTATTTATTGGTTGATTGATTGATTGCCTTACAGCTAATTTACCATCATAAAATGTGACCACAAAACCAGTCTTAAGTAGCACGGGTATATTTGTAGCAATAGCCAAGAATACATTGTATGGGTCAAAATTATATATTTTTCTTTTATGCCAAAAATCATTAGGATATTAAGTAAAAATCATGTTCCATAAAAATATTTTGTAAATTTCCTACCATAAATATATCAAAATTGTATCTCGGCCGAATATTGTCCTATCCTAACAAACCATACATCAATGGAAAGCTTATTTATTCAGCTTTAATGCATAAATGTATACATCTCAATTTCAAAAAATTGACCCTCATGGGTCACATTTAGGAATAGTGTTAATAGGACAATTATCTATATTTAAATTAAATGATTCTCACTCACATTTTAATAAAATTGTAATAATTAAAAAAGTATTTCCGCTGCATTAATGATTAAACTTTAAAGCAAAGTTATTTTTGAATTATGATTTTCTTTCTATAAGCAGCATATCCTTGAAAACAAAAGTGTTTTCCTTAATTAAAATACAGTGACATATCAATGACTCTCCAGTCTGCATAATCGAACAAATCTTAAACAAAACAAACCAATAGTCCAAGTTTTAAAATTGACTAAATGTAAGAAACCTTTTATTCATTAAAGATTGCTTAAAGATCCACTTCTGTTCTGCTTATCTTTTACTTATTTCTGTTCTGTATTCATATTTTATATTTCAATGGATGAACTGTAACCACAGTAACGATGCACAGCAAAATAATGATAATAAAAAACAATTTAAAAAGGGGACAAACTAGTTATTAGCATTTGCGTTAATATTTTTTAGGGCCAAGCAATGCTGTGTCCTTATCAACTTGGTAGACTTCTGTGCTTTAAACTTAGAATTCTGAGCTGTACATTTTTTAAGCTTTTGTTTGCTACAAATATTATTTTATTATTTTATTTAACTTTTTTCATCCTGATCAGAAGTTGGTGGAGTCAGATTAATAGAGCATCTGATTCTCTGTTACCAAAGTTAATTTATGGACAAAAGTCGAAAGTAGATATGCTGCATTCACGCCATCTCGTAATTCCGAGATGAAAACACATGACATTCTACTCTATCTGAATTATGAGTTTCAATGGCAACACTATCAACGCCAAAGCCCTCACGTGCTCCTGAACTTGTAAGTACAACTTATAAACTCGGAATGTTCTGAGAGTTACGACTTGGACCAGTGACACATGTACCACGTGATCGCCGTCAGGCTCATTTTGGTGCTACTTAGGTGCTACCCTCTGAGTCCGACAACATGGAAAACTACAAGTAAAATCAGAGATGGGAAGTAACTAAGTACAAATACTTCGTTACTGTACTAAAGCAGATTTTTTTGGTATCAGTACTTTACTTCACTATTTATTTTTCTGACTACTTTTTACTTTTACTCCTTACATTTTAACACAAATATCTGTACTTTCTACTTCTTACATTTTCAAACCAGGCTCATTACTTTAGTTTCAATCTACATTTGGTGGATCATCATTCGATTACAAATCTCTAAATCATAAATCGGTTAGTCTGTACTGGCAACATGATTCGGCTCGCGCACGCTCTGCATCTCCGCCAAACGGTTTCTATCAGAGTAATCAATGCGAGAGACTGAAGAATTGAGTGGATCAGGGAGGTAAAACTACTGTCCTGTTCAGGACTTTAGGTGCAGGTTAGTTTCATCTGTAAATTGGTTTTGTATTTGTTTACTTAGTTAAGTGCTAGCAACTCTTAGCAGTAGCCAGGGGATTAATAATAGCTACTGTAAACTAAGTTAATTACTATCATCATCACTCAAAATACTGTATGCTAAAGGACATAATTATTATCTACTGTAAAGTTATAGTAGTAATTTAGCAAAGATATGTTATAAGATATCACTTTATAATACGTTTAAAGGGAGCTAAGGCAGATAACAACACAACCTTTAGGACAATTAAATTTGTAACAAATGTAACAATTGAAATTTGTAGTAAAATTATGACTGTAAATTATTCCGCCAAAAAAACATGGTTAATTTTGGTAAGAGAAAAATATGACTCGTGATAATGTAATAAAATGTTAAGATAAAACATAAAATAAACTTACTGCAAACAGAATATAATGAGGTGGTTGTTTTGCAAGAAGGCGGAGACAGTTCTGTTCATAACAGTAGATGGCTGATGGGGAAAGGGACAGGTACAAGAAACAGTGGAAAAAAAGCAAAAACACACAAAGTGAGATGCAGAGACGTATCATGGAAAATGAAAAGACTGAAAAAGAAAATAGAAATGAAGGTGCAGTTCAAGAGAGAACTTTTAAATATTTTGCACGGCCCCAGCTTTTAAACCTTTTTTTTTAAATGTGATTGCCATACAAAACATAGGGCTTTTTGTGGTTTCAGAATCTGTTGTCGGTGAATCGGATGGCCTCAGATTTCCCAGCCTGAAATTTTGTCCCAGTCTTGTTATTTTGTTATTTTGCATTAATGTCAACATGACGTGAGGTCCAGTTACCAGCGTGACACTAAAACAGGCGGTAGTAATGGGTACTTTTTACTTAAATACATGTAAGAGTTCATACTTCTTTACTTTAACTTGAGTAAAAAAGTCTAGTTAGTACTTCTACTTTTACCCGAGTATTTTTAAACATGAGTATCCGTGCTTCTACTTGAGTGAAGGATGTGTGTACTTTTGCCATCTCTGAGTAAAATGTCATGTGTTGTCATCTTGGAATTACGACATGATGTGAAGGCAGCAATATATTAGACATTTTTACCACTGTTATTTAAAATGTATATATATATATATATATATATATATATATATATATATATATATATAACAAAAGACAACAGAATTTAAATTGGGCATACTGTCTGAATTGAGTTTTTCTGAACTGTAAGCGTCTCCTTTGTCTAAAGGGAAGAAAAGGGAAGGAAACAAGGTCAGCAGAATGTCTGCCACAGATTGTCTTTTAAACAGACTGTCGAAATCACAACTAACATCTGAGAAGAACAGCAACATGTAATGTAGGTAAACTTAACATTTAATTTTTTAAAAAGTCAACATTTCAAAAACTTTTTTCAGGTTGAGCAGCTCTGTGTCTTTAGTTGTATATGTAAATTTACACAAAGTGAAGATCATGAACTCCAGACTCTCATCGTTGATCCTGCTGCTGCTCATTCCAGGTTTGACCATTACTGTGTGTTTTAAATGTGGTTCAAATTATCTTTGATGTGTTCAAAGAGTGGCTACTTTCGTCGTTATCGCTCCATATTTTCAAAGAGTTGGAATCATTTAAAATCATTTTAACTTAATGTCCATTAAGTCAGAATGTCAGTCTAAATGTTGGTGTAATTTGACTTACCATGTCAGCAGGTTTTAAAAATGAAGTAGGTGGGCGTATAGATAAATTTAAAGGAGTTATGAAATGGAGTAAATCGTAATGTCGCAATTCTCTTCAACACCCCCTATAACATGTATCTTCATATGTAATCAAGAAGACTTGTTTTGAACAACTCATGTCTGTCCATTAGACAGAAGAGTGATACTATTAGATAAAGATGTTGAGTAAGACCATCAAACTCGGACGTTGTTCTGTCAGTGGGTGTAAAGAAACTGCAACACCAAAACTTTGCATAGCCTTCTTAAAGATCCGAGCATTAGAAAGTGAAGCAAGCAAAAGCAAATACCACACTGAAACAGAGTTGCAACAGAATTGCAATCGGTGTGGTTGCATTGTTTCAATTTCTTCTGTCTCATGATCTGACTTGGGCTCAGACATTTACGGCTTTGTCACAGCGCTTGCCATCTCATGTATCAAAAGGGGTGTGGATAAGGTGTGATGAAGTTAATAAATCCCAGCAGTGGATGTTTACTTCCATTTCTGCAAGAGGAAACGCCCTTTGAAATGTTTTTCACAGAAAGTGAAACTGTGGATGGAAAATGACCATTTTTACAAATGCTGGACCTTTTTTGATGCATAAAAACTGTGAAAACTAATAAACTAACCTTGAGAAACTTATTTAAAGTCTTTAACTGCTTTTCATGACCTTAAAGGTGACCCTTTTTACAAGATGTAAAATAAATCTCTGATGTCCCCAGACTGTGTATGTGAAATTTTAGCTCAAAATAACCAACAGATTATTTTTTTTAATAGCTTGTTAAAAATTGCCACTTTTAGGGTAGGAGCCAAAACTTGTCGTTTTTGTGTCCCTTTAAATGCAAATGAGCTGGTGCTCATGCTTCCCTTTTTCAGAAGAGGGCAGAGCTTGAAAAGCTGGTAAAAACAAAACAGGACAATCCCATGCACTGAAAATGTCAGATACTCTCAGTTTTGGTGTTCAGCCTTATGTGTTCGAACCAGAATTGGTTTAAAAGTCAGTCATCTGATTGTACGGCGCAATAAAAATAACAACATAGCTGGTCTCGTGGTGTCTTTGTGTGCTATCACAAACTTTATACTTTATAGCCAACTTGTGATTATGAGCTGAACAAATAGCTGAACAAATTCAAGCAGTCATATTCACATATGCAATTTTTAACTACCACATTCCTATTTATGATCATTCTGGTAGCACGTGACGGCAGCATCAGTGAAAACAGGCAGAGACTTATAGAGTGCCAAGAAGCTCTTTCAGATAGGCAATTTGGAAAGCAAATGATGCATGATACTTACTTTGTCTGGAGCTGACATTTGTGCACAAAGTGTTGATATTGATCCCCCTTTCAGAATTAACCTTTCTGAAAATCCAGCATTGGACATGTGGTTGAACTGATGTGGTTGAGTTGCTGTGAGCTGTACATTGGTGAATCTGAATTGCTGCAGTAGAGTATCTACTGGAGGATATATAAATGAAATGTTTTCTTGTTCAGGCTTTGTAACACTGGACCGCCTCTCTGTGACCAGTAGTCAAAAGAGTATTTGTGCCTTGAAGGGGTCAGGAGTGACACTGAAGTGCTCTTACTCCAACATCAACATCAAAACTGTGTTCTGGTTCAGTGAGAAACAAAGTGCAAACTGGAGAAAAAACAATGAACCTGAAGATTTGACTTTAGACTCAGACTACTCAGGACGAGTAAATCACACAGTCACAAAGAGCCATTCAACACTCACAATATCAGACGTGAGAGAGAGAGACTCTGGAGAATATCAGCTCATGGTTATTGTGGAGGATGGAGTTAAAAATCTCACCTCAGCAGCCGCCAGTCTAACAGTCACAGGTGAAACTGAGACAAGATTCTGGTCAGTTTAGCCGTTTTATTAGATGTGTAATGAAGTTTTTCTTCTTAATTTGTTCTTGTTCTTTTTTTTTTTTTTTTTTATTCAGACCTGCAGGTGAGGAGGAATCCTACATCTACGGGCTCTAGTGATGCGAGAGTAAAACTGACCTGTGATACTTCCTGTATTTTGACCTCTCGAGGTCAGTATTACTGGATGAAGAATGGACAGTATTTCAGACAGACAGAGTCCCCCAACATATTTGTATCACCCAGGAGTGATGCTGGCAGCTTTTCCTGTTCTCGTGATC
Source organism: Cirrhinus mrigala (assembly GCA_036247105.1). Lineage (NCBI taxonomy): Eukaryota > Metazoa > Chordata > Actinopteri > Cypriniformes > Cyprinidae > Cirrhinus > Cirrhinus mrigala. The sequence goes on from CM070028.1 coordinate 14,466,418, forward strand.
AAAACCTTAAACATCCCTCCTCTTCTGTGTGTGAGTGTCAAATAAACAAATGTATTGTATAATGTAGCTATAAATGGAAGAGCATGCAACATTGTTTGTTCATACATGAGTTTATTTAAATAAATGCATTTAAAGTGTGAGTTTTGCATGTTAATCTGTGTCTCTTTCAGGTGTTTCTCAGAGTGTCTGCTGGGATGTGACTTACACCTCTAGAAGAGTCTGTGCTTTGGTGGGCTCAACAGTAGACATTTCCTGCACATACTCACATCCCTCTGATCATACTGTAAATAAAACATTCTGGCATTACGGTCGACCTCGGAACTTCAGTGATCTGCGTGAGGAGCATCAGTTTGCTGGTCGTGTGGAGTATGTGGGGAACAAACTGAGAATCAAAGAGCTCAAGATCAACGACTCTGGAGAATATCGATTCAGGATCATCACTGACTTAAACGGCAAATACTCTGGATCACCTGGAGTCATTCTTACTGTTACAGGTAACTGATCATGATTAAGTGGTTATGGTCAAAATGTGTTCTGTATAATTTCTAACAGACTTTATTTTAGGTACACAGATGAAAAGCAGCCCAGCTGCTGTGTCAGAGAAAGAGGAAGTGATATTAAGCTGTTTAACTAATTGCACTCTGAACAACAATCATACTTACATCTGGCACAAGAACGGACAACAGGTAACAGATGGATTCACTAAAGTCAACAAGCTGTACCTGGACTCAGTCAGCAATGAAGAGCTTCAACAGTATTCCTGTGCTGTAGGAGGTAACACATCTCTCATGATAATGTGCTTCAGTGTGAAATGTTTGCAGCATTCAGGTGGTTTCTCTGATTCTGAGTCATGATTCACTTCTTTGTGTTGTGAAGATCCAACACTCCAGATTCCCTTAAGTCCAAAGGCAAACACAGCTTTACTGATCACTGTAATCATACTCTCTGTGTTTCTGATTTTTACATTCATAGGAGTCCTGTGGTACAGGTAAAATTTGTTTTTATTATGTCTTATTTAACCCTGCAGTTCCACTTAGCCTATGTTTGTTAAGGGAACAAACTGTATGACCATTTTCTACCTATTTTCTTCCTGCAAATAGGAGGAAAAAGAATAATTCACCTCAACAGCATAAGGGAAGTGTACAGGTGAGAGGATAATAACATTTAATTTACACATACATGCTAAAATATATTTTGTGTTCTGTCAATAATACATTGTTTTCTGTTCTCTTTTCTGCTCAAACTCTCAGTTGGGTTCAGATATGCTGTATGAAAATGCTGCAGCCTTGTCTACGGTCTGCACACAACAAGTTCACAAGAAGGATCAGGATGTTTATTATTCACATATTAAGTTCAAGCAGTCTCACACAAAGAAAACATCAGTGGCTTCTACTGTTGTGAGTTCAACCACAAATTATGTTCATTATGCTGCTGTGAAGTTCAGCTGAAACTTACCCATTATTGGCAGCTGTCACTGTCTGCGATATTGTGAGCTTTCGCTCTTGTCTAATGTTTATAAAAGTCCTGCGTATTTGCATATATTTTAAACAATATTTTACAGAAACTGTCCAAAAATAAAACGTTGTGGTGAGTGATTCAATGGGTGTCCATAGATGTACTGTATTTTTTTTCTTTTCCAAATTTTTTTATAATCTTTTATTATATATACAGTATGTTTCATAAACAAACAAATACATTTTAGCATGAATATGTCTATAAGAACATGATTAAGCATTCTTGCTTTAGTCTTCACAATGCCTTTGTCAGCATATTATAACACACTACATTTAACTAGGCAGCACACCGCAACAACCACTTCCCTATATATATATATATATATATATATATATAATATTTATTATCTATTTTGACAAAATGATTATTTTTTTAACCAATAAATCCAAATGCTTTTTATACAAAACTTAAGGCTCCATTTAGAATGTAAATATGGATGATCTGTTACCACTGATAAATTAATCAATTAAATAGGTGTCATAAATAAATGAAAAGAAAAATGTCACAATGAATAAATTAAAATTATATATTAAGATAGCTCATATTTAATAGTAGCTGTGTTAAAGAACCCACGACAAAGCAACAAGTTGTTCTTGAGTTGTTCTTTTTTTCCTGTAAACAAAAAGGGAATGAAATTGCGCAACCACAAAAACTCTCTCTCTTTTTTTTTTTTTAACAATACTGCAGATTTACATTATGCAATCAGAGTTATTTCTAGGAAAAGTCTAATTAATAAGGCATCATTGAGCATTTCAAGAGTGTTATAAGAGAATAAAATGCACAATTTATTGATGTTGGTAGATTCAGGGAATAGTGGTATTTAAAGATCCTTGATCTTACCATGGCTTTTCACACAGTAGATCATGGGATTCTCTTAGACTGCTAAAGTCAGTGTGTGTGGATTTGGGGTCGTGCACTAAAGTAGTTTTTTCCTTATTTGAAGGAGGGAACATTTGCTTTTGAATTAGGGAAATTTACTTCATTTACTGTCCTCATTTCCTCTGGGGATCCTCAGGGTTCTGTTCTTGGCCCTTTGTTTTTGTTTTCTTAATATATTCTTCTATTTGGATCATTTTAATTAGTCAAAATCAATGTTGCATACTATTGTTATGCAACAATGACAGGAAGTGAGACAGAGGTAACGGCCATGATGAACGATTAGAGTTTGGAGTTCAGAAGATTGTGACCTCTGGTTGGCAGGAAGTTGAGCTGCAGCCTCTAAATCAGGATCAACACCAGTTAGAGGTTGAGAAATAGGGAACTATTTATTTAACTGTTGTGCCATGTATTGGTTACAGCTAAAAACTTGTGAGGAGGGTGTTTTATCCACCACATTACCTTCAGTAGAAAAAGGAAGAAATAAAACGACAGTCTCTGTATTTGTTTCTTTACATCACCCTGATACAGATGTATTGTTTTGTGTCCTGTGTTGTATATATGAATTTATGCAGAGAGAGAATGGACTTTAGACCTTTACTGATCCTTCTGCTGCACTTTCCAGGTAAGAGTGTGTGTTAGTAGATTACTTTTTTTTTTGTTCGTCAAAATAATTCAGATTTACGTTTCTATATTACGCCAAGATGTTTCATGACTTTTAAAGTTGTTGGATTGCTGTTCTTTAAACACAGTCTCATGGCAATTCAACTCTTTTACATTTTGGCAAACTGGTGGCTAATTGGTATGAATTCATATGATCTAATTTCTTACATATCTTACATTTTCATACTATCTGTTTATGCCCCAGTGACGGTTAGGTTTGGGGACCTTCTTTAGTTTTTTATATATTCTAAAAGATTAATACAAAATCATCCATCCAACATTATTTTATTAAAATAAAGTGCATTAAAAGTTGTACAGTTAAATACTTAGCTTTACATAAGTACATAAGTACCTGGGTTGAAAATAAATAAACAAATAAAAAATAAAATATATTTGCATTTAAGATTGTTAAACACAAATTTCGTATTTTTCCAAATTTCCCAACATAATTCAGAGTGATATTCTAAAACAAGAAGGTTAAAACAGGAGGTGCAAGTTCATCTAACTATTCATCCATTATTACGCAAGAGTGTATAAACTGCTGCTTGCCTCACTATTGTGAAAGCTCTTGCAACCACAGCAGCTCACCATTTTTAAATCTTTTTGTAGTAATCACCAACGTATTTCCAGTTCTTCTTTTCTTGCCTTTTAAAAACTCAGTCAAATGTTTATTTTTACCATACCTAAAGATTACATGAACTTGTAAACTGTAGTACGTCTAAATATCATAATATAATAATGTTTTCCTGCTCAGGCTCTCTGACACTGGACCTCTTGAATGTGACCTGTAGTCAAGAGAGTATTTGTGCATTAAGGGGGTCCCATGTGACAATGACATGCTCTTACTCCAACATCAACATCAAAACTGTGTTCTGGTTCAGTGAGAAACAAAGTACAAACTGGAGAAAAAACAATGAACCTGAAGATTTGACTCTAGACTCAGACTACTCAGGACGAGTGAAACATCAGATCTCAAGCAGCTCTTCAACACTCACAATATCAGACGTGAGAGAGAGAGACTCTGGAGAATATCAGCTCATGTTCATCATGAATGATGGAGTTAAACATCTCAGCTCAGCAGCCGTCAGTCTAACAGTCACAGGTGAAACTGAGTTGAGATTCTGGTCAGTTGTTTTCATGTGGCATGTAATGACGTTTTTCTTAATTTTTACTTTAATTCAGTCCTACAGGTGAGGATGAAGCCTGTGCCTACAGACCTGAGAGATGAGAGAGTAGAACTGACCTGTGATTCTTCCTGCACTTTGACCTCTGGAGTTAAGCGTTACTACTGGTTGAAGGATGGACAGCATTTCAATGATACAGAATCCCCCAACTTGTTTGTGTCACCCAGCAGAGATGCTGGCAGCTTTTCCTGTTCTCCTGAAGACCGTAAACATCGCTCCTCTTTAATATGTGTGTGTCAAATAATAAACAATATTTAAACATATGTATTTAAAGTAAGTGTGAGTTTTGCATGTTAATCTGTGTCTCTTTCAGGTCTTTCTCAGAGTGGCTGCTGGGATGTGACTTACACCTCTAGAAGAGTCTGTGCTTTGGTGGGCTCAACAGTAGACATTTCCTGCACATACTCACATCCCTCTGGTCATACTGTAAATAAAACATTCTGGCATAACGATCAACCTCGGGACTTCAAGGATCTGCGTGAGGAGCATCAGTTTGCTGGTCGTGTGGAGTATGTGGGGAACAAACTGAGAATTAAAGAGCTCAAGATCAATGACTCTGGAGAATATCGATTCAGGATCATTAGTAACACAACCAGAGGCAGATACTCTGGATTACCTGGAGCCATTCTTACTGTTACAGGTGATCACTTTGAATTTCATTAGAATTTTAATACAATTTTAGTGCCACTGATACCAAACAGTTTGAAGACAAAGACATTTTGTGTTTTTGTTTGTTTGTTTGTTTTGTTTTCCACGTAAGTCAAATTCAGTGTTAGGCTCAGCTTGAATTACAATTCTGTTTTTCAGATACACAAGTAACAAGCAGTCCAGGCATTATATCAGAGAGAAAGGAAGTGATATTAAGCTGTTTAACTAATTGCACTCTGAATGGCAATCATACTTACATCTGGTACAAGAACGGACAACAGGTAACGGATGGATTCACTAAAATCAACAAGCTGTACCTGGACTCAGTCAGCAATGAAGAGCTTCAACAGTATTCCTGTGCTGTAGGAGGTAACACATCTCTCATGATACATGTGCTTCAGTGTGAAATGTTTGCAGCATTCAGGTGGTTTCTCTGATAGTCATGATTCACTTCTTTGTGTTGTGAAGATCCAGTGGACAGCACAGCGTTCAGCCATTATACAGTCACTCTGTTCGTGTTTTTACCTCAGTTTCTCATAATAGCAGCTCTGTGGATGTGGTGAGTAAAATATCTACAGATTATTCACAATTGCATGACATACAGTGAACATACTAAATGTATTCAAGTTTTAAGTGTGTGAATTATGATCCAACAGGTTTTTCATCAAAATGCATCTAATTTCAAACCAAACTGAAAACAAAAATGAAAGTAAGAAATCATGAATATGGTAGCAACATTGTTGTAAATGTATTTTATTTGATTCTATTTGTCTTCTTTGTGTTCTGTTATCTTTTCATATTTTATATTTAAGTGGATGAACTGTAATCACAGTAATGGTGCACAGCAAAATCCATAAAGCATTTTATTTACTGGACAAACTGTGTATCATCCAGGTTTTGTGTTAATATTTTTGGCCCAAGCAATGCTGTGTGCTGTTTAAACACAGCTTGGTAGACTTCAGTGCTTCAAGATCAGAGCTGTTTTGTTTGCAACTGTCACAGATATATTTGGTTAGCTTCTTTGTCATGGACTTTTAGTTTGTATTCATATATATTTTCATTTGTTTAGTTTTTAAAAAAACAAGTTCCTTTTTTGGTTGGTTTTTGTTTGTGTGTAGTGCACACTGTTACGCATTTGGACGTTGCACAATAAAATTACAGTTTTTAAACCTTTATCTCCTCTTCATCTTTGGAACTAATTCATATGTGACAGCTACAAATATTTTATTTTCTTGTTTCATCTTGATCAGTAAGTGGTGTAAACAAAATAGCATCTGATTCCCTGTTAGCAAAGAAATCAAACATTTTTTCTTTAATTTATGAACAAACGTCACTATATTCTACATTTTCAAAATTGTTATTTAAAACCTGTTTCCTGTTCTGGCATACTGTATTTTTAAATACAGTTTTGTCTGTTTTGAAATACAAGTAGTTGATAATGATCATTAATTGATAATGTAAAAAAAAAAAAAAAAAATGCAAATCTCATTTAAAATACATGTTAATTTAAACTAAGTGTGTCTGTAAGAAAGGACATGAGATCAGCAAAGTGACTGCAACAGCTTCTTAAACAGACCATAGAAACCACAGAACAACAGCAAAACAGGTGCATCTCAGTATAACATAGGTAATAACATAGGTTTCATAGACAATTGGACGAGTTTTTGGGGCAGACCTGACCTGTTGAAAAGAGATGGTCTTCATCCCTCCAGGGGTGGTGCCGCTCTTCTCTCTAGTAATATGGCATATAGTCTTAGAGTTTGCACTTGACTAACTGGGGCCCAGGTCAGGAAGCAGACAGACTGGCTAAACCGACGGTCTGCTAGCCACCTCATGTCGCCGAAATCAGTTAATTCTCGGCACATAGAGACCCTTTCACCTAGACATCATGCTATAGAGACTGTGTCTGTTCCCCGAGCTAGAAAATACAAAAAAACGTCCAAACCAATTTAAGAGTAACAATGTAATTGATGTTCAATAAATAAAAAAAATTATATAATACAGAGAAACAAATGATAAAACTTGGCTTATTGAATATCAGGTCCCTTTCTACAAAAGCACTTTTGTAAATGATATGATCATTGATCATTACCTAGATGTGCTCTGTTTGACAGAAACCTGGCTTAAACCAGATGATTACATTATCTTAAACGAATCTACCCCTCAAGACTACTGTTATAAACATAAGCCACATCTAAAAGGTAAAGGGTGAGGTGTTTCTACAATTTATAGCAATATTTTCAGTGTTTCTCAGAGAACGGGCTTCAAGTATAACTCGTTTGAAGTAATAGTGCTTCATGTAACATTATCCAGAATAACAAGTGTTAATGATAAATCCCCCGTGACCTTTGTACTTGCTACTGTATACAGGCCACCAGGGGACCATACAGACTTTCTTAAAGAATTCGCTGATTTTCTATCTGAATTAGTGTTGGCTACAGATAAGGTCTTAATAGTGGGTGACTTTAACATCCATGTTGATAATGAAAACGATGCACTGGAAGCAGCATTTATAGACATTCTGAACTCTATTGGGGTTAGACAACACGTGTCAGGACCTACTCATTGTCGAAATCCTACTCTAGACTTAATACTGTCATATGGAATTGATGTTAATGTTGTCGAAATTCTGCAACAAAGTGATATCTCAGATCATTATCTAGTCTTGTGTATAATTCAAATAACGAAAACTGTAAATTCAACTCCTTATTACAAGTATGGTAGAACCATCACTTCTACTACAAAAGACTGCTTTTTAAGTAACCTTCCTGACTTATCTGAATTCCTCGGCATGCCCAATAGCTCAGAAAAACTTGATGATGTAACAGAAACTATTGACTCTCTCTTTTCTAGCACTCTAGATACGATCGCAAACTTGAACAGACTTGAAAATGATGTTGCCATTAGTGGTAGTGCATTGGCATGGTTCAAATCGTACTTATCTGACCGCCATCAATTCGTGGCAGTGAATGAAGAGGTATCATATCGATCACAAGAGCAGTTTGGAGTACCGCAAGGCTCAGTACTAGGGCCTTTACTTCTTACACTTTACATGTTACCCTTCATCAGGAAACTTGGTGCTAGCTTTCACTGTTATGCTGATGATACTCAGCTCTATATTTCTTCGCAGCCCGGCGAAACATACCAATTTGAAAAACTAACGTATTGTGTAGTTGAGATAAAAAACTGGATTACTGGTAATTTCTTACTGCTAAATTCTGAAAAAACAAAACAAAAAAAAATGCTAATTATCGCACCTCTGCGTGTAATAACCTAAAACACTGTCTAATACTTGTTGGCTGTTCTGTCAATTCTTTGTCATCAGTTAGGAACCTAGGTGTGCTATCTGATAGCAATCTTTCTTTCGAAAACCACATCTCTAGCATTTGCAAAACTGTATTTTTCTATCTCAAAAATATATCTAAATTACAACCTATGCTCTCAATGTACATGTTGTTAGCAATTACACTGTAACAAGGACACAAAATGTAACCTTGATTTATTTTGTATTTATTTATTTATTTTGCATGAACTATAATAACAGACAAATTAAGTGTCAAGTGTGCCAGAACTCAGTGAGTGTCTTTTATTAGGACGAGCAGCTCTGTGTCTTTCATTGTATGTGTGAATTTACACAAAGTGAAGATCATGAACTCCAGACTCTCAGCGCTGATCCTGCTGCTGCTCATTGCAGGTTTGTGTGTTATTTGATTATAATTTTGTTGTTGTCCAAAGTAATTAAGGAAGATTGTAATGTCTAGGCCTGAGATTGTTGGTGAATTTTATTTTGACATGATTTCTGCACTGCAAATGCATTATGATAGACAGTTTTGTTCTGGGCTATACAACGACATGCATAAAGGGATTTGCCCTTTTTTAATAATTTGTACTGTTCTCTGAGGTGCCCTTATAATGTTATCAAGAATTTTACATAAAATATTTTAATTTATAAGTAATAGGCTATTTTCTGTCCTGTTTTTAACCCTCCTCATCAGAACGCTCTGTTTGAATAGATGTGGTGGATTGTAACACGGAAGTAAACACCCACTGCTACGACTGGCTAATGCTAATGTATGTTTGACAGCCTACATTCCTCATAGATGAATGCTGATGTGATTTAGGTAAAAAAAAACACGCATAAATACTCAGTACTTATAAAACGATCTGTAATAACAAACAAAGCAATAGTGACCAAATAATAATAACATTTACTCACACTTGTGTGGTGCGACATTGCTGTTGGATCCAATATAGTCAGCACAGCGTCGTCTTTTAGTTTCAATCTTTCTAAAAATCCTGCATCAAACTGCTTTGTGCTTTGTTTTTTACTTTATTAAAAGTTCATCCACATTTTCCTAATGTTTGGATCAGAAGGAAGGCAATATAAACACTGTGTTTTCCCCCATCTTGGCACTGAACAGTGTCTTGTTGTCAACAAGCTGTATCTGGACTCAGTCAGCAATGAAGAGCTTCAACTGTATTATTTTAAAAAATATATTATTTTTTCTTTACATGATGCTTTTCAAACAGGAAGAGAAAGAACAATTCATCTCAAAAACATGAAGACACAATGGAGAGTGTACAGGTTAGAGCACCTCAAGAAACAGATTTAATTTCACACACATGCTGAAATGCAGTATATTTTATGTTCTGTCGCTGATATTTTATTTTCTGTTCTCTTTTCTGCTCATTACAAAATAAATGTAATTGTAATCAGTTACTGAAATTTAGAAAAGTAATCAAAAAGTAATCAAATGTAATAAGTTACATTACTTTAATAAAGTAATTAAAAAAGTTACACTACTTATTAATTTTTAAATAGGGTAACTTGTAATCTGTAACTTATTGCATTTCCCAAAGTAACCTTCCGAACACTGCTTAAAATACACCTACAGTATAATCACCAACCCAACATTGGCAACTGTTACTGTCTGCTGTATTGCGAGCTTTTGCTCTTTTCTAATGCTTATGAAATGTATCTGTTGACATAGTTTTAAACAATATTTTAAAGAAATTATCAAAAACTTCAACTGGTGCCCATAGATATATAGTGTTTGTTTATAGTTTTTTTTTTTCTTTTTGAAAAATGTAATCGCTTGAATGTTTAATTTTTCAATATACAGTATGTTTTTCAAAAATAAACAAATAAAATTTGGCATGAAAATGTCTATGAGAAAATGATTTACTTTATTCTTGTGTTGGTCTTTAATGCTTCTGATCAGCGGATCATAACCTAGTACATTTAGGCAGTAAAGCACAAAATCCATATATCTGTATGCAAATTATATATTTTTACTCCATGTCGATTTTTACATTTATATTCCTTATTAATGCCAATAATTCAACATGCTAATAATTAATAATGTTACATTTACATGGTCATTTATCAGATGATCCAGATTTTAATAAATTTAATACATTATTTTAATAAATGGAGATACATGTAATAAAAGGGCTCATATTTAATGCCTCATCTGACAGATGCTCCTTTTTACAAGGACCATTTTATCACTTCATAAAAAGGTCGTTTCTTTTCACAGTCTGAAGTCTGCATCGTTATACTAGGAACTTTGCACCCTTACTTGTCAGGGAATGAGCGCCCCCTGCTGGCCAGAATAAAACCAGCCCCAGCAGCACGCTAGATCTTCTCAAATTGGTCAACCACCCAAGTACATACCAGGCTCTGGCCTCCTTAGCTTTAGTGAGGAACCAGACTCTGGCTAGTGCATGCAAAAGACACATCATATTGCCACTGGTACCTTAATAAAGCTGCCCCAATAGAGGGGTAGCGCATCCGGACAATCAATACCGCCGTCAGGATACGCTATCAGCTTAAACAATGAGGCCAAAAGTGGGGAATTAATGACCACAGAATGTCAGGAGGCCAGTTTAATGCCTCGTCTGAAGGGTGCTTCTTTTTACAGGGGCCTGTTTAACGCTCTATAAAAAGGTTGTTTCTTTTTACAGTCTGAAGTCCGCATTGTTATACTAGGAAATATTGGCACACTTGAAATTCTGTCAAAAAATGCAACACTTCTCTCAGAAAATTGTTCCAATTGCAAATGTTTTGGTATTCAGGTGCTTTTTTTTTTTTTTTTGCACTGCAACAATACAAAAAAAAAAAAACAGAGAAGAAAAGTCAAACTTGATCAAATTTCACACAGAACTCAAAAATGGATGACACAATTATTGGCGCCTTGTCAAAATTGTAAGAAATAATTGCTTTTCAAGCATGTGATGCTCCTGTAATGTGTATTTAGATACACCTCTGGCAAATAACAGGTGTGGGCAATATAGCAATTCACTATATTGCCCTTCACCAGGCTCCCGACGGGCGTGGGCGTGCGAGAGAGGAGGGGCGCCAAAACAGCAGGTTTGACGGCCTGTGATGACACACCTGACGTGAATGAAGCCTCATCACTGCCACTGTTAAAATGCCTAACGCGCCTCTCCTCGGGAGACCGGTCTCTTCCCCGTGCATGCACCCAGGAAGGGTGCGTCGAGGTATCGAGCGCCGCCGAAACGGACAAGCTACCGGACCCGCGGTCCGGACGTGAACCGCACCCAGACGGCTGCGGGCCAGGATGCCGGGCTGATTTACCCGCCTCAGGAAGTGCCGTGGCCAAAGTGGACGACGCCTATGGCAGTAGCCGCCGCCCCTTGCGCCGCGGACCTTGGCGGGGAGTGAGTGTGGCCACCGGACTCCGCCCCTTACCTGGACCCTTCCCTTCTGAACACTGCCCCTCCTTCACGGAACCCCCAGCACGACAAGGACACCAGAACCTCTCTTTATTTTGGACACTTTTATTTCCCTTTTGGACACTTTTGGTTATTTTATTGTTTAATAAAAGCCTCTCCGAGGTCTGACGTCACGCCCACTGTTTGCCGCTGTCGCCTCTGGCTTGCTTAGTTGGGGACACTTTCTCTTAACACAATATTGCATTTTATTTTATTGTTTTTGATTAACTACCTTTACCTAAAATGTGAGTGCTTACTGTTGCCTTTGGCATTGTTGATGTACTGTTTCCTATTTAATACTGTACAGCCGCCTTGTCACAATTCTGTATTGTTAAAGGCGGTATATAAATAAAGGTGACTTGACTTGACTTGTGTCTGTCGTTTTGCTCCTCCGGCCAACCAGTTAAATTGGGTGACTTTGTGTTGTGTGTCACACTAAGCATGGAGAAAAGAAAGAAGTGTAAAGAATTGTCTGTGGATTTGAGAGAAAAAAAATGGAAAAACATGGACAGTCTCCCTTATCAGACTCACCCAACAGACTCTATGCACGAACGCTACTGACGTATTTCCGGTAGAATCTCGGCCAGCCTATTTACTTCCGCATAGCGCATTCTATAGCGAAGTATACTAGCGGCAAAACTCTTTCATAAGATTAATATGACAGCGATTTATAATTTAAGTATTACAATATAGTATTATATAGTTATACATTATAGTAATTAGCAGAATGGCCCATTAGTGAAAGCTTAGGCAAAGGATTAAAGACAAGATAACATTTGTTGGAGATTGATGATTTTAGATTTATTTTCTTAATAAATAATATAAACGTGTATATTTTACACAATGTTGCCTGCACTGCAGGAATGTAAACTTTGTAAATCTAAATATAACAAACATTGAACAGTTTCAATACAGTACTGTAAACATGTAAATATATAAATAACTTTAAACATTTGTACTGCAGTAAAGTAAACATATAAATATAACTGAACATTTATAATGCAGAAATGTAAATATGTAAATATAAATAACTTTGATACAGTGTTAAACATTTCCTGTAAAGTGATATTGTGTAAATACAATATTAAATTATTATTTGTCTTCTGTTTTTTTTTTTTTTTGTTTTTTTTTTTGTTTTTTGTTTGTTTGTTTGTGTGTTTTCTACACCTGTAAACAATGAAATGCAAATACATTTAAACCAAACCAGTAGATGGCTGTTTGAATAAGTGAGTTCAACAGATTCGTTCAAACAGCTGATTCATTCAGAAACGAGGCAAACAACTGCCTTTATGAATGGATTACTGAATCACTGACTCACATGATTTGGTTAAAAAGCATGGATTTATTCAGTAACGAAACACCGCTGTGAGACACAAAACAGTTCAGCTGTGGCAAGGCAGGCTGCACAAGCAACATCTGGCACAACACAGGTCGATCGGTGCATCTTTATTTAAAACGTTAACTTTGCTTCTCTGACTTCCTCATCGACCTGAAACATGTCGCCCTCACGCAGATCTCTCCTGTCACCTGATCCTTACTAGAAACTGAGATATTACTTATAGTTAGTAATGTTCATAAAGTAAAATCCAAAATGTATATTAATTTAAATAAATAAATAAATAACATAAGATGCAAACAATGTACATAAAATGTAACTAGATAAATAAATAAATAAATACAAATAATGCAAAGACATATATAAACTGTGAGAAACTGAGATGGCTAGAATCGATATTCATATAACATTATAGCATGAGAATACTCACCCTCAAAATTGTCGATGTAACTCTAAATATATCATTTGAAGCCCTTCTCTTTCTTACTGTTGAGCTGATTGCCTCACGATACGATTAACGTCATTCACAGTTATCCAGGGAAGCTCTTGTAAACAGCGAGTGTAGTATGTCATCCCCTCCTGCGGCATTTTCACACAGTTATCGCCAATAGCGAAAACGGCTTCCGGTGCTGCACCAGATGTAACTGAGCGGACTGAGACCAAACGCGGAGGTGATCGTGCATAGAGTCAATTCATGTTGTGCAGCTTCTACTAACGAGCTGATGAGCGGAATCAGGTGTGTTATAGCAAGGAGACATTCAAAATGTGCAGGGCAGGGGGTACTTCCAGGACCGGTTTGAAAACCACTACTTAAGTCATTTGCAAGATCTGAGGTAGGCTAACTGTCCTGTTTTGGAGGCTGTTAGAAAGTGGCGCGTCACAGCGTTGAGTATTTCATTTTTGACAGAAATAAAATGAGGCTGTGAGAGACAGAAGTACGTTCATAGATTATACTGTTATTTAACAACATCATGTTATTAAAAAGACCATAAAACAATGTTTAAAGTTAGGAGTTGTGAAATTACCATTATACAGTGTGTGTACAGTCTTATTTTCTTCCGCGTTTAAGTCAATATGGCATCTAACCTGATTTAACTTAAAATTCTCAGTTCCTTTGGTGAGTACATAAGAATTAATAATTCATAAATATGAAACCCCAGTTCCTTATTTCCTTCCCTCATTTGCCGCTGTCACAGTACGTGGTTTGTTATCTAATCATGGTTGACTAGTCTTTTATGTTGGTTCTGAAATACCATAGACTGATCTGTGCTGGCATAGTAGTAGTAATAGGCGTTATTAATTGTGAGTGGAAAAAAAGTGTGAGAGATTTTTCTTTTAGATGGTTTCCACATTTATTTGTAACCACAGAATGTTTCGGTATAATAAAACTGAAAGTCATTACAGGAAAAAAAAGGTTTTCTCATGTATCTGTGATACACATGTGTGAGCCGTTTTTTTACCAAGAAACATTCAAAAAAACAAAATCTGCTTTATATTTATAGCTTCCAATATATCGGGAAATGCTACATTACAAATTAAATATGTGTGTACAGTAAGATATTGAATGTCTTTTCAGAGGATGATTCTTTCATATGAAATACTTATTGCCTGCGGATTCTGTTGCTTGAAAGAGTGTCGTACTTCCTCAGCGGTTTAATGGTATCAGTTTTTTTGGACGCAGGCAGGTTCCACAGGTTTGGTGTTGTTGTAAATGATGTCTAGAAACACAAAACATTACTGTAGAGTCAATCAAATAGTTAACGGTGCAAAGCACAGGCCACACTGAGGGTTTGGAAGATTGCTGTGCATGCTGCGTCTAACTCAAATCTAACCACAGACAATGAGAGGCAGTTTAATCGTCATCAAGTGGAGCTCACTCTCATAGCACTTAACCACATACCACCCACACTCATTCAGCGCTCAGTTTGCAACCCAGGAAATGTCTGACCTTGTACAAAGACTACCGAGGGTGCATTGTTGTTTCTTACTGGGGTCTTGTATGAGGGCCTGTGTGATTTTTGTGGCATATTTTTGATTACAGTAAGAAATAATCTCGATTCTTGCTTCAGTTTATAGGAAAAATTATAGATTGTTGATATTCATAACCACAAGGGTTTAGCATTATGTGTGTTGGCTTGAGAGTAAAGTTAGCTTGAGTAAAGTTATACAATCTTTGGTTACGTCGTAATGCATTATAATGTTTATGTCCTGAATTTGATATAATCATTGTCAGTGTACTTAGCCACATAAAAATATATTTTCTTAAAGTTGTAACTAAAACAAAGGATTGGAGTACGTTTTACAGAAAATTACTTTTAGTTGTTTGAAATTTAATGTATAATTCAATGTGTTGCTTGCCATTTCTTTGTAATTGGTTGTAAAATTTACTAGCAATTTCTGAGTGAAAACTGATTCTACACCATTTTTTTTTAGTGTATAAAACATTAATGGGGGACGTACAGTGAACTTTAGGCTCTTGACGTTAACTTTGATCAAATTTTGTAAAATAAATTAGTTTAGAATTAAACAATATTTGGCGATAGATCTTTTTCAGTCAGTGTAGACGTACCTTTAGGTGTGCGAGTAAAGATGCATAGGCAAACAATTGACACAACAAGTACTACCCATCCAAGTGCCACTGCTAGCCATATCCACCATTGCTCAAAGGTGGACAGTGGTGTGGAAGATGTTGTCTGGATTGTTGTGGCTGTAACACACAAAAAGACACAAAAAAAGTAGCACATTGTCAGGTCATTCTGTCAGATGCGTGGCTCTTCCTATGGCTGCAGTGTTACGCTAGGTATATTCTTGAAGAATGCATTCATGAGTTTGTTTATGGAAAGTTTATGTTCATTTATTTCACTTTCACAAAGAACCTATGCATTGCCATTAAAGTGAAATTACTGAACGTACACATAGGATCCTGATAAAAATGTTCATTTTAGAAGAAAATTTCAAACAGCAAAGAGAGGCTTTTACATCTGAACTCTTATATATATTTATAGGGTACAACGGTAAAAATAAATCAAAATATATAATATATATAAATAAAAAATAATCTGTTTTAATTATCTTAAAACGGAAAATCATTAAGAAGACCTTTGTCTCAAGATATATTCAAGAATTTTAGAGATTCTGATTTGATACGTAAATCTACAACATTTTTAAAAACATCAAATATTATATCAAGTAAGCAAAAAAACGACTTTGCGCTGCTGCCCGCGATCTCGTCAAGGATCAGACAAATTTGCACGTGTATCTTGAAATGTTTTTGCGGATGTTTTGGAAAAGTTTTTCTAGTGGTTTAGAGGAAAGTAATATCAATGGTGCCTTTTACCCCGGTGCGCATTTATAACTACTTTCCCAACATGTTTTTATAAACCTGCTTTAGAAGTTATTAGTTGCTTTGCAGGTGTTTTTGGCACTACAAAACTCCAAAAACATATTATACGTTCAATGGGATCAGATACAATTGTATTAAATAAGAAAAAAGCAAAACAGAAGTATTTTAACTAGTGGTCCCAGACCTTTGGACCCCACTTTGTAGTGTCAGCTGAATGCTTGTAAGTAATTTTGTAGCAATAGTACAGTTACTTCCTAAAAAATGTCATTTGAGAACAAATTCACTGATATATGAGGCAAAACTAAACTTGGTTGTAGTAAAAGTAGTAGTTATTATGCTGTAGTACTTGGTGGATGTCACACAAGTGACCAAAAGGTGTTAAATAGAGTATTTAAAAGTTTAACGAGTGAAAAAATCTCAATTTTACCACTAAGCAAGGAAGTTGTAGGTGAATCTTTTGTAGTTAGATTTTGTGTTGGATTCTGCATCTGTGGCTGTGTCAGATATTCCTGGGTCCTGTTGGCAACTGTAGAGAGAGAAAAAAAAAAGATAAAATTGTGAATTTTTTGTTACTTTTATTCATTTCAATAAAAGATTATGAACTATGACGGTTTAAATGTTTTGACGAACACAAACGGCTTACGGCAAAAGAAAACTAACAGAATTATATAATTGAAGTCAAATTGAAAATTTGGTTATTGGTATGAATTGCCGTTATTTCCTATAAACATCTGAAGCCATAATGCAACATAATAAACAGTTTGCGAATAAAGTTTTCACATAGCAAATTATATTTATAAATCAAGCTCCAGTGCAATGAAATCACTGGTGAAAGTACTTTTATTTAGCATTTTTATAATTTTGTAAATTGACTACTCATACATTTTAATGTCAAATTATATTATCAGCAGAACAATTTACGTTAAAAGTTTAACTGAAAAATGTACACGAATTTCATATTGTCTTAGTATTTGACATGTCCTCTTCTGCTTTAATGACAGCAACATTTGATGCATGAACATATGTTTGTGTAAAACCTGATCATTTGAGCATGAGTTGAAAATCATCCAAAGAGCATCTTAAAAATTCTAAAATCGGACTATTTGTACAAATTAATTTTACATCGGAACATTTCGATTTTTGACACAACCCTCTACTTACCAACCAGAACTTGTGTTCCATTACTGCATTTCTTTTCGAGGACAATAGTATCTCTTGTAACCTTGCAGAAATACCATCCGCTGTCGTTGGTCTTGATGGAATTAATGTTGACTGCTGCCCAAGTGTCATTATGTTCTGTATAAAAACGTCCTTCAGGTATCTTGTTAGAATCACAGCCTAAATTAGGAGTCTGGCTGTAGTGCCAGCTCACCTTATGCTTTCCACCTGGCTGAAAAAAACAGTTGATTGTGACTGAGTCTCCTTCACAAACTTGAATGTACTTTGGTTCCAAATGGACGTTCAGTTCTTCTTGACTTGTACTGCTGATCAAAGTTCCTGTTGTGGTCAAGAAAAGAAAAGAATAAAGATAATATGTGACTCTGGACCACAAAACCAGTCATAAGGGTTGATTTGTTTTCTTTTTTTAAAAAGAGATTTAAGGTTCATATGAAAGCTGAATAAATAAGCTACATTGATGTATGGTTTGTTAGGATGGGACAATATTTGGCCAAGATACAACTATTTGAAATCTGGAATGCGAAAGTGCAAAAAAAAAATAAAGTTGTCCTTTAACAGCCTTTAAAGTTGTCCAAATGAAGTTCTTAGCAATGCATATCACTAATTGAGAATTAAGTTTTAAAATATATTTATGGTAGGAAATTCAAGAAATATCTTCATGGAACAAGATCTTCACTTAATATCCTAATGATTTTTGGCATAAAAGAAAAATCAATCATTTTGACCCATACAATGTATTTTTGGCTATTTCTACAAATCTACCCGTGTTGTGGTCCAGGGTCACATATACTGTCTGTCTTAATGACAAATTGGAAGTGACAAAAAGTTTACTGTAAAGGACAACATGTACTAAATTATTCAAATTTTTGAACTAGATGCTTGAAACTGACATTCCTAAGTACAGCACACATTTGTGTAATCAGGCTCAAAATGTAATATTTACTGCGATAAAGCCTTTATGATAACTAGCCTTGGTAAAATTTTGCTTATAAAGTGTCAAAAAATGCTGCTTACTAAAATATCACATTCTATGTGTTAGATTAAATCCAAACATTGTTCTTCACAAACTAGGCTTTTAAAACGGCATGAATTTCACTTACCTATAAGTAAAAGAAGAATGATTCTACTGCACAGTCGCTCCATTCCTAAGCTGGGTGTTGAATAATAAACCCCACTCAGAGCAAAACAGTCTAAACGGGAAGAAAAAGTCGAATTAAAATGATATATCTAACTTAAGTGAAAACAGCACCTGGAGTCTTTAAATGAGGACACATGAAGCTTCCTCTCTCGCTCGTGGTAGTGGTTAAAGTCTTGAAGTCTGGCAGAGATATCTAGACGGGTTCCTGTGTGGTCATGCATATATGAATATGTGTCAGAGCTGTTTATTGATAGCTTATGAAAAGAATTATGTTATCTTCCTGTACAAAATTAGATGTTATTCAAGCAAACAGAATGATTTTCACAGATGGAAATCAACAAGATACAATGCATTATATAACATACAAGATGGAAAAGTAATGGTTTTAAAATAAAGTGTACACTTACCGCTGAGCGAAAATGTTGCTTTGAAGTAGATGTAAAAGCAGGTCAGCGACATGAATATGAAATGAGTATCAATACCGCAAAAGAATCGACTGACATCAGACGTATCAGGAAATCACCACAGATACTTTCTGTTCACACGCAGGAACAGCACTGCTTAAAATAATGACCCCAAAATGTATCTGAACACTTTCGGATCACTAAATCACAGTTGTATTTCATTACATTAGATGGATAGCAAATTAGCATCTGCACAAGCTTTTCTCGAATGAACCATTTTTTAAACGGATATTTATAGTGAATATTTTAAGTCAGTTCTGCGTACTTTGAAACGAAACATATTTTGTGGAAATATTTCACTTAGAATTAGTTAAACTAAATGACACAATGATATTTTGTATTGATATGTTGTATTCATAATGTTTTATATCTAATTAAAGTCATTTAGACATTTTATGTGATCAGAGTGTCCAAATACTAGGTTTTGGGGCCATGTACATTGATATGGTTTTGTTTTGACATCTCATACATGACTTGCTGAGAACTATGATGCAGGTTGGATGTGGTTTCGATATTAAACCTAAAGGCAAGCCTAAACCACTAAACCACTGAAACAGAACCTGTTATTTTTTTTTTATTTTTTTTTTAACACATCAAACATTTTGCATGTGTTTACATTGCATAATCTGTTATATACACTACACAATATACACTGACCAAAATTATAAATGCAACACTTTTGTTTTTGCCCCCATTTTTCATGAGCTGAACTGTCTATTTTCTCTATTTCTCTCAAATATTGTTCACAAATCGGTCTAAATCTGTGTTAGTGAGCACTTCTCCTTTGCTGAGATAATCCACCCACCTCACAGGTGTGGCATATCAAGATGCTGATTAGACAGCAGGTGTGCCTTAGACTGGCCACAAAAAAAGGTCACTCTAAAATGTGCGGTTTTATCACAAAGCACAATGCCACAGATGTCGCACATTTTGAGGGAGTGTGCAATTGGCATGCTGACTGCAGGAATGTCCACCAGAGCTGTTGCCCGTGAATTGAATGTTCATTTCTCTAGCATAAGCCATCTCCAAAGGCGTTTCAGAGAATTTGGCAGTACATCCAACCAGCCTCATAACCGCAGACCACGTGTAACCACACCAGCCCAGGACCTCCACATCCAGCATCTTCACCTCCAAGATCGTCTGAGACCCGGACAGCTGCTGCAACTATCGGTTTGCATAACCAAAGAATTTCTGCACAAACTCTCAGAAACCATCTCAGGGAAGCTCATCTTCATGCTCGTCGTCCTCATCTGGCGCACAACCTGACTGCAGTTTGTCGTCGTAAGCAACTTGAGTGGGCAAATGCTCACATTCGATGGCGTCTGGCACTTTGGAGAGGTGTTTGTCTTTATGGATGAATCCCGGTTTTCACTGTACAGGGCAGATGGCAGACAGCTTGTATGGCGTCGTGTGGGTGAGCGGTTTGCTGATGTCAGCGTTGTGGATTGAGTGGCCCATGGCGGCGGTGGGGTTATGGTATGGGCTGGCGTATGTTATGGACAACAAACACAGGTGCATTTAATTGATGGCATTTTGAATGCACAGAGATACCGTGACGAGATCCTGAGGCCCATTGTTCCACGACCATCACCTCATGCTGCAGTAGCAGCCAGAGGATTAATAATACTGTAAACTAAACTAAACTTAAACTAAACTAAATTACAATTACTCAAAATACTGTATGCTAAAGGACATCATTATTTACTGTAAAGTTACAGTAGTAATTTAGCAAACAAATGTTATAAGAGATCGTTTCATAATACGATTAGAGGGAGCTAGAGCAGATAACAACACAACCCTTACTTAAATTAAAACCAAAAACCACATTTACTATAGCTAAACCATGGTAACCACAAAGTAACCATGGTTTTGCAACACTGACCATGAAATTTGTAGTAAAACTATGGTTGTGAATTAAAACAGATCAATCCACCAAAATACATGGTTAATTTTGATAAGAGAAAAATCATGATAAAGCAATAGCATGTTCAGTATTAGAATTTTTCTGTAAAGATATTGTCATAATGTAATTATTATTGTACTATTTTTGACATTTAGGCAATTTATAAAATGTAGTTTTACTAAATCTATAGTATTTAAGTAATTTTATGATAAAACAACACATGGTCATAATGTGATACTTTAAATTGAACTAAAAGAAAGTTATGTCATTGCAAACAGAATACAATGAGGTGGTTGTTTTGCAAGAAGGTGGAGATAGTTCTGTTCATTACAGTAAATGGCTGATGGGAAAAGGGACAGGTACAAGAAAATTAGTGGAAAAAAGTAAACACACACAAAGCAGAGAGATATCATGGAAAATAAAGAGACTGAGAAGGAAAATGGAAATGAAGGTGCAGTTCAAGAGAGAAACTTTAATTATTTTGTTTAATTATTAGGTTTTATTAGGTTTTAAATAATAATTTTTAAAAATGTAATGGCCATACAAAAATAGGGTTGTCCGTGGTTTCAGAATTTGTTATGGGTGTATGGGATGGCCTGAATGAGTGTGAGATTTCACTGGCCTGAAATTGTGTCCCAGTCCGGCCCTGTTCTACATGGTGGTTGTTCAGCTTTGATACATTCATTAGCTAATAAAATTTTAAATGGTAATTATTTTGTATTAATGTGTCAATATGACGTGAGGTCCAGCTACCAGCGTGAAACTAAAATAGGCAGTACTAATGGGTACTTTTTACTTAAGTATATGTCAGAGCTCATACTTCTTTACTTTAACTTGAGTAAAAAAGTGTAGTCAGTACTTCTACTTTTAACAGAGTATTTTTAAACTTGAGTATCTGTACTTCTTTTCCAAAATCAATAAAGAAATTTAATAAGCGGGCAAACTGGTTATTAGCCAGGAATTGTGTTAATATTTTAGGCCTAGTTTAAACACAGCTTAGTGTCCAGTTTAAACACAGCTTAGTAGACTTCAGTGCTTCAAGATCGGAGCTGTACATTTTTAAGCTTTTGTTTGCTACAAATATTATTCGATTTAATCGAATTTTCTTGTTGCATCTTAATCAGAATTAGTTGGAAACAAAATAAAATGGAATCTGATTTCCTGTCACCAAAGTTATTGTTAAAAAAGAAAATCAAACATATTATTTAATTTTTGACTCTGTGTGTGTGTGTCATATTATATTATCAGCATTGAAAAATAAATAAATAAATAAATAAATAAATGCATGAGTACACTGAAACTGTAACTGCTTACATCAAAAAGTGCACTGATGATGTGACAGTCACCAAGACCATCACCACACATGCAAACCAGAAGCCGTGGATGACAGCAGAGGTTCGTGGCCTGCTAAAGACCAGAGATGATGCATTCAGATCAGGAGACAAAGCAGCCCTAAAAACAACGAGAGCCAATCTGTCCCGTGGCATCAAGCAAGAAAACGCTTCTATGCACAAAATATAAATAATCACTTTACTGACAGCAAAAACACACAGAGTCTGTGGCAAGCCATTCAGACCATCACTGATTACAAGCCTTTGCCACAGGCCTGCGATGACGACACATTCCTCCCAGACGCACTCAATGAGTTCCATGCACGGTTTGATATGCAGAATGACACACCTGCACAAAAACTACCCACACCTCCCAACAACCAGGCACTCCGTCTGTCTCCAGACGACGTAAGGAAGACTCTATCCAGGGTTAACTCACCCAAGGCTGCAGGTCCTGACAACATACCTGGCCGTGTACTGATGGGGCAGTGCTGCACAGCTGACGGATGTCCTAACAGATATCTTCAACACCTCGCTGGGCCAGGCAGTCGTCCCCACGTGTCTCAAATCCACCTCCATAATTCCAGTACCAAAAAAGTCCCCTGTGTCCTGTTTGAATGACTACCATCCCATAGCACTGACTCCAATCATGATGAAGTGCTTTGAGAGGTTAGTTATGCACAATATCAAAACCAGCCTCCCCAACACACTCAATCCGCTCTAGTTTGCATAGCGTCCAAATCGCTCCACGGACGATGCCATTTCCTCCACCCTACACCTGGCTCTCACTCACCTAGAACAGAAAGACTCTTACGTTAGAATGCTGTTCATTGACTTCAGCTCAGCATTCAACACAATAATCCCTCAGCAGCTCATCAACAAACTAAACCTTCTGGGCCTTAACACCTCCCTTTGCAATTGGATCTTGGACTTTTTAACTGGAAGACCTCAGTCAGTCCATGTCAGCCGCAACACCTCAAACACTACCACACTGAGCTCTTCACGCTGCTGACCCACGACTGCACTGCCAAGTTCAGCTCCAACCACATCTTCAAATTTGCTGATGACACAACGGTGGTAGGCCTTATCAGCAACAACGATGAAACACACTACAGAGAGGAAGTGGCACAACTGGCTAAATGGTGTGGCGCAAACAACCTGTCCCTCAATGTGAGTAAGACAAAGGAGGTTGTGATGGACTTCAGGAGGAACTCTGTTGACCCCCCCACCCCACCACCACCACCACCACTGGCCATCGACAGCTCAGCTGTGGAGAGAATTAGCAGCACTAAATTCCTGGGGGTGCACATCACAGAGGATCTCACCTGGACCACCAACACCTCCAAGAAGGCACAACAAAAAGAGCTGAAAAGGGCAAGTCTCCCTCCACCCATCCTCACCATTCTACAGGGGAACCATTGAGAGTGTGCTGACCAGCTGCATCACTGTCTGGTACGAGAACTGCAGTGCTGCTGACCGCAAGACCCTACAACGGACAGCGAACACAGCTTCAAAGAGCATCGGTACCCCTCCCCCCTCCCTTCTGGACATTTTCCTTGCACGATGCTCCGGTAAAGCCACCAGTATCGTGAAAGAACCCCACCCATCCCTATCATCATCTCTTCCAGCTCCTGCCATCAGGAAGACGCTAAAGGAGCATCAGAGCCCGCTCTGCAAGACCGCTCAACAGCTTTTTCCCCAAGGCTGTGAGAGCCCTCAGTTCCAACCACCTCACCCCCCTCTGAAACCTTATCCACAATATAAACTGTTGAAAAACTCAAAACACGGTGCAATTCTGAGTGTGCTACACACAGGTGAGTCGGCTGGACAAACCACCTGTAGTAACGCATTCTTCATTTCTATATGCACAAGACACTTTCCTATAAACACTACATGTTACACAGGAAACGTTGTGCACTTCTGAGTGTGCTTCATACAGGTGAGTGGGCTAAAGAAACCACCTATAGAAACACTCTTTTCTCTCTATATGCACCAGACACTTTCTTATTAACACTTATTAACATGTTACAAGGACCTAATAAAGACTTAACAAATGTTTACTTGTCAATGCACCACAAATCACTTGACTTGACTTGAAATAAATAAATAAATAAAGAAAGAAAGAAAGAAAAGATAACAGATACAAAAATGCTATTTATTAAGCAAAATAACATTAGCTATTTAGTCTTGTTTTAAGCAAAATTAACTTAATTTAGTTTTTTTTTCCCTGGAAACAAGTAAAATTATCTGCAAGTGGATGGATATTCTTAAAACGAGTATTTTACTTACCCTACTAGCAGATAATTTTACTTATTTTACGCAAAATTAACTTAATTTAGTTTTTTAGCCCTGGAAAGAATACTAAATATCTAATGTTGTTTTGCTTCTAGTAAATGCATCTTAATTTAAGACTTTTAAGATATTTTGACTAGAAACAAGACAAAAATGCTAAGTAAGACAAGCCTTTTTTTGCAGTGTGTTAGCATCATCTTTCTATGATTTAAAAAAAAGACTTGTTTGCAAGTATGTTAGTAAGAAATAGGAAGGAAATAAGATGAGCAGAGAGTCTGCAGCAGCTTCTAAAACAGACTAAAGAAACAACAACTAATATCTGAGACCAACAGCAACATGAAATATAGGTAAATCTAATATTTAATTGCATTTAAAATGCCATTTTAAGTCTTTTATCCCGCCTTTCCTAATTGTTTTAATGTATTTGTGATTTTGACAGTAACGACCTTTCAGATGTGTCACAATGAAACTTAATGATTGTCCTCTTTTCAGGTCGACCAGCTCTGTGTCTTTCATTGTATGTGTGAAGATCATGAACTCCAGACTCTCGCCGCTGATCCTGCTGCTGCTCATTCCAGGTTTGAGCTTTACTATGTGTTTTTTCTCCTCTGTAATGTTTTCTTGTGGCTCTAATTATCTTTCACATGTTCAAAGAGTGATTAGTTTGATCATTATTGATCTTTATTTTAAGTTGAAATCATTTAAGATCAAATGAACTTAGTTTGCAGAAGGTCAGAATATCAGTATGAATGTCAATAATTTAACTCACCACATGGGTGGGATTTTTTGACAATGTGTTTAAAATTAAGTTGTTTTATAGATACATTTCATAAAATGGAGAATCAAAATATTTCTCCTGATATTTACTCACATAAGAGATTACTCTATAATAAAAACATACTGCAAGTTTTAGAACTGCCCAGTTAAAAATATAAACTATTCTCATGCACCCCTCTGAAATGCCTGGATTTAAAACTGGGAGAATCATGATGTCACAATTTCCTCTCAACAGCCCCATAACATGCGTTGTTGTATGTAATCAAGGAGGCTGTTCTGAACAACTCAAGTCTGTCCATCAGTCATAGAAACGATACTGCTGTTGAATAAAGATGTCAAGTAAACCATCAAACTCAGACGTTGTTCTGTCAGTGGATGATGTAATGAAACTCCACCTCCACAAACTCTGCATAGCCTTCTTAAAGAGCTGAGCATTAGAAAATTAAGCAAGCAAAAGCAAATATCACACTGAATCAGACTGAGTTGCAACAGAGTTGCAAATCCTTCTCGTTGCATTGTTTTAATTTCTTCTGTCTCGTGATCTGACTTGGGCTCAAACATTTACGGCTCTATAACAGCGCTTGCCCTCTTAAATATCAAAAGGGGTGTGGATAAGGTGCAATTAAGTTAATAAATCACAGCAGTGGATGTTTACTTCCATTTCTGCAAGAGGAAACGCCCTTTTTCACAGAGTGAAACTGTGGATGGAAAATTACCATTTTTACAAATGATGGACCTTTTTTCGTCCATAAAAACTTTGCAAACTTAATAACTAACATTGAGAAACCATTGTTATTGTGTCCCTTTAAATGTAAATGAGCTGGTGCTCACAGCCCCCTTTTCAGAAGAGGGTGGAGCTTCAAGAGCTGGTAAAAACAAAACAGGACAATCTCACACACTGAAAATGTCAGAAACCCTCAGTAGTGGTGTTCAGCCTTTTATGTTTGAAAAAGAATTGGTTTAAAAGTCAGTCATCTGATTGCATGGCACAATAAAAATAGCAACACAGCTGGTCCCATGGTGCTATCGCAAGATTTATAAGTCCAACCTGTGATTATGAGCTCGACAAATTCAAGCGGTCGAATTCACATATGCAATTTTTAACAACCACATTCCAATTTATGATCATTCTGGTAGTATCAGTGAAAACAGGCAGAGACATTTTTACCATTATAGGCTGGTTGTTTTCACACTCTGCAGCCGTGAGCAGTACATTGGTGAATCTGAATTGCTGCAATAGAGCGGTGGTTCCCAACCATGTTCCTGGAGGCCCCCAACACTGCATGTTTTCCATGTCTCCTTAATCAACACACCTGATTCAGATCATCAGCTTATTAGTAGAGACTTAATGACCTGAAATGGGTGTGTCAGACAGGAGAAATGGAAAATGTGCAGTGTTAGGGGACCTCCGGGAACAAGGTTGGAAACCACTGCAGTAGAGGATCACCTCTGACTGTATATAAATATCAGCTCAATAATGAAATGTTTTCTTGTTCAGGTTTTGTAACACTGGACCAGCTCTCTGTGACCTGTACTCAAAAGAGTATTTGTGCTGTGAAGGAGACAGAAGTGACACTGAAGTGCTCTTACTCCAACAACAACATCAAAACTGTGTTCTGGTTCAGTGAGAAACAAAGTACAAACTGGAGAAATAACGATGAACCTGAAGATTTGACTTTAGACTCAGACTACTCAGGACGAGTGAAACATAAGAACTCAAGGAGCTCTTCAACACTCACAATATCAGACGTGAGAGAGAGAGACTCTGGAGAATATCAGCTCATGTTCATCATGAATGATGGAGTTAAACATCTCAGCTCAGCAGCCGTCAGTCTAACAGTCACAGGTGAAACTGAGTTGAGATTCTGGTCAGTTCAGCTGTTTTATTTGACGTGCAATTAAATTTTTCTTTTTCTCTCTCTCTTTTTTTTTTCTTTCCAGACCTGCAGATCACGAAGAATCCTGCATCTACAGACCTAAAGGAAGAGAGAGTTGAACTGACCTGTAATACTTCCTGTGATTTGAGCCCTGGAGTTTGTTATTTTTGGATAAAGAATGGAAAGCGTTTCACAGATACAGAGTCCGGCAACATATTTGTATCACCCAGCGGAGATGCTGGCAGCTTTTCCTGTTCTCTTAATGGAAACCTTAAACATCGCTCCTCTTCTGTGTGTGAGTGTCAAATAATAAACAATATTTATATACTGTTGATATAAATGGAATAGCGTGTGAAATTGTTTATTTAAACAGATGTTTTAAAGTAAGTGTGAGTTTTGCATGTTAATCTGTGTTTCTTTCAGGTGTTTCTCAGAGTGGCTGCTGGGATGTGACTTACACCTCTAGAAGAGTCTGTGCTTTGGTGGGCTCAACAGTAGACATTTCCTGCACATACTCACATCCCTCTGGTCATACTGTAAATAAAACATTCTGGCATTATGGTCCATCTGGGGTCTTCAAGGATCTGCTTGAGGAGCATCAGTTTGCTGGTCGTGTGGAGTATGTGGGGAACAAACTGAGAATCAAAGAGCTCAAGATCAGCGACTCTGGAGAATATCGATTCAGGATCATCACTGACTTTGACAAATACTCTGGATCACCTGGAGTCATTCTTACTGTTACAGGTGATCATGATGAACTGCTAATGTTCAAAATGTGTCCTGTATAATTTCTAACAGACTTTATTTTTAGGTACACAGATTAAAGGCAGTCCAGCTGTTGTAACAGATGAAGAAGAAGTGATATTAAGCTGTTCAGCTAATTGCACTCTGAATGACAAACATACTTACATCTGGTACAAGAACGGACGACAGGTAACGGATGGATTCACTAAAGTCAACAAGCTGTACCTGGACTCAGTCAGCAATGAAGAGCTTCAACAGTATTCCTGTGCTGTAGGAGGTAACACATCTCTCATGATACATGTGCTTCAGTGTAAAATGTTTGCAGCATTCAGATAAAGTACTAAATATCTCAAGTGTATTATTTATATCCCATTTTTCTATCTAAACTTGTCTCATGCTTCATGTTTTTGAAGACCCAACAAGTCCAGAGTCCAGCACAGCTTTACTGATCACTGTAATCATACTGTCTGTGTTGCTGATTCTTACATTCATAGGAGTCCTGTGGTACAGGTAAATTTGTTTTTATTATGTGTTATTTGATCCTAAGTTCCACTTAGCCTATGTTTGTTAAGGGAACAAATTGTATGACCATTTTCTACCCATTTCCAAAAGGAAGAGAAAGAATAATTCACCTCAACAGCATAATGACAATAAGGGAAGTGTACAGGTGAGAGGATAATAACAAACAGATTTTATTTCACACACACATGCTGAAATATATTTTGTGTTCTGTCACTGATATTTTATTTTCTGTTTTCTTTTCTGCTCAAACTCTCAGTCGGGTTCAGCTGTGCTGTATGAAAATGCTGCAGCCTTGTCTACGGTCTGCACACAGCAAGATCACACAAATGATCAGGATGTTTATTATTCAACTATTAATTTCAAGCAGTCTCACACAATGAACACATCATCAGCTCCTACTGTTGTACATTCAACCACAAATGATGTTCATTATGCTGCTGTGAAGTTCAGATGAACCTTTCCCAATATTGGCAGCTGTTATTGTCTGCGATATTGTGAGCTTTTACTCTTGTCTAATGTTTATAGAAGTCCTGTGTATTTACATATATTTGAAACCATATTTTAAAGTAATTGCTCAAAACTAAAATGTTGAGTGATTCACTGTCCACAGATGTACCGTATGTAGTGTTTTTTTTTCTTTTCTAAATTTGAAACCTTTTTAATACATTTTTTTTTTTTATACAGTATGTGTTTAATAAACAAGTAAATAAAATTTAGCATGGAAATGTCTATGAGAACATGATTGAGCGTTCTTGCTTTACTCTTTACAATGGCTTTATCAGCAGATTATAACACACTACATTTAACTAGGCAGCAAAGCACAACAACCACTGAAATTTGAATAAATTAAAAGAAAAAAAAATCCACAATGAATAAAAGAAAAATATTAAGATGGCTCATATTAAATAGTTTTTTTTTTTTTTTTGTCCTGTAAACAAAAGAAAAAACTCTTTTTAAACACTCATTAAACAGTGAGATTTGGAGGAGGGTGTTTTTGTCCACCACATCGTCTTCAGCAGAAAGAAGAAGGAAATAAAATGACATTTTCTATATTTGTTTCTTTATATCACCTTGCTACAGATGTTTTGTGTCTTGCGTTGTGTATCTGAATTTTTACAGAGAGATAATGGACTTCAGACCTTTACTGATCTTACTGCTGCACTTTCCAGGTAAGAGTGTGTAGTAGTACATTATGCTTTTTCAATTGTCAAAATAATTTGAATTTCCTTTTTTTTTCTTTTTTTTAAAAAAAAAAAAAAAAAAAAGATTTCAGTGGAAGATAATTATTTGTTCATGCTTGTAGCATATGCAGTGTCATTGGATTGCAATGAAGTTAGAACTTGTCTAACTATATGCTTGTGGCTTAACTAACTCTTTTCCATCTGTATACAGTATATGTCAGTGACAATTAGTCCACATTGGACAAGATTTATTGTAGCCTAAATGTATTGATAATATTAATATTACATTAAATTTGAATGTCAAATGTATTTTAGATCTAGTTTTAATGTTTTAGTTCAATATAACCAAAATAAATTTCAATTGTATCCCCCCCCACCCATTTCATGACTTTCAAAGTTGTTGGATTGCTGCTCTTTAGTCTCATGACAATTCATAACTCTACTTTAACTTTACATTTTGACAAACGTGGCTAATTCGAATTTGTATTTGTATTTTAATACTATCTGTTATGCTCCAGTGATAGTTAGGTATGGGGACCTTCTTATGTGTGTTTTTTTTTTTTCTAAAATATTAATACAAAATAATCCACCCAACATTATTTTATTAAAATAAAGTACACACCCAGGTAGCACACGTACATCTGCAAGATGTCTGTTAAAGATCACTTGATCTGGAAAGCATCTGCTGTGTACAAACATCTGACAGATGTCTGCAAGATGTCAGTTTTACATACATTTTAAACCATAAACATCTTAAAGTCATCTAATAGACGTCTATTTGACATCTGATAGGAAACGTCCTATAGATGTATTGGAGATGAGCAAACACTAAAAATACGTCTTGCAGACATCAAATATACGTCTCTGAGATGTATGTGCGTTATCAGGGTAAAGTGCATTAAAAGTTATTATACAATTAAATACTTAGCTTTACATAAGTACTTGTGTTGAAATATATTTGCAAGATTGTTAAACACAAATTTCATTTTTTTCTAAAATTTCCAACATAATTCAGAGTGATGTTCTAAAACAAAGGTCCCACGTGACACTGAAGTGCTCTTACTCCAACATCAGCATCAAAACTGTGTTCTGGTTCAGTGAGAAACAAAGTACAAACTGGAGAAAAAACAATGAATCTGAAGATTTGATTTTAGACTCAGACTACTCAGGACGAGTGAAACATCAGATCTCATACAGCTCTTCAACACTCACAATATCAGACGTGAGAGAGAGAGACTCTGGAGAATATCAGCTCATGTTCATCATGAATGATGGAGTTAAACATCTCAGCTCAGCAGCCGTCAGTCTAACAGTCACAGGTGAAACTGAGTCGAGATTCTGGTCAGTTGCTTTCATGTGGCATGTAATGACGTTTTTCTTAATTTTTACTTTAATTCAGTCCTACAGGTGAGGATGAAGCCTGTGCCTACAGACCCGAGAGATGAGAGAGTAGAACTGACTTGTGATTCTTCCTGCACTTTGACCTCTGGAGTTCAGCGTTACTACTGGATGAAGGATGGGCAGCATTTCAATGATACAGAATCCCCCAACTTGTTTGTGTCACCCAGCAGAGATGCTGGCAGCTTTTCCTGTTATTATGAAGACCGTAAACATCGCTCCTCTTTAATATGTGTGTGTCAAATAATAAACAATATTTAAACAGACACATTTAAAGTAAGTGTGAGTTTTGCATGTTAATCTGTGTCTCTTTAAGGTGTTTCTCAGAGTGGCTGCTGGGATGTGACTTACACCTCTAGAAGAGTCTGTGCTTTGGTGGGCTCAACAGTTGACATTTCCTGCACATACTCACATCCCTCTGATCATACTGTAAATAAAACATTCTGGCATTATGGTCGATCTGGGGACTTCAAAGATCTGCGTGAGGAGCATCAGTTTGCTGGTCGTGTGGAGTATGTGGGGAACAAACTGAGAATCAAAGAGCTCAATATCAGCGACTCTGGAGAATATCGATTCAGGATCACAACCAGAGGCAGATTGGAGCTCTATATTTTTTAGCTTTTTTTTTTTTTTTGCTACAAATATTATTATTTTATTTCATTATTTCACTTGTTTTATTTCATTTAAATTATTCTTATTTATTTTATTTTGTTTCATCCTTTAGGTTTGTGGGAATAAAATAAAATGGCATCTGATTCCCTGATTCCAAAGAAAAAAAAAAAAAAATGTTATGCTACGGAGCGAATGAGACATGAAGTGCGCGGATCCATATGCAAGCTTTTAATAAGCAAAGACATGGTCATAACACAGTCATGGTTCAAACACCAGCAAACGCGTACAATACAGGGCAAGACACAAGAGTAATCCAGGGACAGGCGAGGGTCGATCGGCGGCAAACGTGATCCAAGGGGCAATCAGGTAATCCAAACAGACAGCCATTAGTTAAACGAGGGGCGAACAGAGTCCGAAGCGATAACACAAAGGGTAACCAAGATGGGCGATAAATCCAGGGCAGGCTGAAGGCAGACAAGATGAGAAAACCAGGCTAGGATCAAGACATGGATGAAACAGACTAAAAACAGGACTTCATTGACTGAAACAGGACCGACAGTTCAAATTCACACTCAACAGCAGCATTAAGACAGACAGACAGCTTAGTCTTAGATTCCTTGACAGTAACAGGCAAGACAGACAGTTCAGAGCATATAGAGAGCTCTCGGATGGCCTCCATGGCTGGCTCAGGACCGATAGGGATTACAGGAACGGCTTCCATAGCTGTGACAGCACTGACTGGGACTTCACAGATGGCCTCTGCGGCTGGTTTGGGACAAGACGTGAGTTTGTGAGTGGGCACCACTACTGTGACCAGAGCAGCAGTGAAATATATCACATCAGTAACATCTGTATTTAATTTCACAGTGCGTCATTAATCGGCCATATTGGTGGCACTGAACGTAAACAATACCACTGAACTGAATGAAACAGCTGCTGAAAATGATCAATTATTACCATGTTTTGGGCTGTACTAAACAGTCAGACCGGGAAAAATATTTGGAGTACTATAGACTGCCAAAAGTTATAACAAATCAAGGAGAAGAGTGCAAAAAACAGTCTGAAGAACAAAAGGCGTTTGTGGTTGACCAAACTAAACCAGGATTTCCAGGGCAAGAATTTTGACAGCATTCGTGTTTGTTCTTATCATTTCTGGTCAGGTAGGTGAAATATTCGGCTAATATCTTAATTAATACAGCTTGTTCATATCTTTTCCGCCTATTGACTTTAGTTTGTCAAAGCATTGTTCCTTTTCCTGCTCACTAATTCCTTCTCTGTATGATTTAGCAGCTTCCACACATTTTTCCATGGTTTAGTCAGCATAAATTAGCAGAACAATGCATTCAGTAGTACATTATCTGTGCAATCCATGCTGTTTTTTACATCCAAGTATTGCCAATTTGGCAACACATCGGGGTAAATGACCAAACCGTGACATAAGTGCAACATCACATTAGTGCAACATTAACATTAACATTAACATTAACATTTCTAAATCGGTCATACTGACTTTCTGAGCTAAACTTTCTCTGAAGCATAAGCATCTTTCTCTGATTTATATAAAAAAAAAATCTTCAGTAAGAAATGGGAAGGAAATGAGATCAGCAGAGAGTCTGTAACAGCTTCAAAAACAGACCATAGAAATGACAATCAACATCAGAGTAAAACAGCAACATGTAATGTAGACAAGTGTAATATTTAATTGAATTTAAAATGTCATTTTAAGCCTGTCTTTCTAAAGTGTTTTACTGTATTATGATTTTGACTGTAATGACCCTTCAAGTGTGTCACAGTGAGTGTCTTCTTTTCCGGTCGATCAGCTCTGTGTCTTTCATTGTATGTGTGAATTTACATAAAGTGAAGATCATGAACTCCAGACTCTCACCGCTGATCCTGCTGCTGCTCATTCCAGGTTTGAAAATTACTTTGTGTTTTTCCTCTGTAACGTTTTGCTTTAAATGTGGCTCCAAATATCTTTCACATGTTCAAAGTGATTAATTTGATCATTATTGCCTTTTATTTTGAAACAGTTGAAATCATTTCAATATCAGTTTAACAGGATTTTAGCAGGATTTTCTGACTATGTATTTAAAAATGCAAATGCAAATCTAAGTGTAAAGATATATTAATAGGAGTCATAAATTAGAGAATCAAAATGTTTGTGATATTTACACCTCTAAGATCTTACTTTACAACAAAATCATACTGGATGTTTCAAAACTCAAAACTAACTACCTGGTTTAAAATATGAATTATTATTTTCCACCCAGATTTGAAATCGGAATAATCAAAAATCATGACCATAACATGTCGTGGTCTTATGTAATCAAGGAGGCATGTTTTGAACAACTCAATGTCTGTCTTTCAATCAGAAGAGCAATACTGCTGTTGGATAAAAATGTCAAGTAAATCAAACTCTGACATTGTTCTGTCAGTGGATGTAAAGAAACTGAGCCTCCAAAACTCTGCATAGCCTTAAAGAGCCGAGCATTAGAAAATTAAACAAGCAAAAGCAAATACCACACTAGACATAGACTGTTGTAATTGTTGTGGTTACTTTGTTTCAATTTTTTCAGGATCTTACTTAGACTCAAACATGAGGATGGAATTTTTTTTTTTACAAATAGTGGAATATTTTAGGGGCAGACTGTTAAAACTTTATAAACTAACCTCGAGAAGCATAATATAAAAATCTAAAACTGCATTTCATGAACCCATAAAGTACACTTTTTGACCATCAATCAATCAATAAATCTATAGAACAAGTGGCTGTGAGCTGTAGGTTGGTGAGTCTGAATTGCTGTAATAGAGGATCTCTCATTCATCTCAATAATGTTTTCTTGTTCAGGCTTTGTAACACTGGACCAGCTCTCTGTGACCTGTAGTGAAGAGAATATTTGTGCTGTGAAGGGGACAGAAGTGACACTGAAGTGCTCTTACTCCAACATCAACATCAAAACTGTGTTCTGGTTCAGTGAGAAACAAAGTACAAACTGGAGAAAAAATAATGAACCTGAAGATTTGACTTTAGACTCAGACTACTCAGGACGAGTGAAACATAAGAACTCAAGCAGCTCTTCAACACTCACAATATCAGACGTGAGAGAGAGAGACTCTGGAGAATATCAGCTCATGTTCATCATGAATGATGGAGTTAAACATCTCAGCTCAGCAGTCGTTAATCTAACAGTCACAGGTGAAACTGAGTCGAGATTCTGGTCAGTTCAGCCGTTTTATTTGACGTGCAATTAAATTTTTCTTTTTCTCTCTCTCTTTTTTTTTTTCTTTCCAGACCTGCAGATCACGAAGAATCCTGCATCTACAGACCTAAAGGAAAAGAAAGTTAAACTGACCTGTAATACTTCCTGTGATTTGAGCCCTGGAGTTCGTTATTCTTGGATAAATAATGGAAGGCGTTTCACAGATACAGAGTCCCGCAACATATTTGTGTCACCCAGCGGAGATGCTGGCAGCTTTTCCTGTTCTCTTAATGGAAACCTTAAACATCGCTCCTCTTCTGTGTGTGAGTGTCAAATAATAAACAATATTTATATACTGTTGATATAAATGGAATAGCGTGTGAAATTGTTTATTTAAACAGATGTTTTAAAGTAAGTGTGAGTTTTGCATGTCAATCTGTGTTTCTTTCAGGTGTTTCTCAGAGTGGCTGCTGGGATGTGACTTACACCTCTAGAAGAGTCTGTGCTTTGGTGGGATCAACAGTAGACATTTCCTGCACATACTCACATCCCTCTGGTCATACTGTAAATAAAACATTCTGGCATTATGTTCAGCGTGGTGGCATCAAGGATCTGCGTGAGGAGCATCAGTTTGCTGGTCGTGTGGAGTATGTGGGGAACAAACTGAGAATCAAAGATCTCAAGATCAGCGACTCTGGAGAATATCGATTCAGGATCATCACTGACTTAGACCAATACTATGGATCACCTGGAGTCATTCTTACTGTTACAGGTGATCATGATGAACTGGTTATGGTCAAAATGTGTCCTGTATAATTTCTAACAGACTTTATTTTTAGGTACACAGATTAAAGGCAGCCCAGCTGTTGTAACAGATGAAGAAGAAGTGATATTAAGCTGTTCAACTAATTGCCCTCTGAATGGCAAACATACTTACATCTGGTACAAGAACGGACGACAGGTAACAGATGGATTCACTAAAGTCAACAAGCTGTACCTGGACTCAGTCAGCAATGAAGAGCTTCAACAGTATTCCTGTGCTGTAGGAGGTAACACATCTCTCATGATACATGTGCTTCAGTGTGAAATGTTTGCAGCATTCAGGTGGTTTCTCTGATAGTCATGATTCACTTCTTTGTGTTGTGAAGATCCAGTGGACAACACAGTGTTCAGCCATTATACAGTCACTCTGCTGGTGTTTTTACCTCAGTTTCTTATAATAGCAGCTCTGTGGATGTGGTGAGTAAAATATCTAATTGCATGAGGTATGATGAAATGAATACAGATTATAAGAATGTGAATTATGATTCAACAGGTTTTTCTTCAGAATCTCTAAAACTAAAAACAAAAATGAAGAGGTGAGAAATAATTGATATAACACTCTGCTATAATATTTGAAAGCAATCGCTACAAAAATGGTTTTAAATATATTTGATCATTTTTTGTCTCAGATTCAGATGTTCCAGATGTCTTCATCTACATCTGCTGTCTGTCCATCAGAGCTGCTGCAGTGATGTCATTGTGTTCTTCCATCAGTGATACAGTGATGTCATAGACAGTAACATATCAATGTCTGTCTGCATATGTAGCACATCTTGTCAAATAATATGTACTTGCTGCCAATATTTACCTTAGGCTATGGAGATGTAATTAAAACAACACAGACAGAGTCAGAATTTAAGTCTTTGTATTGAAAATAACTATTGTAATGAAGATGATTCTTTGAAGGAAAATAAATAAATAAAATTGTTACTAAATGATGTTACTTTTTTTTGTTTTTGTTTTGTTTTTGTTTAGTATCAAATTAGAGTTACATGAAATTTCAATTCCATTTAAATTAATTTAAAAAATCCACCGACTCTGTTTGTTTGGTCAATAGGGTGCTCCCTCTAGGCTGTGCAAATTTCTTAGAATAGGCCTAATGACAGTGGATAAGCAGCTCATCACATTTAAAAATAACTCCATGGTGTTAAATACCATGCAAATTAAACAGTTCAGAAGAAAACAGTTTAAAAACTCAGTTCAAAATATTTGTTTGGAAGGTTCAGTTCAAAAAGTTCATGGAGAAATGATTCGATCCAACACTCCCAAAGCCTAGTTAGAATTCAGATCTTTCCAACTCAATTCCTCAGTCGTTTATTGGAACTTAACTCTCAC
The DNA here is from genome assembly GCA_036247105.1 of Cirrhinus mrigala. Lineage (NCBI taxonomy): Eukaryota > Metazoa > Chordata > Actinopteri > Cypriniformes > Cyprinidae > Cirrhinus > Cirrhinus mrigala. The sequence goes on from CM070028.1 coordinate 14,503,496, forward strand.
AAAAATCAATGTTCATCTCACTGAGAAGGCTCACCATCTTACATTGTCAAGCTAAAATAGACTGTTTCAACGGCAACAACATGAACAAACGTAACTACGCATGCACGCTTTTATGGCCCAAACTTAACTTCCAGTAGACTTCCGAAAAGAATCAATAACAACAGAATCCCTCTAGAGTTGATTATTTCTGATAACAAGCAAAATAAATAAGCAAATTACATTAGCAAGCAAGTTAAAACGATGACTTGTGTAACTGTAGCAATGCGTGTGCGTCCGATGAAAGTGTCTTTAAAGAGAAGGGTCTGTCTGCGTCCTGCAATACCACAAACCACGTCCCTCCAAGTTATGCTTCCAGCAGAGAAATAAGCATAGATGTTAACTAAAACAATCTTTTCAAGTAAATTATCTTATGGCAGCGGCTATAAGTGTAAATAGCGATAGAGGCTTGTTATCTTTTGTTTAAACTTAACCCCAACCCTAACCCTACCCCTTGCATAAAATTTACTTAATAATATTTACTTAATTATAGTTACTTAATTAAAATACTGTTTAGAAACTGAAAATACACAGGGAAAATATACGGGGTGACTTATGGCTTCCCCCATACGGCGACTATAGTGTGGTTCGGGGAGACTTTATTTTAGACTCACGTAATTGGACAATCATTAAAATGTCAATCATCACACTGACATGCATTTCATTTAGATTTTACAACTTTTCTTACTCTCGTTTACTCATTTCTGGTTACTATTTTAACAGAGATTTTAATTATTTTCTTTCTATAATTAATTTTCTAAATTATACAGGGTTCTACATAAACAAACAAAACAAAACAACACTTCAGGTTTTAAAATATGCTGGATGTAAACAGAAACGTTTTATTCTCATTAATAAAATATTCTCACCTTTCTGTTCTGTTTATCTTTAACTTATTTCTTTATTTAACTGATCTATAACTGATTTCTTTTTTGTATTTTTATATTTTAATGGATGAACTGTAACCACAGTAACAATGCAGAGCAAAATCAATAAAGCAATTTAATAAGTGTCCAGGTTATTGTCGAGGGTTTGTGTTATAATATTTTAGGCCCAAGCAATGCTGTATCCTGTTTAAACATACTGATAAACGACTTCAGTGCTTCAAGATCAGAGCTGTACATTTTTAGGCTTTTGTTTGATACATATTATTTATTTTATTTTCTTACTTCTTAATCCGTAGTTGGTGGAAACTAAATAAAATGTTTAATAGCCAAAATATCAGTCATACTGACTTCCTAAGTTGAGTGTGATGCAAAGTGTTTTGCTTTATCTGATTAAAAAAAAAAAAAAACTTTTTTCAAGTTTGTCAGTGAGAAATGGGAAGGAAATCAGATCTGAGAATCAGATTCATTTAATTTCCAGTAGGTCAGAATATTAAAGCAACACTCCACTTTTTTTTTTAAATAGGCTCATTTTCCAACTCCCCTAGAGTTATACAGATGTGTTTTACCGGTTTTGAATCCATTCAGCCGATCGCCGGGTCTGGCGGTAGCACTTTTAGCATAGCTTAGCATAAATCATTGAATCTGATTAGACCATTGGCATCTCACTATAAAATGACTGAAGAGTTTCGATATTTTTCCTATTTAAAACTTGACTCTTCTGCAGTTGCATTGTGTACTAAGACTGGCGGAAAATGAAAAGTTGCGATTTTCTAGGCCGATATGGCTAGGAACTATACTCTCATTCCAGCGTAACAATCAAGGAATTTTGCTGCCGTACCATGGGTGCAGCAGGCGCAATGATATTACACAGCACCTGAAAGTGACCGGTACTAAGTTTGTGTAGATGCAGAGTTGCAGCCGGCAGAGTTGACGGCTGTGTAATATTATTGCGCCTGCTGCACCCATGGTACGGCAGCAAGGTTCCTTGATTATTACGCCGGAATGAGAGTATAGTTCCTAGCCATATCAGCCTATAAAATCACAACTTTTCATTTTCCGCCAGTCTTAGTACACGATGCAACTACAGAAGAGTCAAGTAGTTTTAAATAGGAAAAATATTGAAACTCTTTAATCATTTTATAGTGAGATGCTAATGGTCTAATCGGATTCAATGATTTATGCTAAGCTATGCTAAAAGTGCTACCGCCAGACCCGGCGATCGGCTGAATGGATTCAAAAACGGTAAAACACATCTGTATAACTCTAGGGAAGTTGGAAAATGAACCTATTTTGAAAAAATTAGAGTGTTCCTTTAATCTTAATGTTGGTCTCTCCATGTAGGCAGGATTATCTATGTATTTAAAAATGGAATGAGCGTATAGATAAACTTAAAGGAGTCATGAAATGGAGAATCTAAATCTTCTTGATATTTACATATATAACAGGTTACTCTAAAACATATATAACAGGTTACTCCGAAAATTTCAGACCTCAAAACTAACTCCCCTGTTTAAAATATAAATTCTTTTCACACACCCCTCTGAAATGGCTAGATTTGAAATCAGCATGATGTCACGATTTCCTCCAACATCCCCTATAACATGCGTCATCGTCTTATGTAATCAAGAAGGCGTGTTTTGAACAGCTCATGTTTTTCCATCAATCACACAAACAATGCTGTGTTAGATAAAGATGTTGAGTAATACCGACAAACTCAGATGTTGTTCTGTCAGTGGATGTAAAGAAACTGCACCTCCAAAAACTTTGCATTGCCTTCTTAAAGAGCTGAGCATTAGAAAATTAAACTAGCAAAATCAAACACCACACTGAAATAGACTGCTCTAATAGTTGTAGTTGCGTTATTTCTGTTTCCTCTGGATCTGACTCAGGCTCAAATATATACGGCTCTATCACAGCGGATTCCATCTCAAGTATTAAAACACATGACATGCAGTAAAGGAGTGTGTGAATACAGTGTGAGGAAGTCAGCCAATCACAAGAGTGGCCATTTGCTTCCATCTTCAGCAAGTAACATGCTTTTTACCGAGAATGAAAATGAGGATGGAAAATGGTCATTTTTACAACTATATTGGACCTTTTTGGTTTCCAAAACAAAAAAATATTTCATGCATTCCATGTCCCTTTAAAAACAGAATTTTTGATAAATAAATAAATAACGTGTCCCAGATAGCACACATACGTCTGCAAGATGTCTGTTAAAGATCACTTCATCTGGAAAGCATCTGCTGTGTACAAACATCTGACAGACATCTGTAAGATGTCAGTTTTACATACATTCTAACTCATAAACATCTTGCAGACATTTTCTAAACATCTATTTGACATCTGATAGGAAACATCCTATAGATGTAGTGCAGATGAGCAAACACTCTAAAAAAAAAAAAAAAAAAATGTAAATGCAGACATCAGATAGACATTTCTGTGATGTATGTGTGGTTGAGTGGCTGTGAGCAGTAGATTGGTGAGTCTGAATTGCTGTAATAGAGGATCTTTCATAATTCATCTGAATTATGTTTTCTTGTTCAGGCTTTGTAACACTGGATCAGCTCTCTGTGACCTCTAGTGAAGAGAGTATTTGTGCTGTGAAGGGGTCAGAAGTGACACTGATGTGCTCTTACTCCAACATCAACATCAAAACTGTGTTCTGGTTTAGTGAGAAACATGTGACAGTCACAGGTGAAACTCTAGAGACTCTCTAGATAAAGACAGATACTGCTCATTTCAGATGTTTTATTTGACGTTTAATGAAGTTTTTCTTAATTTTATTTATTTATTTAGTTATTTTATATTCCGATCTGCATGTGAGGATGAATCCTGTATCTAGAGACAAGAGAGATGAGATAACAAAACTGACCTGTGATACTTCCTGCAATTTGACATCTGGAGTTTTCTATCACTGGAGAATGGATGGACAGTACTGGACAAATATGGAGTCCCCTGAAATGTTTATATCACACAGCAGAGAAGCTCTCAACTGATCAAAACCTTAAACGTCACTCCTTGTCTGTGTGTGAGTGTCAAATAAAAAACAATATTAATAAACAATATTTTTATGCTGTAGCCATAAATGGAATAGCATGCAAAAATGTTTGTTCATACATGAGTTTATTTAAACAGACACATGTAAAGTAAGTGTGAGTTCACTACCAACAACCCAGCTTCAGTGTGGAAAGGCCTGAAAGCCATCACCAACTACAAGACATCATACCCCAGCACTGTGGAGAATCAGCAACTTGCTGAATACCTGAATGAGTTTTATTGCAGATTCAAAGCCCCTCCCCTCCTGCACTTCAGATCAGTGAAGGTGATGTGCATCAGGTCTTCAGAAAGAACTAAAGAAAAAAGGCACCAGGGCCACACGGTGTCACACCAGCCTGTCTAAAAACCTGTGCTGACCAACTGGACCCCATTTTTTCACAGATCACTAGAACTGTGTGAAGTTCCATGCCTGCTTCAAACGCTCCACCAACATTCAAAGAAACCCAAGATAACAGGACTTAATGACTACAGACCTGTGGCTCTAACGTCTGTCATCATTAAGTCATTTGAAAAACTGGTTTTGGCTTATTTGAAGGACACCAGGGACTGCATTTCATCCTGCAACATCTGGACAAAACAGGAACTTATGAGAGGATCCTGTTTGTGGACTTTAGTTCAGCCTTCAACAAGTGCACTCTCAGGGCTGGGTTGCGGCAGGAAGGGCATCCGGCGTAAAACACGTGCCAAATCGGCTGTGCGGATCACTTCGCTGTGGCGACCCCTGATAAAGGGAGCAA